>CM021103.1:4775592-5036808 GCA_007115665.2 Sequoiadendron giganteum
AGAGTATCCATCTATGCTACCAAATGACTGATTATATCATCTTTCATGTTGGATAACAAATTTCTCAGCTCAACTTTAGAAACCCCAGTAGATGATTTACCAAGAACTGATGTTCTAGTTTCTCTCGACCTCTTTGTTAAGGTCCTGAAGTAGTTTCTACATATCTTACAAATTTCTTCAAATTTAATTTGAGAGACATCTCCTCCTCCAATAAGGTTGAGGTAATTAATATAGTCTTCATTAACTCCTCTCAAAAAGACTAGCTTGAGAGACTCTTTTGACAACTTGTTATGGGGGTTTTTCTTAAGAGAAAAATAAAATATTTCAGCATAATCCTCTAAAGATTCATCATCCTCTTGTGTCATTCAGAATATATCATCCTTCCTCCTGTCAGGTCCTCTACAGTAGTCTTGATACTTTTCCAAGAACAATGTCTTCATGGTGTCCCAATCAGGAACAACATCTTTATCTAATCCCATAAACCATCTCAAAGCTGCATCTTTGAGAGTGGTAGGAAAAAGATTCAATCTATGTGCATCAAAAGTATAATCATAACTTCTACATAAGACATCAAATTCAAAGAGGAATGTATCTGGGTCTTCAGTTATTAACCCATAGAAAATTGGCAAGGTTGAAGGAGGGATGTTTTTCAACACTATAGCCCTTTGCTAGTCAGTAATAGGAAACCCAAATGTTGGTCAGGCATCATCATCATCTATTGCATCACCCATGGTGCGATATGTTCCTTTTGTATGTGCGCTAGAGGTTGGTGAAAAGGAAATTTTTTCTTCAGTGGTACCTTGGCTCTGAGTACTAGGTTCACTAATTTTTGCAATATCTTCCTGACATGTAGAGGGAAGGAACCTACCCAAGGGATCTCTCCACCTCCTCATACATAAAATATCACTTTAGATTCAGCAGGCCTACACAATTTTAGTAGCTTGGTGTTGAAAAAGTGGCGTCTAACTTGGTCCTAATGTGTTAAAGAAAAATTAACAATGAAAAATTATAAAAATAGGTTTGTGAAGATAGCACCATCCCTGAAAACAGTGCCAAAAATGTAGAGTGTAACTAATGTGTCTGTAAACTTGGTAAAATCTACTCAATTCAGAGGATTAACTAGTTAGCAGTCCACTTCACATTGTTAAGACTAAATTAAATCATTAACCAAGGTGTGCAAGCTTATGATGGTACTGCATAATATGTGCCTTCACAAAATCATGTACACCTAAATTATCCTATGTAAACTTATTCAAACTATTGTACTTTGTTGAAAGCATACATAATTGCAAAAAATAGTAAAATTAGTTACAAAAAATAATGGCTATAGGTACCTGCAGCATAAGTTGTAGGTGACTGCTAATATTAAGGAAGTAGAGAATCAATCTAAAACTTATTCAGAATAACAAAGCAATCAAATCTAACCTCCAGAGTACTAAGATTCACTATTTATACAACTGTTCATGAACAAAAACTAATATAATCAACCATAAGAACTATTCTACTTTACTTGCAATGTATTTATGAAACAAATGAAAACATTATTAACAGGAATGCATAAATGAATAAATAAATAAATGAAGTGAAAGGCAGTACCTCGAGTGGCCAACTTAGGGGACATACATATACATCTAACCCTCATAATTAAATCACAAAATTCTATTCATATACATACATTATCACATTTAAATCATGCAATTGCTACGAATATCACCATATTTCATATTCTTCAAACTAGGTTCAAGTTGCAAGGTATGTTATAGTAGGATAGCATATTATGGAAGTTTCTATCTGAAATATTCTTAGAAAACATATAAAAAGTGTCTAAAAGCTTATGGAAAGTAATAGAAAAAGCACTAATGATCAAGCTCATCAATAGTCACTCCATGCAATCAAAAGGATATTGAAATCTTTGTGAATTAATAAAATCATTTGTTTATCAAAAAGTGTGTGCTTAAGTCTTATGTGGAATTCCTTATGTGCGAATGAAATCTCATTTTAATGTTTTCCATAAGATAATTGATAACATGGTTGAATCTCATATGGATGAACCTTCAAGTAGAATCCATTCTTGTGAAGATGGTGAGAACATGAACCAATCCTGGTGGAAGCCAAGAAGTCTGGCAAGGCTCAGTAGGAGTTCAAGCTAGACTGGACCAAATCTTACCAAGGTTGGAAAACCTAGAGCAAGAAATAAGGGTAAATGATAGAGTTGAAAAGGAAGTTCCAAATAATGAGGATGAGGGAGAAAACTCTTCTCATGAACATGATCAAACTCATGATCATGAGAGAGAAAAATAACCTTCTCTATCTGAGGAAACTAATAGGAAGCATATAGCTTCTGAACTCTCTAGTTATATAAAGAAAATTACCCCACCCAAGTTTGAGGGAAGCGCCAGCGAAGATGAAGCTGAGGCTTGGTTAGTCCAAATGGAGAAGTATTTCAAGATTTGAAATTACTATGAGGTTACCAAAGCAACATGGGGAGCATACCAGTTAGCAAGAGAATCCTCTAACTAGTGGATGAATAAAAAGATGGAACTAGATCTTAGCTCATTGAAACTGATATGGAATGAATTTTTTGAATTTTTTTTGTAAAGGATGGTTGCCCCAACTCTATTTTGACCAAAAAATCATACATTTTCAAAGTTTGAGACAAGGTGAGATGACGGTTAATGAATTTTGAGAGAATTTTACCTGTCTTCTACATTATACTCCTATGTACCAGAAGGATGAATGCTTTTGTATAAGAAAGTTCATCATTGGACTTAATAGTCAGATTGGAGGAGAGGTAGATGTTCACAGTCCAGCTACTATGGATCTTATGTATGATAAAGCGGTTAAACAAGAACAAAAGCTTAAAGTTGATTCCATCCGCTAGGAAAATAGAAACCATAAGAAGATTGCAGGAGCTCAGGACAAACCAACTCCAAAGAAGGTGGAAGTTTGGTGTAAGAGCACCATGTTAGTTTTTGTGAATGAAGTCTTAAGTTCGGTTTTAGGTTATTTTGAGTCTTATTTGGTGTATTTGGTGTAATAAGGTCATAATAGACCATTTATCATATATTTGAGGTTATTAGGGGTTCATTGGTCCAAGTTTTGTAAAAGTTGTCATATTTTGCAATTGTTGTCAAATATAAAGTTGCAAAAAGTGCAAAATTAGGAAGTTGAAGAGTCAAGTTAGTTTCTTTCGTTGGGAATCAATTGGAAACTGAATGGTCATGTTTTTAATGCTTTAAAAAACCTTGTGTTACATTGGGAAGGTTGTTGGCCATTGTAGTTTTGAAATTTGAATATTGAAAACACTGTTTTCCTGTGTTTCATAAAGAAATCTGCTACTCCAACGTATAGTACGGCCTTGTACGACCTGTAGAAGATCACTAATTCTCTTGTATTGATGAAGGATTGATATAACT
Organism: Sequoiadendron giganteum; assembly: GCA_007115665.2. Taxonomy (NCBI): domain Eukaryota; kingdom Viridiplantae; phylum Streptophyta; class Pinopsida; order Cupressales; family Cupressaceae; genus Sequoiadendron; species Sequoiadendron giganteum. The sequence goes on from CM021103.1 coordinate 4,779,009, forward strand.
CCATTTTTTCTATTATTTCATTGAATTTCATTAAGTTTCAAGGTTGTTATTGCATTTTTCCAGTTGACTACCAGAAAACTCAAAATTTAAGGGTTTGATAGTGAAAAATGGAGATTTAGGCCATTCCACTTGGTGAAACTTGTAATAGATTTGTGGAATGGAATAATTAGGTGTAGGTTTTTAGTTCATGTGATTCCCAAGAGTAGGGAAGGAATTTTGTAGAAATTAAGATGCTGCCCTAGTTGTAATTCTTCATGTTTTTGGTGAAAAAAATGATGCCTTGAATGTAGGGTTTGTACAAATACTCTTGGAACTGGTCATTTAAAGGTTGGTATAGCATATAAATATCATATTTGAAGTGGCCGAGGTGTTGTAAAGGTGAGAAAAGGTGTGGAGTGTTGAGTTTCAATAAACCGTCATTGGAATCAAGCCAAAACAGGGTTTTAGATGAGTTTTTGTAGTTTGATGAGTTAGTGGATGATTCTCTTGGTAAAAAATGTGGAATCAATCTATTTTTGACCTATGTTGGTCATTGAAATGGTAATTTAGGGTTGATAAGGTGTTTGGTGAGAACTTTCTTTGTAAAACAAGCCTAATTGGCTTAAGGGGTAGCGTAGCAATAGGTATTTGGAGATGATGGTCCAAAGTGACCCTAGGAGATTTTAAGATATGATAAAATATGCATTAATGGGTATTTGAAATGCCCATTCTTTTGTGGGTTTGGAATTTATGTTTGAAGTTGTGAAGAGAATTATCTGTTTGCAATGCTATAAGAGAAACTTGATGGTATGATGAAATAAGGTCAAGTTGGGGTTTTATGATTTGAAGAATTATTGGATTTGGTTTGAATTGTGTTTGTTTGTAGATTGCCTCCTTGATTTTCATCAATTGGTATTAGAGCGTAGGTAGTAGATATTTTGAAGAAGAAATTTGAAGGTTGAGAAAGAAAAGTGGTGATTTGAAAAGGAAAGATGCCTCCAAAGAACAATCCAATGACCAAAGAAGTCAGAGAACTAAAGGAACAATATACAAAGGAGGTGAGACTTTATAAGGAGTCTTGAGAAGCTACCCTTGCCAAAATAGCAGCCTTGGAGAAGAACCAAAGAAGAGATGTGGTTAGTGGTGACCAAAGTGACAAAGAGGATGAGAGTGAGAGTGAGAACCCTCAAGGAGGAGTCCATGAAGAAGAGGAAATGGATCCTAAAGAAGCAAGAATGGTTAGGATGCTAAAGGCTATCAAGGGGGATAAATCTCCAAAGGTGAAATTTGAAGTGCCTATGTACGGTGGAAAAATGGATAGTGAAGAAGTGTTGGGTTGGATAGATGCTTTGGATAATTTATTTGAATTTGAAGAAGTAGAAGACAATAAGAAGGTGAAATTTGCAAAAACCAAGTTGAAGGGCCTTTCCCTAACATGGTGGAACTATGTTCAAGAAGAAAGAGTAAAGAAGGGAAAAGCAAAGATAAGCTCATGGGACAAAATGGTAGCTAAGGTGGAAGGACAATTCCTACCCGCTGATTATGAAATTCAGAAATTTAGGAAGTTGCAGAGTCTAAAACAAAAAGAGTTGGATATCATGGCATTATTGAGGAATTCCATAGGCTAAGCATTATAGTAGGACATTGTTGGGGATAAGGAGTCCGGTCTGTCATCAAGATAGATATCTAAGAAAACAATGCCTTAGTGATTTCAATTTAAAATCACAACAAAGACACAAAACAACTATGCCATAAAGCGGAAGCAAGCACAGTGAATCCCCCATTGATCCTCTGAGAGAATTAAATGCTTAACATATACCAAATTCAACACAAGCACAGATTCAATAACATGAATCAAACAACATGAAAGAAAAAACATATGGACACACAAATATACATGGGGAAAACCTTTTCAGGCAAAAAACCGCACCTCCAAAACATTAAGCTCACTTGTATTATTCAGTAACAAAAACTAGTTACAATACAAAAATAAAGCTATGCTCTTCAGGATAATACATCTTGTCCATCTGAAGGAAGAATACGGGCAAGCAACTCAAAACCAAAACCTTCACATAGTTGCAATGTCATACATCTGACATACTATATAGATTCCCTTCAACTCCTCAGAAATAACTGTCTCAGCTAGCCTCTCAGCCAGCACAGCCCCAAGGTCTCACAACAGGTTCACATTGTTCCAGAACCGAGAGGCAGAGTGTTCGCATTTACAATGCCTTAGCATACTACTCGAACACACTTCACGCCTCTTGCTCTCGCTGTCAACGACTCTCTCTTTTACGTCCAATGAATTTGACTTCTTTAAGTCATACATCACCATCAATGTCCCCACCGAACGCAGGCCTAAATCCATGCTGCTTTGAACATTCAAGCAACTAATCTGCACACCATTGCGTCGAGCCACCCAAGCATTCAAACCATGCCTTAATCGGGCTCCAAATCTAGCTAGAAATCAACCTGCAATAATTGCCTATGATTGTTCCGATCTTCGGCCAACCAGACATTGCCAACCTGTCACGTGTCATCCTATCATTCACCTGTTGCTCTGACACTGAGTCCAACTTAGTCAAACTGTGCCCCAAGCTCATCCGAGCTCCTACCATGTTACCGCCGAGTCCAAGTCACCCAGCTGCGGTAAAGCGGTGAGCTCAAATCACCACCGAGCTCTATCACACCTTCCCCATGCTATCGCTGCCCGGTTTGGCCCACCTCACGGTATGGCAGTAACCACCTCACAAACCATCAGTGGTCAAACCACATCACTGTGGCTTAAGGAACAAGCCTTCGCGGTAGGGCGGTAGGCACCAACACTGACCGTCACAGCTCCACTGTGCTACCACACCTAGACCGCTAGACCTCCGTAGTAAGGAGGTAACCGTCACCGAACTTGCCCCTTTGCTTGCACTGCGCTACCGCTGCCCGGTTAGTGAAGACCCACAATAAGGCGGTGACTGCCGAGCACAATAATTAGCGGTTAAACCGCTCTACTGTGGGGGCCGACAGGCCACCCCGCAGTAGGGTGGTAACCGCCAGACGAACCGCAGGCGGTCTCACCACGACGAGTGGACCCATCGCCCATGGTAAGGCGGTAAAACTTACACAGTTAGTTTGCCACCCCTACGCCGCTCACTGCGTTACCTCGCCACCACCGAGCTACCTCCGCGATAAGGAGGTAACAGTCATCTAGGCTGCCACCACTTCACCGCGCCATTGCCAGTCTAGAACAAGACCGTCGTGGTAAGGTGATAACATCGCCCAACCGTCAAACAGGGTGCCCCGCGTTATGGCGGTAAAGGCCCGAAACAGAGAGAAAACACCTAATTCTTCAAATGGGTCGACCAGAAAGTTGAGGCAGATTCCAACAGACATGTAGAGAATGAAATAGAAAATGTGGCAAGGTACCTAAATGGCCTAAGGTACAATACTCAAGATGAAATCAACCTCACTACACCTAGGGTAGTTGAAGAATATTTTCAATTGGCTGTCAAGGAAGAGGAAAGGATAAAAAGAAGGCAAGAAAGACAAGGAAGAGGCAGAGGTAACACTAATAGAGGAAGAGGTACTAGGTAGACCTATGAAGAACAAGAAGATACAAGTAAAAGCAAAGACCAAGTTGTTGATCAAAGATGTGGTTTTAGAGGCTTTAGAGGGAGATTTGGTGGAGATAGGGGTTCAAGCTCATTTTCAGGAAGATATTACAATTGCAATCAGATTGGCCATGTATCATGGAAGTGTCCAGAGAAACAAGGTTCTACTTCAAGTGGTGGTGATAAAAGAGTACAATTAGTGCAAGAGGATGATTGTCAAAGTGTCAATTCTCCTAATCAGCTTGTTGCTCTAGAAGTTGGAGAACTCTTGATGCTGAGAAGAACTCTACTCCAAGCATCCAAGGAGAAAGAATCAACATAAAGGTGAACACTATTAAGTACAACTTGCAAATGCAATGAAAAGGTATGTAAAGTTGTTGTAGACTCTGGAAGTACTAATAATGTGGTATCTAATGAAATGGTTGATAAACTGAAATTAGAAAAATTACCTCATGAAACATCTTATAAAGTGTCTTGGTTGAATGATGATCAATCTATTTTGGTTAATGAGCAATCTTGGGTTGAGTTTAACATTGGTGGATATAAGGACAAGATTCTTTGTGGTGTATTGCCTATGAATTGTTGTCATTTGTTACTTGGAATACCATGGTAGTTTGATAAACATGCCATATATGATGGAAGAGATAATAATTATCAGATTGAGAAGGATGGAAATAATTTTATATTGACTCCATTACAAGAAGATGTTAAGGAGCAGACCAAGGAAACTAAGGTGATAGTGCTGGGAAAGAAGGAGTTTATAAAGTTTGAGGAAGATAAACACAAAGAATGTGTAGTCATTACAAAAGAAGAAGATGCTAAGATAGCAAGTGTGAATAATGCTTCATTATTGGAAGGTAAAGATGATGAGATGATGACAAAATAAGGTCAAGAGAAGGTCAAGGATGAATTGATAGAGGAAATGCAAGATTGGCATGATAAATTCATGATAGGAACAATGCTTTGTTCTTTGATTTCAAAAGAGGATAAGGGGAAGTCGTATTCTGTCAGTGCAGAGGTTTGCAAGTTTGATGATATCGAGGTTCTTGGGGTAGAGGACTTGAGGACAAAGATGAAAACAAATGGTGAAGTGGATAGAGGTGAAAGGCAAGAACAAATTAGTGAATCCAAGCATGCAACAAAGGTAAGGAAGAAGTTGGTTCATGTTACATATGGTAATGATGTGTTTGCAGGTGTGAAGGAAAGTTATACTTTAGTTTCTAATAAGGGAAAGATACAAGGGCATTTAGCAAGTCAGCTTGTGAAGATGGAGCAATATCAAGATGGCAACAAGTTCAAGAATGCAAAGAATGATGCAAAGCTTCAATACTTGATCAAGTGGAAAGGAGTACTTGATAAAGAAAAATTTAAGGATTAAGGAGATGAAGTGATCAAGTGTGGGAAAGCTAGAATTTAGTCCTCAAAGGGACTTGAGGTCTTTTTTAGGCCGGGTGTATGGTGCAGGGGCAACATGTCAGTTTTTGTGAATGAAGTCTTAAGTTTGGTTTTAGGTGATTTTGACTCTTATTTGGTGTATTTGGTGTAATAAGGTTATAATAGACCATTTATCATGTATTTTAGGTCATTAGGGGGTCATTGGTCCAAGTTTTGTAAAAGTTGCCATATTTTGCAAATGTTGCCAAATGCAAAGTTGGAAAAAGTGCAAAATTAGGAAGTTGAAGAATCAAGTTGGTTTCTTTCATTGGGAATCGGTTGGAAACCGAATGGTCATGTTTTTAATGCTTTAAAAATCCTTGTGGTACATTGGGATGGTTTTTGTCCATTGTAGTTTTGAAATTTGAATATTGAAAACACTATTTTCCCACGTTTCATAAAGAAATTTGTTGCTCCAACGTACAATATGGCCTTGTACAACCTGCAGAAGATCACTAATTCTCTTAGATTGATGGAGGATTGATCTAACTCCATTTTGGATTTTATTTCATTGGATTTCATTAAGTTTCAAGGTTGTTATTGCATTTTTCCTGTTGACTGCCAGAAAACTCAAAATTTAAGGGTTTGATAGTAAAAAATGGAGATTTAGGCCATTCCACCCAGTGAAACTTGTAATAGCTTGGTGGAATGGCACAAGTAGGTGTAGGTTTTGATTTTATGTGATTCTCAAGAGAAGGGAAGGTAGTTTGTAGAAATTAAGATGCTGCCCTAGTTGCAATTCTTCATGTTTTTGGTGAAACAAATGATGCCTTGAATGTAGGGTTTGTACAAAGACTCTTGGAATTGGACATGTAAAGGTTGGTATAGCTTATGCAGATCATTTTTGAAGTGGATGAGGTGTTGGAAAGGTGATAAAAGGTGCGGGGTGTTGAGTTTCAATAAACCCTCGTTGGAATCAAGCCAAAACAAGGTTTTAGATGAGTTTTTGTAGTTTGATGAGTTAGTGGATGATTCTCTTGGTAAAAATTATGGAATTAGTCTATTTGTGACCTATGTTGGTCATTGGAATGGGAATTTAGGGTTGAGAAGGTGTTTGGCAAGAACTTTCTTTGTAAAACAGGCCTAATTGGCTTAAGGGGCAACATAACAACAGGTATTTGGAGATGATGGTCCAAAGTGATCATAGGAGATTTTAAGATATGATAAAATATGTCTTAATGGCTATCTGAAATACCCATTCTTTTATGGGTTTGGAATTTCTATTGGAAGTTGTGAATAAAATTCTCTGTTTGCAATGCTACAAGAGAAACTTGAAGGTATGATGAAATAATGTCAAGTTGGGGTTTTATGATTTGAAGAATTGTTGGATTTGGTTTGAATTGTGTTTGTTTGCAGTTTGCATCCCCGCTCTGCATCAAATTTGTGCAAAATATACCAAATAAAGGGGAAAAGGGATCTCATAATAGTGGGAAAGAATCAAGAAGGGAACGTAAGAGGAATGGTTCTAATGGTGGGAATACCAACAATGCTGGTTGAAATGCTAGCAAGTCTCGAGAACCCGCGAGGAAGAAAGGATCGGCTACTGGATGTTTTATATGTTGAGGAGACCACTATGCTAATCAATGTCCCAATAGATCTTCCGGGTCATGACCTTATGGTAATCCACTCCATACGCAACAAGCGATGTTCTAGCAAAAGATTCATGCGGCTATGGATGATCGCCAGGCAGAGTATCAAGTGACTCCAATTGATACTCCAGGTATTTTGTTTGGCTTACCCATTTCTATACTTATAGATACTAGTGAAACTGAAAATTTCATTTCACCTAGAGTAGCTAAGAAAATATCTAGAAAGGTTGGATACATGGAAAAGTCTTGGGATGTAGAGTATGCAAACCAAACAAGAGAAAAGGTGGAAAAATATTTGTTTGAAGCTAGGATAGAGCTACCTTATTTTTCTATAGAAGTGAACCTATATGTCGCACCTTTAGGGTCCTATGATGTTATCCTAGGTATGAATTTGTTATGGAGACATAGGGCTAAGGTAGATTGCCATGCCAAAACTGTAGAATGATTAGATGATCTTGGTAACCAAGTGAAGTTTCAAGGGATACCTCTAGAGATCAAGATTTGTCAAATCTCTGCAATGCAATTGTTGAGAGCTAAGAAGAAAGGATGCAAAAAATTTGTAGTCAAGATGAAAAAGATTGAAGAGAACTTTGATAACTTGGAACCACAAAGATTCCAATAGATGGAAGATCGTGAAATGGAAGAAAATGGAATGTTAGATATTGAGAGGTATCCTATATTGAGAAAGTTTTCTAATGTGTTTCCATATGAATTACTTGGGTTACCACTGAAAAGGATATTTGACTTCTCAATTGATATAGTTCTAGGATCCGAACCTATTTCTAAGGTACCTTATAGAATGATGACCACAGAGCTAATGGAGCTTAAGGCACAATTGGATGAATTGTTGTCTAAAGGGTTGATAAGACCAAGTGTATCATCTTGGGGAGTGCTAGTAATCTTTTTGAAAAAGAAGGATGGTACTTTGTGTCTGTGCATAGATTATCACATGCTTAATAAAGCTATGATAAAGAAGAAGTATCCTTTGCCACACATTGATGATCTATTCCATCAAATAAGGGAAGCCATCGTATTTTCTAAGAATGGTCTAAGATTTGGATACCACCAGTTGAGAATTAAGGATGAAGACATCTTTAAGACTGCGTTCAAAACCAAATATGGACACTATGAGTTTATAGTTCTACCCTTTGGTTTAATGAATGCACATACAACATTTATGAACCTTATGGACAATGTATTTAGGGATTGTTTAGATAAGTTTGTCTTGGTTTTCCTAGATGATATCCTGATTTACTCAAGGAATGAGGAGGAACATTGTAGGCATTTAGAGATGAATCTACAATGACATAGAGAACATAAGTTGTATGGAAAACTCTCTAATTGTACCTTCTTTCATAAGAGAGTACATTATCTTGGATATGTGATCTCAACAAATGGAATTTCAGTAGATCTAGCTAAGATCAAGGCGGTGCTAGAATGGCCAGTACCCAAGAATGTATCAGAGGCAAGAAGTTTTATGGGTCTAGCGGGTTACTATAGAAAGTTTGTTGCAAACTTATCCAAGATAGCCTTTCTAATAACTTCTTTGCAGAAGAAATGGAAGAAGTTTGAGTGGACAAAGAAGTGCCAAGTTTCCTTTGACCTAATCAAAGAGAAATTTACTACCGCATCAATCTTAAAAGTACCGGATCTTCAGGGTGACTTTATTGTTATCATAGATGCATCGAGAGAGGGCTTGGGAGGTTTGTTAATGAAAGAAGGGCAAGTAATTGCATATGAATTAAGGAAGTTGAAACCTTATGAGCAGAATTATGCATCACATGATTTGGAGTTAGCAATTGTGGTTCACACATTGAAAATGTGGAGACATTACTTGTTAGGGAAAACCTTTGAGATGAAAATTGATCATCATGGGTTGAAGTATTTATTCACTCAACCTAATCTGAATTCTAGACAGAGAAAATGGTTGGAGTTAATACCTGATTATGACTTTAATATCAATTATATTAAAGGGAAAGAAAATCAAGTTGTTGATGCCTTAAGTCGAAGACTTCATATTGCTTTAATAGTGACAATTCAAACCGACTTTAAAGGTCAGGTATTGCAGAAATGCAAAGAGGATGAGTATTATTTGCAAGTTAAGCAAGCACTCACTAGCAATCTAAATGATGCAAGGCATGAAGGTTTTAATTTTGAACCTAATGGTATACTTAGGTATAAGGGGAGAATGTATGTACTTGATTCAAAAGAGTTAAGAAATATGCTATAGAAAAAAGTACATGAAGCATCCTACTCTGGACACCCTGGTGTGACGAAAAATGTTGGTAGATGTTAAGCCATTATATTTTTGGAAGGGGATGAAAGGAGATGCTGCTGGATTTGTGGTTAGGTGTATTGAATGTCAAAGGGTGAAAGTGGAGCATCATCATCTTGTAGGCTTGTTATACCTACATGATATTCCAAAGAGAAAGTGTTAAGTCATAAGTTTGGAGTTTGTGCAAGGATTTCCTATGTCAAGAAATAGCCATTCTTGTGGTTGTGGATAAGCTTACTAAAGTAGCATATTTCATACTCGAGAATCTAACTGATGGAGCTCTTGTCATAGAAAGGAAATTTGTGCAAGAAGTGTTTAGACTGCATGGAATTCCTAAGAAGATGATCTCAGATAGGGATGCATGAGTCATTTCTAGGTTTTGGAAAACCTTGTTTTCTGCACTTGTTACTCAACTGAATATTAGCTCAGCATATCATCCAAAAACAGATGGAAAGACGAAAGGGGTGAATCAAGTATTGGAAGACCTACTTAGAATGTATTGCATGGATCAACAATACAAGTGGGAAGACTACTTTCGTTTAGTTTAATTCGCTTACAAAAATTCTTATCATTCCGCAATAAAGATGGATCCTTTCAAAGCATTATATGGTCGAAAGTGTCGAACTCCTATAAGTTGGGATAAAATTGAGGATAGAGTGAGTCTTGGGCTAGAAATGTTGGCTGAAATGGAAGAGAAAGTTAGGATTTCTAAGCAAAGGTTGGTTGAAGCTAATGATAGATAAAAAAGTTATGCTGATGCTAAGAGAGTGCCCCAAAATTTTATCTTAGGTGACACGGTGTTACTGAGAGTGAAACCTCACAAGAGTTCTATTAAATTTCAGAAGTCTTCCATGTTGGGAAAATATGTCTCAACCTTACAATTATATAAAGGTTATTGTTGATAGGATATATATATCCTAGTTACATTGATAGGTGTAATATACAATGGCATCAAGGGGGAGGGGTGGGATGCGTGTAAATAATTTTTTGTTAACTTTTTCAGGATAGTACTAAAATGGCTGACATACTTTAGATAAATGATACATTGTAAATCTACATCGTTAATTATTAGGTTTTAGATCTAATGGTGGATATTTTGTTGGCCTGTTTCACCCTAGAATGTAATCCTATTTTATGAGGGTGTTGTATTATGATTGTAGTAGAGAGACGGTGATGTATTCTGAGAGTCTATTAGTAGTCGTGTTATCTCTTGATCTCTGAGTGGTGATACTCCTGTGAGAAGCTTGCTCTGCAAGTATATTATAATCTTTGTGATTTATTGAATAATATATTGGGCGGATTTTGGAGTGTGGGGGTTTTCTCCCTAAAGGGTTTTCCCCATGTAAATCACTGTGTCATGGTATGCATGATATTTTTGTTTATTTTTGTTTAAGTTTCTATAACTATTAAAGATCTATAAAAGTTTTGCATTATTATCCTCTTAAGATTAGTGTAGGAAGTTGTTCCACTACCTTAGCTTCCTTACATTCCAAATTAGCCCCTCACTATGTAGGAACTTTTGAGATTATTGAGGAATTGAATTTGGTAGCTTACTAAATTGCGTTGCCACTAGCTCTTGCCAGGATGCATAACTTCTTCCATGTGTCTTACCTAAAGAAGTATATATTAGGTGATAATCATGTGGTTGATTGGAATGCTTTACAGGTACAAGACCTCAGAGTGGTAACACTCAAGCCTGTTATGGTGCTTTAAATGTGTAAGCTTCACTTGTGTAACATGGAGGTTTTGCAGTGCAAATTCCAATGGGACTAGTATGTAGAAGACTCTGCCACTTGGGAAGACTATGTTGAGATACAACAAAATTTTCCTCATGTTTTAGATGTATTTAAGATTACTTCAAAGCAATATGTGGTTTGTTTGATTAGTTTATGTTGCTACATAAAAATCATCACGAATGATGATTAACAAGGGGGGAGTATGTTACACCCCAATCGTGTATTTACTATTTACTATTACTATGTAGAGTAAATATGAATGTAATTTGAATTATAAATGAGAATAAATTGTGCTTGCACTTTGTTATCAATAAATTATGAATGAATGAATATTATTTCATTTTATATGTGAAATGGATAGTTATTGAATTGATATTCTAACTATGGAGAAATATTATGTGTAATACATATTTTGTTGAACAACTGACTACCGTTGGAATGTGTTAGTTTGATGTAGGTATATGTTCAATCCTCCAGGTGCAAGGGAAAGTATCACTCAGGAGAGGATCTTGGTCGCGTAACCAGTAACATAACCTAATTGAGCTTATACACACTCACAATAGAATGGTTGAGTCAATTTATTGCGTTGGGAATTGGTAATTCAACCTTCACATGAGTGTTTGCATTAGTAAGGGTCATGATTACTGTTGAATGCATGCTTGGATGATGTTTATATGTTTAGAGCTTGTGAGTTCTTTTTTATATTACTATGCTTGTATTGATGAGGTGAACACATGTGGGATGTATGTATATGTACACATATGTATGTTGATGTTAGGCCATACACATGAAGGAACACGAACATGAGGGTACATAGGTAGACATACCTATGCACACTTATGAACGAGTTATTAATGAGCATGGAGCTATCGAATGGACAATATGACATGAATGTGTATATGTATTTGTTATCACAAAATCTAGCAGCGGTCGATCCACGGATAACCCCCCTACGAAACCAGTACTTTGGTGTATATGCTCTCTCCTTATACTAAAAAATAATCTTGGAAATAAAAAGCACTATTTTATTCTCTTATATTGAGCTTAGACCCTAAGAAAGTAAATTATATGCTCTCTCCTTAAGCTACAAAGTGATCTTGGAGATCAAAAGTGCTTGGTATTTCTTTCACCTAATGAGACTCTATTGGATTTCATTGCCTAGGAGATGAATCAACCCTTATGTTTTTGTGGGGTATACAAATTTGGAAGAGAATTGAAAGACTCTTTGATTGGGAGGATATTTTCCATTAAGCTAAGCTTTTAAGAAATTCATATCTTCAAAAGTGGAAGAGATTAGATTCACCTCTCCCACCAAGCCATCAAACAAACCTTATCATTTCATAGAATCAAGCCCCACATACCTTTGTGTATATCAAGGACATCCCCTCGTAATCTTATAAAATCCTAGATAGGACCTATTAATTATGTTTGGTTGTAATGCACTAGTAAGCATCTAACCCTAAGGAATTACTTACCTTGTGCCCCTAGAAATAGGTGTGTAGGTTGTGTATGCTCTCCCCTCACACCATAACTCGCAATCTTGGCTGATAAAAAATGATTAGTGCCTCATCATGGGCTCTACACTTTATGTCTAGACAAGGCATATTTGTGGGCTTACAATCACTCACACTTCTAATTGAATAATCTAGGATGTTTATGTTTTTGGCATGTTTTCATGTGTGAAAACTATGCTTATCCTTAAAATCCAAATATTTTTTTTTTCAAAATTCCTTTTAAATCCAAAAACAAACTTTGAATTTTACCACACAAATCCTCTTGCTAAGGTAAAGATCTCAATCCTATTTTTATAATCTACCATCTCAAATATTATTATCCATCAAACCTTGAAACTTAAACACTCCCCATAAGCCAATACCAATCCCATCCACCTTCAAACCATCAACCAAACCTTAATTAAATTCAAAATAAAAAACATTCATCTAGCCTAAATTGATTTTATTTTGAAATTAAGACCTTGATTAAAAACCATCATCATCCTTTAACTCAAACTAGCTTAAGAACTTAAGGTCTTGACTATCAAAGCACTTTTAATTCAATCCACCCAACCTCCAAATCAAAAAAATCCATCACGAGCACATCAACCAATCCCAATCAAACCAACCTGGATCCAACCTTCAACCTTGACCTAACCAACCACCGTCAAACCTTAATAACAACCTTTAGCAATAAAATCAAAGTCATTCAAAATTGGACTCTCCCATCCAAAAAAATCCACATCAAACACTTCAAATAAAACCTCAACCTTCAAATCAAATCATCAATTTATGTCACCTATAACTAGATATCAAGCAAGGAAAAGCATGGATCAACACAATAAGAATCCCTTTTGTTATTCTTACAGAACACAAGGTGAAATCTCATCTCATCCAACACGCCATGAAACCTTAAATGAGAAAGGAAATTTTGTTAGTCAACTTAGTTATTCCCATCAAATTATAGTTTTTCAACAACAAACACACACAAGTATTCATGGATCACCTTATAGGAATTCACAAACATTTTCTGGAATAATTGATTGACACAGGAGCCAAGATCCTCCATAACTATAGCATGTCTAAAGTAACATATTAAATAAAGAACCCACCACAATATCCACTTTCAAGAATTCATAGGACCAACGCCCCCTTAACCATTTGATGATTACCCCATCAAGAAAACAATAAGAGATGGCATGCTATCACTTGCTCCTCGTACTTCAACATCTGACCCTTGAAAACCAAGATCAATATCACTCATCCAAGCTCAAAATAAAATGTCACATGAACCTTCAAGTCATAATAATCCATCCTTAACCTCACACCAAGACACCCATTAAACACAATCTTCTTCCAATCCACCTAAAATAAGAATTCCATTTGCACTATTCTATCGACACTTTTCTCCACCAAATCCACCCCAATTGTTGTTCCCATCTTTATTATGCCTCATTCAAACCCTTTGTCCTCTTTCTCTCCCACAATAAAAATTTCCAACACATACTATGATTCCACCTCATATTCCTTAACACTCTAACTTCTATCCATCCACAATGACATACCCTCCAACAATATTGAATATCCACCCATGATGTCACAATTCACCCCTTAACCTTTTAATCATCACCAAAACATACTAAAAAAATCCTCTCCACTCCATTTACCAACAACCACCACCATATGAGTCTACCTTATATAAACCTTTGAATTTTCCTTTTGGGAACCCATTTTCCTAAGAATGAAAACAAACGAAAGACACTTTCAAAGGGTTGCAAAGTACCTGGTAATTAACCAAAGAAAACCATACAAATATAAAGATATTTTCCCCTACCCATTTGACAATTCAATCACAATGGTACCTTTCCCTCCACACTTTGAAATCCTTGAATTTGATAAATGTAAGGGAAGGGAAGACCCCATTATCATATCAAAGAAATTTTAATGGCATACCAAGAGGTCACTTATAGTGATATGTACTCAATGAGGTTCCTTCCTTGTAGTCTACAAGGACAATCCCTCAAGTGGCTCATTCATTCAGCTCGAAGGTCTATTACATGTTTTTCTAACTTGTCAAAGAAGTTTGTCAAACACTTATACAATATTGAGCATAATCTTAAAATTCTTGATCTATGTAATGCAAAACAACATAGTGGTGAGATTTGTTGTCTTCATAAATGGTGGAGCATTGCAAGTCAATTCCCTTGGCCTATCCTTAAGAAGGAACTTATAAATATATTCATCACTAATCTCAATCTAGATATGTCCTTTCATTTATTGATATATTGTGTCTCCATGTTTGATGAGATAATTAAAAAAGGGGTCACCATTGAAAAAGCCCTAATTGATAAAGTTTTTGTTAAAATTTATAACAAATACAAAGACAAGGCTAACCAAGCCAAATAAAAACTATGATTTAGGCTAAAAAAAAAAACATAGTAATTGATGGGGTAACTAACTCAAACCATGTTCAAAAAACTCAATTGTCACATGTTTGCCCCATTTTTAACCTTAACAATTTTTTATTTTTTTTATGTCAAGCTGAAAAGTATTATTGAGTGTCAATTTCCTCTTTAATATTAATATTGGTAGAAAGTGTTCTTAATCACCCCCAAACATCAAATCACTCACCAAACTAAAGTCATCAATCTACATTTGTACTTGCAAGATATTGACATTGCATGTTTTTCATGTCTAGTTGTCATAATTGCACACCTTGAAAAATGTTGCACTTGATCAGGTTCATGTGAGATTATTGCATTAAAATTAGAAGAATTTTTTCACTTGTTTTAAATTTTTGAAGGAAAATCATTCGTCTCTCCATCAAAACCCTAGAAGTGGTTGCCCAATTTAACCTAGACTAATTGAAACAATTGAATCAAGACATATATTTGAGTTGGAACAAATTAAGTTTATATAGACATTTGAGACTCCGTTGAACATAATGTGGAAAATATTTAGGTAAAAATTCCTTCACATTTTAAAGATATTAAATAAACATTACTTTGTCCCACAAGTTACAAGAATGAGTAAAACAAGAGTTTTGGAGAGCTTGGAATAAAAATATTTACAAGAAATTTTATAAGGTTAATATTCACAAATATGGTCAAATTTCAAGTAAAAATATTTTTCCAATTAAAAGATGTGGAATTATCACTCACTCCTTCAAACTAAGTTTACAAATATACTGGAAAAAAATCATGAAGTTTATCCAAACATGTCTTGAGAATGTCATAGCATTCACCAAGTACAATGAAAACATATGAGGTATTCATGAAACTCTAAATGTGGAAGGTTAAAAAGATTAAATAGTTTATCTTTCAAGTGTTGAGGTTTTATAATCATCATTGGCACACAATACTTAGTTTTGAATGTATGGAGATTATTGGATAAGCATTATTTTTTAATAAGCTAGAACATTTTTTGGAAGAAAAGATTGGTTTTGAAACCTTTCCAAATTCATGATATACATTTTATCATATATTTAAAAAGGTTTTGAAAATTATTCAAACAATTGGAATTGTCTTATTAGAGCTAAGGAAGAGTTTCGCAAATCTTATTAGAGTGGTAATTACAACTTTATTAGCTCCTAACTTATCATTCACAACCCATGCAACATAAAAAGGAATAGTATTTAAATAAAGGATATTAAATGCTCTTTAGAGGTTTTTAGTGGTTATATAACCAACTTCAACACCCAACATACTTTTCATAACTCATTCCAAATGGAAAGGAAAGCATACAATTAAAGAATCTAAGTTCTCACTAGAATATTATAAAGGTTATATAACCTCTATTAGCTCTCGACAAGGTTCTCAAAACCCGTTCAAAGCCAAAAAAAAACTATTTCATATTTTTTTATTTCTCCAACGATCAAATCTTCATGTGTTTTCCCTAAAATGTACCCATTCCCCTAGATCATGATGCTTGTAAAGAAAACGAGTCTTTAAGATTGTTTATGAGCATCCATTGGAGCATAAAGGAAGGAAATTTTCATTGGATTTTATAGGCTCAAGTGTTCTAGTGGACATGTAGGGACGTGATTTTTTTAATTTAAATGCCTTAGCAAGATACCATCTTATGAAATGCAATGATAGAAATAGCTATAGAAAATGGATTTTTTTGGTGTGACTTTAGAAACTTTCAAGGAAATGTAAATGGTAGGTGCAAATCTGAATTCCATAATCCTTTCCAACATTCTCATAGACTACCAAAATAAGGATATTGGAAAACATATGAACACTCACCAATGCATAGTGAAAGAGGAATTTTAACCATATATTATGGTTTTAAATGCTTTGGTATGTGTATATATAAATTATGGATGCATAAATAGGTTAGTAGTGGCTCTATCCCACTCCTTGAAAAAATTGTGAGAACACACTAACTACTTATGGAACAAAAGGTCAAGTTGGTTATATATCACTAAGAGGTTGAAACAACCATTCATGCCTATAATGAGTTTCTAGATGTAATGAATCATGAAATGTAAATTCCTATGCATGCCATTATTACACTATCTCCTCTACTTCATGAGACAAAATTGATTCCTAAACACGTATACATGGTAAGGACAAACCTAAGGAGTAGCTAAATCTCGGAGTCACTCATTAAGGATATTTTAGAGATTTTGAAGCTTGAGAATGAGAGGCTTCAACTTGAAATATGAACATTCAATATTTATGTACTTTGTAGAGAGATCCTAAAGTTTTTCAAACTTGTTGCATTCGTGAATAAGCTATCCTTTTCAACCATTTTGTCCTCAGATCTACTAGAATATTATGTTGGTGATGATAAATGACTTATGCAAATTACTTTTAATTTGTTGGATAATGGTAAGTTTATCAAGGGAGTATTTATGGCATGGTTTATTTGAAAAAGATAGAATATGGGGGATCCAATTACTCTAAAATTTAGCCTAGAATATGATGAATGTTATTTCTATATGAGAGTGTAGGTGTAGGAAACTGGGATGGGTATCAATCCTTAGGATATCTTCACCAAATTTATACATACTAATTCAACAACCAAAGGCCATGCAGTGAGTAGTCTTGGTCTTGGTTTGCATTGAGAGAGGGATTGGATAATGGGTTAAATATTATATGTGTAGTTAATTTGGGATTCCCAAATCAAGCTATTGACTATGGGAACTTAATTGTATGTCTCATCCAATTGAACTAACAACATATGTAAATTGGGGTTCAATAGCCTCAATATTCTTGTTATGGGTAATAACTATCAAAACAAGATGGTTACTAGGTGCACTAGAGGATTTTGTTGAGCCTCATGCATGAATTGATAACACACCTGGATTAACCACTATATCAGTGACCATACAAGTCATTTTTTTACAGCTAAAGTTAGAAAATGGTTTCTATTTCCAAAAAAGTGAGACAAAATAAAATAATAATTACTATATTTCCAAGAATCAATTGTAAATCAATTATAAATTGAAAAGTTATAAATACTCTTATTTGTAATGTAAAAGAACTTCAATTATTGGCTAGGGAAACTTTTGATTCTCTCCCATTGTATAGGAAGGAAAGAGTCTTTGAGATCTTTATTTTTAGGAAATGAATAAAGAATGATATGGTTGGTTTGTGAGTTAGGATACAATTTATTTATGTTGTGGATTCTTCTTATGTTGATTTTACAGTAATTTCTTTAAATATTTTGTCATGTAATAAATGTGGATATTTCCTTTTAAATATAGGTGTTTACTTTGTACATCTAGTGTGAAAGAATAGGTTGTTATCATATCCATGTGTAATAAAACCCTGTGTGGATGTGGATTTCTTATGTTAGACTACATTATATTTAAACCTTGGTTTTATTCTTTCATTTTTGATAATATTTCCATACGAATGAATCCATGTATTTATTCATCTTCTTTTTTCTATATTATTAGTATTCTTTTCCATTTTTATTTTAGTTTATTAGCTACCTTTCCTACTTTCCAATTAAAAGCATGCCTCAAAAAACTCAAAACATATTATACAAGGCAGATAACCCTCTCAAATATAGAGGAAGATCACAAACCCAATGGTGATATCTCTAATTGTTGGTTTGATTTTCACTGCCAATTGGTCGAGTCTAAGTTGTTTGCAATGAGATATCATAGTGATAATTCCATTTACCAACATCACCTCAACAAGGAACCACAAACATGTAATTTTTCCTAAAACCATAAACGTTTCAATTCTATAGCAATGGCCTAAATCTCTCACAAATTCAAAACATAAATATACCTCCTAGAAGGAACCCATGGAAGTGGTATTTCAAAAACTCATCCAAGTAATCATGGTTAACTTTCTAAACACAAAACCCTTTGACAAGAACCAACCAAAACTTGCATCATATAAGGAAAATAAATATTGTGAATATCATCACATTAAGATTCATGTCACTACTAAGTGTATAAAGCTAAAGAACTATATCTAAGATCTCATTGATAGTAGTGATATTGGTGTAAAAGGAAATCCACCCTCATAACACATGCTCAATTGAGCATGTACTAGAATCGTCCTCCTAAACATGATTAAAACTACCCTCAATGTTTAATCAAGATTCATCCTATTATAATCATACCCATAATATCAACTCCAATAAACCAGATTCACTTCATATGACTTCATTTTTGGCCATATTTAAGAAGCTAGCCCATAAGTTGCCATGACCAAAATAAAATCCCAAATTGCACTATCACCACTAGGCATGGTCAAGTTACCATGCAAGGGGCCTCCTCACCCTCTACATGGGCCACCCAATACAATCTCCTTGAGCATCTTGGGAAAAACTTCCACTCAAATATCCATCTTGGAACTTCTCAAAACATAAAGTGTTCATAGGGAGATATTAGAACATTCCCTCCAAGAGTCATGAGTCATCAATGACATCAACACTAATAATCTACAAGCCCTAGTGGGCCAATTACCCAACTCCTACCAACTCACATTTATCCAAAATGATATGTCTCCCATCAAACCCTTGCATAATAAATCTCTCTGTATCAAATTCATCCTCACTAAATAGAAACTCAAATGACTCCTACTTGATAATGGTTCCAAATTGAATCTTTGCACCTTAAATATAATTACACAATTGGATATTTTAAAGATACGTTAGAATATAAAAATTATCACAATCAAAGTATATGACAATACAAAATGAGAGTCAGAAGGTATCATATAACTCCATATTTAGGTTGGTCTTGTACTGCAACAAATAATGTACTATATTATTGATATTGACTTGGCTTACAATAGCCTCCTCATCCGCCCATGGATCCAAACCATGTGGGTCGTTCCTTCCACCTACTATCAGTGCTTAAAGTTCCCCTACAAAGGTATATAAATCATTATTTCCATTGATCCTCATCCCTTTTAGTATTGTCAAATGTTGGAAGTTACCTGTCATAGATCCCATCATTATCTTGGTGTTGATATCATCAACTCCTCCACAACTATACCTTCCTCTTCATACGTTGATCTTGCCTCCTTAGCATCCACATCTTGATGGCACCTTCAAATTTTGCAAATTTGAAGTGCTTATATCTCTTCAATGTGTCGACAGAGCTTAGGCCTACATCCTATCAAATCTACCCCAAAGCCCATCTTCACCGATTAAAATTTTGTAGCTCTGACGTCATCTTGCAAATTCACTTGGTAGAATTTTTTTTGGTGCATATGGTAAGACACCTGCTCAGTTTCAAGCCCCCAGGATGAGTTTTGATATGCTATTTAATCCTTTTCTAACCACGACTGAGCTAAAATTGGTGTTCTAGAAAGATTCAAATTTCACAATTTTAAAGGCAACTCATTTCTTGTTTTTGTCTAAAACATCTCCAATTCTGATTTCATCAAAAAACGGAGGTCATATGATGCATTATTTTAGTGCTTTTCGGTTGCAGCAAGCACGTCCTACAGGTCAGTTTACAAAGGAGGTACCAAAAGGTTAATTGCTGGGAAAAATCTGATTTAAAACCCATGCTCTAAATAATTGATTATGGTCGTTGGCCAAAAATCATGGCTCCAAGGGTCCCCATTTGTGTGCAGTGAATTTTCTCCGTTTGGTTTGTAGGTGAAAATAAAAATGTGCAAAATTCCTAATGGTTTAAAAGGTAAGTATTTAAATGGGGCAAATTTAATGTTTGGAAAAATTTATAAAAGTTAAACTTTATAATAGCAGCTTTCCCAGCCAGCCCGCTACTGTGAAAGCTCACGACAACAGACGATGGCGAGGAAGCAGGGAGGGAAGCTAGAGCCTTTGGGTGGAGATTAAAATATTCCAAAGCTCTTTACAAACCATTGCAAATATTTTCGTGGCCTTTGCAAATATTTTAAATGTTTTATTTTGCTTTTCCCGCAATCCCACCAGAGTATTTAGTGACGTCAAGAGAAGGAAGCAGAGGAAGGTGCAAGGAGAAGATTAAAGTATTTAAATACTTTATTAAAGCTTTATTAAACCTTGCAAATGCTTATCAAACCTTGTAAAATGTTTTCGTTGCTAAGGGAACAAGTGTAAAGTCTATTCACGTTTTTGGACTTGTGGTAGTTTTTGCATGCATTTGCAAGCTAAAAAACATTATTGCAGCCTCTGGAAAAGTGCCTCAATCGTTCCTAATGCCTTGGAAGCATTTTTAACATGGATTCAAATGTTTTTGAGTATATGGTAATGCCAAAAATACCAAAGATTCATTAAAAAAGACCTTTGCAGTGCCTGCAATAAGATTTCTTTCTCCTTGTTGCAAAGTATGTGGAAGAGTTTTTCTTTTTCAAGCATTGATTTATCCAGTGTTGTGATTATTTCCTCAGTACCGACATGATTAAGCTACAGAGAGGTAGAAGTTGTGAGTTGCAAAGTATGTGGAAGAGTTTTCCTTTTTCAAGCATTGATTTGTCCAGTGTTGTGATTATTTCTTCAATACCGACATAATTAAGCTACAAAGAGGTAGAAGTTGTGAGGACCAAATTATTGTAGTAAAATGTTCAGAGTATGGTTGCCAGACAAATGTTTGTTAAAATATCAGATTAATTGCAAAGAAACATGGGTTGAAATGAAGGCTTTGTGGATATATTTGCAAGATTAAAATGCAAGTTAAATGGTATTTTTTAATTGCCAGTAAATGGGTTTTGACCCAGAAGTAGTATATTTCACTTGCAAAGTGAAAATGGAGCTAGTAAACATGTTTTAATATGCAAGTAATTTTGTGCATGGGATTTTCAAATGAAGACAAGTTGAAGAGAGGGAAAATGAAGTAAAGAGGCATTCTCTTAATTCCAATTGATTGTAGATCAAGGGGCTCAGATGTGCCAAGTGTCACCATGGATTTATTTTTAGGGTTTTTCTTGTCTTCTCCTTTCTCTAAAATGAGGAGTTTTTATTGTAATCTTCTTCTGGTGGTGGCTGTATTGATTTGAAATTGTAATGCAAGCACATAGAACATAACTTGAGTCTGGTTTTAGGTTAATTAGTTGAGTCTTTTTTTGCAAATCCTCTTATTGTATGACATTTCCAGTATTTCTTGAATTTATATTGTCAAAGTTTTGAACTCAGTTCTCTCCATTTTTAATATTCTCATAGGTTATTAATGAAAATACGATCAAGGATCTTTCATTAATCTTGTCTTTCCAATAGTGTATTTTTTTATTAATGGCTCTGGTTCAAAGGACCAGTTAAATTACCTTAATTAGAGCATAGATTTATATGAGTATTACTTGGATTTGATAAGTAGTGGTGAGTTTGGAATCCAAAGTGCATACATTGTAATGCAATTGTGCAAATGCTCACAAAAACTTGGGTTAAATGATGTCATATTGTATGGTTTGTAGTGGAATTGACTCTTCACCCAAGGATTAGGCACTGATCTATTAATTGTGTCTGAAATTACACCATCTCAGAGTCATTCACATCACACAAAGATCAAATTTATAAAATATATTTTCCATTAAGTTTTATTTGAGAAGGTTTGTGTAAGGTTGCATATTCTCATGCTCTAAATGTCATGTTGTAAAGGAGTAGCCAACCCTTTGAAATATTCCATTTATTTGAGCAATTACATGAGAATTCATCTGCTATTTGTGATGTACATCGCTGTTGGCTGCATAAATTCATAGGTACATTATGTGGGATCACCCTCTCGGGTTTTGCAGAGCTCGAAGTGTAGGAGGAGAGTATTATTACTTTCTCTCATTCGTAGGCTAAATCTCTCTTTGAATCTGAGCATAAGGCATGGCACACCTTTAGGATTCAATGATATGCAAATTTGGGAACCAACAAATCTTATAATCTCACTCCAAAAATCCAAGTAAATATTGTTAGCACATATGTGCTATACAAGCTTTATAATGCTTTTCATGTCAGAAAGCTCCCTCTATCCCCACATTCTCATGAGAAGCCTCGTCCTTGGACTAAGAAAATAACCAATGTTCTATAATATGGTTCCACAAAAATTATATAGCATGGGTTCTTAGTTGATGAGAACATTAAAATTAATATTGGTTCTTCGTTATAGAAAGATGAGGAATATGCACCATGCTTTTAGAACACCACATATCACTCTTCACATATGTAAAAACATGGGTTATAAAGGAAAAGACCTAGGACTACATGAGCAAGGTATTCTTGAGCCCATTATCATCAAGGTTAATCAAGATACTCATGAAGTAGGATACATGTCACTTGAAAAGGAATCCTATTATATCACTGATGCTTCTATAATTGTAGAAGAACCCTCTCTAGCTATTGAACATATCAAGGAATTGACCATCAATGAATCCATCAATGATCTTGTTGAAATTTTCCATGAAGCATTCAATTACACTATTAACCTACCCCTTACCCACCCTCAACTTGCTCCTAAGCCAAAAGGATTTGGTGTCTCTCAATACATTTCAATATAATAAAGTTATTATCAAATTCATGGGACTTTGAAATGACATACTAGCCAATGATCATAAAAAGGGTTTTAACATCAACCTAGATGTAATAGAATTCTTAGGGAAAATGTTGAGTTCCTTATTCATGAAAATTAAAAATAATCAAAGTCTCCTTGTGAAAACCTCTACAAGGCACCATAAAACATATAACAAGAAAGAAAAAATGGCATCTCTATCAGTGAAAACCTCTTTAGGTGTTGATAGATGAGGAACTTCACCTTCCCATGGTATCATCATAGTAGTGAGACATCATAAATTTTGGTTGAGGATACATAGGAAGTGAATCTATGTATAGAATTTGATCCAAAGATCTCTTGCATTGCAATAAACTTGATATCAATAGAATAGGATGCCATCACTACCTTCCTCGAGAACAATACAAACATCTTTTCCCAAACATATGTAAACATACCAAGTTTGGACCCCCCTCTTATAGTTTGCCATCTTATTGTGCATCTCAATGTAAAGCTAGTAGAATAGAAAATCTACAAGGTGCACCCTCCAATTTCCCACTGATTAAGTAATAATTATAGAGACTATTGGAGGTTGAATTTATATGCCCCATCACCTATCTTGAATAGATCTCCAAAATAGTACCTATTAATAAGAAACCTGATGCATAGGAAAAACAACTTCACACACAATGGACTATAGAGAACAATGAAAATGTGGGTTTCACAACAAAAAACACAAGATTCTCTAACCTTTCAATGGTGATAACAAATAACACCCTGCATACTACTCTTCAAACCTATTTTTCTAAGCTCACACTCTCAAAAGGCATCAAAATTCACTTGATTTGAATTTTTTTTGGGATCTTAGACACTTTTTCACACTCCACAGGCCTCCCTCCAACTCTACCTGATAGGTTTTAACTCAAAAGAATGTATTTTCAACAAAACCCTCATAAAGACTAGAGTTTAAATAGTTCCACTACTCCAGGATACACACTGTCTTCAATAAATCTCACAAAATAATGAATTACTACTTGCCCTTTGGAGGAAACATGCAAAAAGACCTACATAAATGATGTACCAAATTTCATAATTTTCCAATGGTTGAATTAAAAGATATGAGCAAATCTTTATTATTGAAAACCTTAGTTTTTGAACAGGACATCGAGCATTATTTTTTCCATAACTTGAGTAAAACTCATTTGAATCACTTCAAACCACCTGCATTTGAACCTTAATACATTCCATTATCATTCCACG
Organism: Sequoiadendron giganteum; assembly: GCA_007115665.2. NCBI lineage: Eukaryota > Viridiplantae > Streptophyta > Pinopsida > Cupressales > Cupressaceae > Sequoiadendron > Sequoiadendron giganteum. The sequence continues at coordinate 4,803,268 of CM021103.1, forward strand.
CAATCACAAACCTAAAACTATGTTGTACAAGTCCATACCAATATGTTATTTGCTATTTTTTTCTTCAAAAAAATAATCATAAAATTGTCAAGATAGGGTATATCTCATGAAATCTTGCTCCTCAACTTCTTGGAGTGTGTTTTTTCATTCATTCAACATGAAAGAACAACAAAAACAATTACAAGTCGATTATATGTCTTTTTTCATCAATAGCCTTAATATCCATGTCATTGAACCTGACATTTTTTTCCCTTTTTTGCAACTTTCAACCTAGACATTGTAACAAAACATAAAAAAAGGAACTTTACAAGGAAAACCATGGTCTTCCTGACCTTATTAGACTTAGAAAAACCAAAAAACAAGAGTTGATAACAAACTCTCAACCTTGTAGCAAGCCAAAACATCACTTAGAATTCAAATTGCACTTTTGGCGGGAAAATCATAATTTGAATTTCTAGCGTATTCAAACTATCTAAACCATTGGATTTATGATCCCAATGTACCTCCCAAACCTGAACCAACTCACATGATACTTATCATAAAAAAAAAGCATCAAAAACATATGTTTGAGTGATTCTCCTGCATCAAAACCCAAAGGAATCTAGATCTAAAAAAAAGTTAGAGACCTCAACAAAGCATGTCCTAAGGATGACTTTCCACTTCCAAACATTGGCAACACTGTTGACCTTACAAAATTATATGAGATGCTTTCCCTCATGGAAAATTTCTTTGGCTATAGATTTGGATCACCCTTGAAGATTTTCATAAAATAAATTTCACCACACCTTGGGGCACATATTAGTTAATGCCATTTGGGTTGAAAAATGTAGGGGCAACATGTCAGCAGGCAATTATTATAATCTTTCACACCATGCTTCATGACATCATGGAAGAATATGTGGACAATCCATTAGTGAAGATAAGTTACGAACATTTTCCCACTTAAGAATAATAAAAAATTTCACAAGGATGAATATTATTAGAAAGAATTTGATAAAAATAAGGAGTATTTCACCTCACCAACATTCCTTATGGAACCTATCCCAATAAATTTGGATTACTTTTCTATATATCAATATTATCAATCACCCTAGGGGCACTTTTAACACAATGAGATAGTGAAGGCTATGAGTGTGTCATATACTATATCTTTAGGAGTTGAGAAAATACAACTTCACAAACCCCGAAGATCACCTGCATGCAAATAACCTGTCACAAAAGAAGAGATGGAGACAAACAAGCAAGGGTTCTCTAAAAACTGAAAATGTATATATCAGAGAGAATGAAAGAATGAATTGATATGAAATACAATGGGATCAATCCTTATAAAAAGGAGATCATGCAAACCCTAATAGGAAAAACCTTAATAGAAGCCCTAATAGGATAACATTTAATAATTAATATAATTATTAAATGTCACTTTATGCAAATTAACGTGAAATCTTAAGAAGGGAATAAAGGTAACTTAATCAACATAATTAAGTTAAAACCTTTACTCTAACACCCCCCCTTAAGATGAGCAATAGTGCAGCTACAAACAAATGCAGAAAAGCAAAGGTAACTACAATGCAAGAAGGCAAACATGGGTCTCGACAACTAGGCCAGATCAGGTACCCAAATACAACCAAATCTCTGTAAAATGGAGAAATAGAGAAAACCTCATGGGAAAAATCTCTACTCCAAAAAAAGATGCAGAAGGCCAAAAAGAAACATCACTGAAGCAGAAGAAGCTGCAAACAACTATCGAAAGATGACTGCTATGGTGTTGAAGAACCTCCACTGAAGATAGGATGATCAGGAACAAGAAGACAACAATTTGCATAAGTGCCCATACGACACTACTCGAATCAGATGGCAAACAAAGGCAAACACCTGGAACGAAGATACAAATGGCACAAGAACCAATAGTTTGAAACACTGATCAACCGAGAATGGAAGATTCCTTCTAAGGCGAAACCAAGGAAGAATTAGTATGAACAATATAATACACCCCCATAATGTTGAATTGGGAGAGCCTGACAGATCCATTGAAATGGTGTGAAACACCTTGTAGTGTATGAAGGAGAGAAAACATCTGAAAGTGCGCAAGATAGCACTTGCAACAGAAAAAGTGGTGTGTAAAACAAAGCACACATGCATGAGGCTGGAATCATATGGATCCATGGTCGTCGTGGAGGGACACTCATCGGACAAAGGTGTGATGGCAAACAAAGGCAAACTACACAACCCCTCATGGTATGAATTCACTGTCGTCATGGAGGGATACTCACCGGACAAAGATGTGATGGCAAACAAAGGCAAACTACACAACCCCTCATGGCACTTTATAATAACAGTGCGAGTACAAAATATGGCACAACCTTATGTGCAAAAACCCCCAAAAGATGCATGTACAATAGTGTGGCACTTTATCTTAGTGCGTTTACATAAAAAATAGTTTACAAATGATGCTCAAAGAGCAAATATGTCTAGGTAATCCACCAGAGTGTGAAAACATAAATAACTGAATAAAATATACCTAGAGTGAAATCTGGAAAAATTGCATGGATGAAACTGAAGAGCTTTGAAATACGGTTCCAACGCCACTGAGATTGTGAAAAACGGAGAAACTGATCAAAAGTTATGAGCTTGAGACTGAAAATAGCCCCTTTGTCTTCAACTGGCTGTAGAATTCAGCAACAAAAAAAAGAAGTGATGTGACCCACACCACTAGAAAGATGAGAAAACCAGCTTTCTGACGATATCTCATTTGCCAATAAATGATATCGTATGCCCAAGTTACGGCCTCCGAAATAAATCAGCTCCAAAGAGGGAAAAAACCAACGCTGGGTTAAATTTTATGGTCATACGACCGTCGCAGCAAAACACTGGATTAAATTTGATGGCCAAATGGCCATCACCGTAAATGCACAACTGAGTTTATTTTAAAAAATAAAATATTACAATAAAATAAAATTTATTGAATTTTTTTTTAAAAAAACATTGATGATGGGAGGCACGTGGGCCCACCCCCCATGCTAGCGGCCTGCATGTACCACCGGTTGGCGGTACTGTCAATCGCCAGTCGGCAGTACGCTGACCAGCATATCGCAGGGCCCGCAGGTACCTGCGGGTACTAGGTCCGCAAGCTGTAAAGGCTTTAAAAATAATTTTTTTTTCCCTTTTTTTAATTTGTTTTTAAAAATCAAAAGATTTTACAAAAAAAATTTTTTTGCATAAATAAATTTCTGACAAAAATTTCCGAAAAAAAGACGGAAAATAAAATTTACCAGACAGGCAAACGGTCGTATGATTGAATTGCAAAAAAAATTTGCCTCAAATTTTGACTGTCTAAAATGGACAAATGGACAGTCGATTTAAGGGTTTTGGACCGTTGCGAACACAATGGCAAAGTCTGTTTGAGCTGAAAATGCTTCAAAATTGCAGGTATGCCCTGGATCAAAAAAACAAACCCCAAACCCTTGAAGCTCCAAAAATCTTCAAAACAAGAACAGGAAGCAGTAGGTGTGGAGCTCTGATACCATGTAGGAGTTGAGAAAATACAACTTCACAAACCTCGAAGATCACCTGCATGCAAATAACGTGTCACAAAAGAAGAGATGGACACAAACAAGCAAGGGTTCTCTGAAAATTGAAAATGTATATATCAGAGAGAATGAGAGAATGAATTGATATGAAATACAATGGGATCAATCCTTATAAAAAGGAGATCATGCAAACCCTAATAAAACCCTAATATAAGCCCTAATAGGATAGCATTTAATAATTAATATAATTATTAAATGTCACTTTATGCAAACTAACGTGAAATCTTAAGAAGGGAATAAAGGTAACTTAATCAACATAATTAAGTTAAAACTTTTACTCTAACAATATCAACATAACCTTAACGGGCCATGATCTTTACTGCACTCCCATGGAAAAAGTGTGTCTATTTGTTATGTTTATCCCACATAAGCTTTGACACTACATTCCAAGTCGTAAAACCAAACTAATATAAAAAAATTACCCACCCAAGACTTCTCACATATTGTATGGCTAAGTGGTTCATATTGTTGAGTGGGTTCAAAATTTAATGTATACATGAAAGTAATTAAGGGATATGTAATGGCAGATCAATTGGTAGAAGCACCTCTCGTAAATATTCATCCATTGATTATGGAATTTTCTGATGAGTCCAATTTCACTCTTGGTGATTCATCAACTTGGAAATTGTACTTTGATGGTTCCTACAAATATCATGGATTAGGTGTTAAAATCATATTTATCACTCTATAGGAAAATCTCATACCAAAAGTATTCATATTAGGTTTTTGTGTACCAACAAAATTATAAAATATGATGTCAGGATCATGGGTCTCAAACCAATAATCTAATGGAATATCCAACATCTCCTAGTCTATGGAGATTCCTAACTCATAATCAAATAGTTCAATAGTGAGTATCAAACCAAGGATGAAAAATGGATGGTTGATAACTTCAAAGAATATTCCACATCCATCCAATTTGAGTAGGTAACTCAACTTAACAATAGACAAATAGATGTCATGGCCACCATTAGGTTCCTCCTGGTCGTACCATAAGATAATCACCACTATGAATTCTTGGTCAAACACCAACTAGTTCCTACATTTGATGTCCCTGACTCTAAGCTTGTATGTGATCTTGTTGGTCCTAATTCTCCTCGGTAAAATGATATTTATGTCTACCTCCATGACCAAATGCTATCACCTAGCCTATCACACGCCCAACACAAAACTATTATCTAATGATCATCCTATTCATAATCCTAGGCAATATATTATATCAAAGGAGACTTGATGGTACCCTGCTATGATGCCTAAAATTGAAAGAGGCTCTCCTCACACTCAAAGAAGTTCATAGAAGTATCTACAATGCCTACACTAGTGGTATGGTCCTAGAAAATAAGCTCTTGAGAATAGGTTATTACTAGGCTACAATGGAACATGATGCATGCAAATACATCAAAGAGTATTTATCCTATCAACAATATGGAGATCTAGTTCACACACCATTACAAGCATCGCAACCTATTACTACTCCTTGGCTATTTTCATAATTAGGCCTCAATATTTTTGGTAAGATTCATCTATCCTCATCTAGTGGTCACAAATATATTATAACTACCACTAAGTAATTTATTGAATGGGCCAAATTTATTCTCCTTACCTACACCATAAGCCAAAAATATCCAAATTCACTCTCCATTAAATTATTTATTGTTATGGTATTGCTACCACCATGTTGTCATCAACAATAATAAATCCTTCAAAAATCATGACCTCACTCTTTGTGATCATTTCTATATCCATCATTAGTCCACTCCATATTACCCCTAAAGTAACAATTAAGTGAAGACATCTAACATCAACTTGCTCAAAATTCTTAAGAATACTATCTATGATGTTGGTCATGATTGGTACCTCCAACTTAATCTTGTCCTATGGGCTTATCACACTAGTATCCACACAACGACTAGTGCAAATCCATATTACCTAATCTTAAACTTTGAAACTATCTTACCAATTGAAAATAAACTACATTCATTGCATGTATAGATGCACTAGATCTACTTGATGAATGATGCTTCAATGTGATGAGAACCATTTATGTTCCATTTTATGCCACATTATAGCCTATTTTGTATTTCCACATTCGATTTCCATTTCATTTTCATATTAGTTTATCATTTACGTTGCATATGATTAAATAATAATAAGTGATATTTAATATGGTTTTGATATAAATATATGGACATTAATTATTGATTGTCTTTACTAATATGCATTGTTATTTAAAGACTTGAAAAATATAGCTTGCAACATGAAGTCTTCCTGTCACGTTCCATACAGACCTTCATGTCACTTTCTAGTCAAGAGCTGATGTGTATTACTTTGTGACCAACAAGTTATTTTTGTCATCTTTTCAACAGATGATGTCTTTTTCCGAGGTGGCGTTGGTTACCTCTTTAGTGCCAAATTTGAATAAGCACAAGAACATATGGTTGTTGCTAAATAAATCTAAATAAAGTTGCAATTTCCAGTTATGTAAAAGAAATCGAAAACCTTTTGTTTTCACTATTTGCTATAACAATCCAATGTTTTAATCATGACCAACAAAGAATAGAGCAGTTCCACATGTGCTTCTTAAGGTGGTTAAAACAGACTAGACAAGGAAACCCATGATGGAGATGTATATTCACTGAGAAACCCATGATGCTGATTTGTTGAAGGAAACATCTGCAAATGGACTCTTCACTTTACCAGTTTGAGCTGTTAGATCTTCAGTTATTAAATATGTGATTGTTTTTGACGCTTTCTTCTCTTTGCCAACTCAGTTGAATCGTGGAAGGGAGCTTTACCGTGTGATGAAGAAATCTACCAATCTATAGTTTCCTATTTTTATCCACAGTTATAACAATTTTGGTTTTAACCCGTGGTTGAGGCTTCACGTGAGTTTCTAAATTATAGTTCATTGGCTATGGGCCAAAAACAATATTATTCTATTTTACATCACTTTGTTATTATTTATGACCTCTATATATATGGTCTGTTGTAAAACCGTAGTAGGTATTGTAGGAGATTTTGGCGTGAGAATATTTCTATGGAAGATTTACGTATGCAGACTATAATATTTTGGAATGAATAAAATAATATTATTCTGATCAAGATAGCATAGAAGATATTCGTGCTCCATCACTAGACGTACTAAGGAGGCAAGATCCACTTCTTAGGATGTTTGGTGATTTATATTAGATTAGTTGTGTGTTTATTTATTTATTTTATTAAATGTCATTTCTATTTTATTTGTAGGTACAGTTTGTTGTTTATTTTTTGTAAGATTATTTTCTAGATCAGATATTCATGCTTTATATTGCTTTATGATCTCTAGATTAGTTTTCTTTAGAAGCTGTGAGTTTAATTTTTGTTGTTGTTGTTACTGCTGCCAAGAAGTGATAGCTCCTATCGCCAGTCTCATTTTGATTTGTTGTAGAATTGTTTATGTGTGTTCTAGATACATTTCATCCCCACTCATCTCATGACTTTCACCCCTTCAATTGGCGTATAGCCACGAAACCTCTCACAAGTCTACGCCCCAAATTGACATGTATAGACCAAACTGCAATTTATTATAAAGTATTAAATCCTTCTTATGATTTGTACCCAGTGTTGGCCTATCACAATGCATTAAATCATTTACATTCTTATTAAAATTATCCTTATCATTGTTACAACAAGAAAATCAAAGTTCATGAATTTTAAATTGGTGACCTTATGCTCAAGGAAAATCAAAGGAACCTTTAGGACTGACACAAGAAAGTCAAATTTGAACCCAATTCGTTAGGACCATATCTATTCATTGTTAAATATGGATCCAATGCTTATCAGTTAACCACTCTTGATGATTAAGGGTTTGAAAAAACCATGAACATAATGCACCTCAAGTAATTCCATGCTTATTCCATGGAATGACCCAATTAGAAAATTACAATATTTTTTAAAAGATTGACAAAAAAAAAAAAGGTAAAGAGAAGAATTATCCTCTAGTTAAAACAAATCCTTGTGGCACCTTGGACAAGTATAGTGAAAACCTACTTGCAAGCATCGTGTGTAATAAACTATCTCTTTTATCTTTTATATATTTGTCTTTCACCCATCCATCCCCATTGCATGAACAAAATCATCAACCCCCCTTGCTCCATTTTGTGATTTTTCCATTGCCTTGAACCATCAAGATATCCTTTCCAACACACTAAACCTAGTCTACCATTGCACATGAATATGGTTAGGTTTTTACCATATTAGTTTCAGTATACCTACCTCTCTACAATGTAGCTTGTCCTTGCTTTGCTCCTTCGATTTTTATATATTATTTGGACAATACAAGACTTATTGAAGTCTCAAAACCATCAATGCTACCATAACCTCACCTATCATATCCATCTTTGTACTATAAATTTTCTCCATGCGACATTGTCTATATCAATCTTGTATTTTGTACCTTGCAAGATACCTTATTCTATATTAGGGTTAGGCAATTTTATCCTAATTTGAGAAAGGTTTTTGATACATTCCTTATTTCTCACTTAGTACCTAGGATGGATTCCATAATCCTAAGCTTCACACACTATCCTAAAATTGATCTTGTACACTATCTTAATCCTAAGCTTTACATGTAATCTCTAAACTCAAGTTTTATACACTATCCCTCAAGTTAAGATTATATATTATCCTAAAACAAAGATTTTACCTTCTCCTAAAACTAAGCTTTTGTGCTATCCTTATCCCTAAAATTTACAACCTTGTGACAACGACAACATCATGCAGGTCTCAACTTGGAACCCAAACATATAAAACATCAAACATAAGTGCTAAAACTAAAATTCTCTAATTCAATCTTGATAACATGTAGCAGTCACATTATTTTCCATTGCAACACTCCCCCCATCCTTTTCCTTGCAAGATACATCATTCCCCATATTATCCATTGTCATCTTAATCCTTTCTCAACACCTTGGTAAGAGGTAACACTTTTGTATGTCAATTGACCATTGATTTTTGAAAATTTATTTATCTTTTGACCTGTACTCTATTGGGATCATAGTGTATCAACCTTTGCAAGTCCTAGAATTTTTTTAATTGATTAATTATTCATTTTATCCTAAGTATATTGATCTAATATGGTGTATCACTTTGTGGGACCTACTGGGTAAGGTGGAATCCTACATGGAGATGATGTGTATGGCATGCAAGCTAGATTTGTAGAAGTAGGTGTATCACTTGGTGGACCTCATTGGAAGCTAATTTGATGGATTTTTTCATAAGTTGTAAGTTTTAAGTCTATGAGGGGTTATGACAAGTTGATATGACAATTTATGATGGTGTAATAGTCAATTTATGGCAAACTATGACAGGTGGCCCCATGTAATGGTGGTGCTTATGCATGTAAGGTGTTTTAATGCATGCATGCACATTTCATGTATGAGGGGTCATATTCATGAGGAGATAAGCATTGAAAATGGAAAAATAACCAAATTATTCGGGTTATGTCTATGACTACACTTCATGCAATGTTGTTGCATGTATGCAAGTGTTGTGCATGCCAAAGAGACTCAAGAAAGGAATATAGGCATTGGATTGATTTCATGTGGTAATCCTAGGCATCCATCTTCTCTCGTGGAGTTATATCTACTTGGTACTTCGTCATTTTGCAATGTAGTATAGGTTTGAATATTTTAAAGATACTGTTATGTTGTCAGAATCCCTCCAAAATTCTTGTTGCAACTGAAGACTTCTGAATAAGCTTAGATATATTATTTTATTGTAATCTCTTTCAGGTTACTATGAATATAAAGAGTTGTTTTTTTGGAGTGTGGGATTTTTCTCTCAGAAAGATTTTACCCATGTATATATTGTGTTGTGGTTATTATTTTTTCTTGCATATTTGATTAAGTTAAATGAAAATGAATGCGCATCTGGATTTGTAACTATTAAGGGTTTAAATTGAAAAAATTCTACTATCTTCCCCACTTAGGTTGGTGTAGGAAGTTTCTTTTTCTTACCTAAGTTTCTTTCATACCCTACCTACTTGAGGCCATAATGATCATTATATATCATAGTGTGTTTTAACTAGTATGCATTAAGGCATGGTCTATTATTTTATGTCTATTAGATTTCCCATCTCAAGAACCACTATGGTCATCAAATGCCTTGTGATGTGTTGGAGAATCATTTTGTTTGTTGGTTGTCCCATCATAGGACCCACCAAGGTCATCAAATTCCTTGTGATGTGTTGTGGCATCCTCTTGTTTGTTATATGCTTGAAAGTTCTTCATGTATTAAACATATCATCACCTTGGTCTTTATACTTAGGTGCCTAATATATGCTAATACATCAAATTAAGGTTGCTCACCACATGTTAACATAATAACTATATTAAAAAATCCAGTGACTCATTAATCTAAATAACATATCTATATCTATGTCCTTTAGCCATTCTCCATCATCCATTGACTGTGTTTATCTTTTATACTATGATAAAAATTGTGCAAATGATTAGTTAGATGCATTAATTCATTTACTTTGCTAATCCAAAGTTATTTTATTCTATCATCCTCATTTTCCTCGTAGTTATGTCATGATCACAAAAACATTTGTCATTACATTCATCACATGGCACAATATCATGCATACATCATTATTAGTATGTTTGACATACATCAATTATAAATGACCATTATTATATTCTTCGAGAAGTGAGAATCAAGCCAGGATATGATTTCGGTCGTAGATCACATGAACTCTAATCAACAAATGATTGAATATAAAAATAGTGGAATGAAGAAATAAATTTGAAAGAGACAAAATAGGGACAAAGAAAGATAAATTTGGGAATACTCTCGATACTCTCACCGATCTATCACCAAATTAGTGAAGGTGCGAGTAGAGTGTTGTATATATAGTAAAAATAAGGCATACATATCCACGAGGTGCATTAACTTGACTACTACCCATAAAAGGTGGGAGGTTTTAATTGGTAAATTCCAAAACATGTGGCATAACTTCCTCAAGTGAAGACAAAAGAGAGGTTATGAGAGGTGGCACATAAATCCAAAAGAGGGCGAGAAACCCAACTACCCCATAACCTACTCAAGTAGGGATAGAATAATGATTGTGAGAGGTGGCACAACAAACCAAAAGAGGGTGTGTAACTCAACTACACATGTGTGAGAAAGAGTGACACATGTAGATAATGTATTTCACCACCTGTCCTCATATTAACCACAACTAATAAACTTAAGCAAGCTTAAATAATATGTACATAGGAAAAAAGAAATACCCCTAACATAAGGAAAATAAAAAACTACACTAACAACCATCCTATAGATTTAAATACATCATGAATGCCATACGAGTATTACTTTATCATACATGTGCTCATCAAATCACATGCATTTTACATCCTCATCTTGTATCATAATAAAAATATGTATTATCATAAACACCATAAATACCATAAACATCTCATCAAATCATATATAACATAACTACATGTAATCATAATCCAAAATTATAAACATGAATATGCATCTATTATAAATACATGCATCATATCCATGCTTCAACATATAATCATGAATCATAGACATATGTATTCATAAAATCATGCTTATCAAAAATTCAAAATCATGATATAAATTATCTCATCTATATACATCATAAAAAATGAGTATATTGGGCTCCATAAAGCATTAGAGTCAACATGTACGTATAAAAAATGAATACATATTATGAGGGTCTATAAAAATAAGGAAAATTTGAGCATAATCCCCACTAGTTCTAGCTAGCATTGTCACCTTGGGACCTTCCATCTAGTCCCTAGATGGTGTCTACACAAGTAATACATATTGATCAAACCTATTCGACCTACTGGCCCTAGAAATTTTCCTCTTAGCATACAAGGGTGTCATCTAATTGTTGAACACTATGTTCTCATAAAGTGACATGTAATACTACACCTCACACAGTTTTTATGTTGTCTCTCCTCCCATCCTATCCATGTTAGCCACCACCTATGAAACTCCAAGGGTGCTAACAATGCTCATGCCTAATCCCACTCAGACAAAGTCTTTGCACAACATCCTAGGCTTGTTGTAGTTATACTTGAATCCCATCTCTCTATCACTAGCCTATCCCACTTGACCTATAGGTTGTCCCTCTTTACTTGGGCCTAGTTTTTCTCACCCCTTACCTAATCACACCCCATCTAAAAATAATCTTGCTCAAAGAAGCTTGTGGATAGCCTCACTTGAATATCATCTACCTTAGTTTTCTCCTATGATTGGGCTTGATCTTTCTCTAACCTTATCCATTTCTTAGCATTGGTGCTCTTTTACTCCACCTTGATCTCCTCCCATGTAGCCCTAATTTGATCATGTGTGGTGTAGGGCACCATGGGAATATTAGCTTTAGTAATGCATGTTAGGTGTTTAAGATAGATTTTTGAGTGTTTGATTGTAAATCATTGCAATAAGGTTGAAATAAGACCTATTTGGAATATTAGAATCATTTAGGGTCAGTTGATTAGGTGTTGAGTAGAGTTTGGTGAAAGTTGCAAAAGTTGCTTTTGGAATTTGTCATTTTTTGCATGCTTTTGGAAGTTGAACGGTCACTTCTTGGATCTTGTTTGTAGTTGATGTTTAGAAGGTTGCATGTTAAGTTTTTGAGCCTCTCAGATCTTGAGGAATTATTGATGTATCTTTGGGAAAGACAAAAGTGAAGGAGAAGCTTTGTTTTCTGATTTTTAGTACAAATTTTAGAGTTCTTTCATTCTGTACGGACCCGTATTGCTTAGTCGTGAGTTGAAACCTGTTGGAAATTATTCTAGAGAGTCTTAGCTTTCATTTGGTTCCTATGTGGTGCATTTTCAATCAAATTTAAGCTTCTTTGAAGCATTTCTTTCTCTATCGCTTAGAAACCTTCCATTTTAAGGGTTTGGTGAACAAAATGTGAGTTTCAGGCCATTCCACCATTGTAAATCTGTTAGACTTGATGGAATGGTTATTTTAGGTTTTGTTTTGATTTTAAATAGGTTTATGGAGTAGGGGATGGAGTTTCCCCTAGCCTAACATCCCCATGTGTTAGGCTAGGTTGAGTAGTGAAATAGTGGGACAACAGATAGAAAGTAAGTTTGGTTGCCAAAACCTAGTAAAGGCGACCCTGGGTGACTAGTTTGAGGCGTTGATGAAGAATTTGAGTGATTATGATAAATATTCTTAGTACTTTCTTTATGGGAGTAGCCTAATTGACCTAGGTTCAGGCGTAGCAGCTGATTAGGGTGGTTTTCTCCAAAACAACCTATGCTATCCTCAAGATATGTTAAATTTTAGCCTATTGGGTACTTGAAAAGGCTTGGGTTTCAAGGTGAGACGACCTTCTCTAGAAGATAAGCCTAATTACATCATTTTGGAGACCTTGGTGAAAGGGAAAGCTAGTTATTGAAAATCACCATTGAAGGATTCTTGGGGTTAAGTTAGTGACTGATTTGTGTTGATTTGGGTCACCTAAAACTTAATCCACCCCTACTCTGCATCAGGTGGTATCAAAGCATAGGCTTTAGATAATTTGGGGAAAAGGAATTGAGTTTGAAGAAAATAAATTGCAAGGTAAAGCATTCAAAATGCCTCCAAAAGGTGGTTCAGTTGTTGCTAGGGAGATTAAGGCCCCAAGAGAGTCTCAAGAAGCTATGTTAGCCAGGATGGAAGCACTAGAAATTAGAGAAAGAAGAGGAAAGGGTAATGCATATGAGAGTGACCCTGAGGATTGGGAAGAGGGGGAGAGTGAGAACCTCGTACAAGGACCACAAGAGGAGTTGGATCCTGAAGAAAAGAAGTTTCTAATGGTGCTCAAGGATGAAAAGGGAGAGGCTCATGAAGTGAAGATGGAAATACCTATGTATGGTGGTAAGATGAATGGTGAAGAGGTAATTGAGTGGATAGATGCCTTAGACAATTATTTTGAAAACGAGGTGGAAGAGGAGAAGAAGGTCAAGTTTGCCAAAACCAAGTTGATGGGACCAACATTGACATGGTGGAACTATATCCAAGAGGAGAGGAAAAAGAAAGTTAAGCCAAAGATTGGTTCATGGGATAGGATGGTGGCTAAGGTGAAAAGCCAATTCCTTCTAGCAGATTATGAGATCCAAGTGTTTAGGAGGTTACATAGTTTAAGACAAAAATAATTGGATGTGGCAACATATACCGAGGAGTTCCACAAGTTGACCATAAGGTCTGGACACTTTGAGAATGAAAAGGAGAAAGTAGCAAGGTATTTGAACGGTTTGAGATCCAATATTCAAGATGAGATAAGCCTCACTACCCCTAGGACAGTAGAAGAGTGCTTTCAAATGGCAACTAAGGTAGAGGAAAAGATAAGGAGGAGGCAAGAAAAACAATCAAGAGGCATAGGAACCTTTGGTGGAAGAGGATCACAAAGAGACCAAGGTGAACAAAGTGCAAACCAAGAATCAAGTGGTGAATCAAGGGGAAGTTTTAGAGGAAGAAGGCCAAATGGGAGAGGCAAGTTTAATGGAGAAGGAAGGGGTATAATACCTTCTCTGGAAGGTGTTATAATTGCAATCAATTTGGATATCCTACATGGAAGTGCCCAGATAAACCAAGTGCAAGTTATCATGCTGGAGAGAGGACTCAACTAGTGCAAGAGGAGGATGCAAAAAGTGTAAACTCACCATCCATACATGCTACTCCGGAGGTAGGAGAGTCCTTAATGATTAGGAGGACATTAATCAAGGTACCAACCATCAGGGAACCCCCTCAAAGAAAGGCCTTGTTTCAGACAACATGCAAATCTCAAGGAAAGGTATACAAAGTAATAGTTGATTCTGGTTCAACAGATAACATAGTGTCATTAGAAATGGTGGAAAAACTTAAAATGAAAAGGAATCATCACCCAACTCCTTATAAGATCTCATGGCTTAGTAAAGGGTAGCAAGTGCTTGTTAATGAGTAGGTTTGGGTGGAGTTTAACATAGGTGCATACAAAGATAAAATCCTTTGTGATGTTGTTCCAATGGATGTGTGCCATCTACTCCTTGGAAGGCCTTGACAGTTTGACATAAAGGCCAAGCATGATGGGCATAAGAATGTGTATGTAATTGAGAAGGATGGAGTTTCATACACTCTTTCACCTCTGCAAGAAGATAATGGTGTTGTTCATGAAGGACCAAGTGTGATGATAGTCAAGGGGAAGGAGTTTTTGAAAGACCTAGAGGAGGAGGACATTGGTTATGCCATTGTTGGTAAGCCTATCTCAAATGCAGCAACAGATAAAGAGGAGATACCTAAGGAGGTGCAGACCTTGTTAGAAAAATATGAAGACATAGGAGTGAAGGAGTTACCAAGTTCACTGCCTCCCATCAGATATGTGAGACATCATATTGATCTCATACCAGGTGCAAGTCTTCCAAACAAGGCAGCATACAAGATGACACCAAAACAAAATGAGGAAATCAAAAAATAGATTGAAGATTTCTTAGACAAGGGGATGATAAGGGAGAGCTTAAGCCCTTGTGTTGTGCCTATTGTATTGGCACCCAAAAAGGATGGTGATTGGAGGCTTTGTACAGAATCAAGAGCAATAAAAAAGATCACTATTAGGTACAGATTTCCTATACCCCAGATGGAGGACTTAATGGATAGTTTAGTAGGTGCAAGGTACTTCTCCAAGATTGATTTGAAAAGTGGATATCATCATATCAGAATAAGGGAAAGAGATGAGTGGAAGACCACCTTTAAGACCAATGGAGGCTTATATGAATGGCTAGTGATGCCATTTGAGTTGTCAAACGCCCCAAGTACATTCATGAGGCTAATGAATGAGGTCCTAAAATAGTTCATAGGAAAATTTGTGGTGGTATACTTGGATGACATCCTTGTATACAGTATAACAAAAGAGGAGCGCTTGCAACACTTGGATATGGTGTTGAGAAAGTTGGATGAGGAGAAGCTTATGATCAATCTCAAGAAGTATGAGTTTATGAAGAAGGAACTTGTTTACCTTGGATTTGTCATTGCAGAAGGAGCCTTGAAGATGGACCCCACAAAATTTGAAGCCATACTCAGTTGGCCAACTCCTAAAGCAACAGCATAGGTAAGGATCTTTCATGGATTAGATAGTTTCTATAGGAAGTTCATTAGGAAATTTAGCCATATTTGTGCACCAATCATTGATACTATCAAGGGTGAGAAGAAGAATAAGTTTCAATGGATTGATGAGGCAGATAAAAGCTTTAAAAACTTGAAGACTAGAGTGGTTAAACAACCTATTCTTACACTCCCTGACTTTAACAAGTTGTTCACAATTGAATTTGATGCAAGCGGGTATGCCATAGGTGCAATTTTGAGTCAAGAAGGGAGACCATTGGACCTTGAACTCTATGCAATGGTGCAATCTCTCAATAAATAGCGACACTACCTCTTACCAAAGGAATTCATAGTATTTACAGACAACCATGTCTTAAGCTTTTTGAATAGTCAAGACAAGTTGAGGCATAGGCACATGAAGTGGATGGAGTACTTGCAAGAATATACATTTACAATCAAGCATAAGAAAGGACAAGAAAACAAGGTTGTTGATGCTCTAAGTAGGAGAGCAATGCTGGTTCAAGAGATTCAACTACAAAGTGTAGGAGTGGATGTATTGAAAGGTATGTATCAAGATGATGATGACTTTAAAGATTCTTTTGCTATTTGTAATCAGTCACAAGGTGTTTTCCATAGAGAACATTCTGATTTTGTACTGCCAGATGGTTTATTATTCAAAGGTGCTCAATTATGTGTACCTAAATTCTCTATGAGGGCCAATCCGATAAGAGAAAAGCATTATGGTAGTTTGGGTGGACATTTTGGATATGACAAGACCTTAGAGCAGGTCAAAAGGTTTTATCATTGGCCAAGAATGCATATGGATTTAAAAAGGTTTGTGGAGAGTTGTGTGGTGTGTCAAAGAGCTAAAGGACCAAGTTCTAATGCAAGTATTTACCAGCCTTTACCAATTCCTAACCAACCATGGGAGTCAATCAACATACACTTTGTTTTGGGTCTGCCTAAGACACAAAGAGGGTATGGCAGTATTTATGTTGTTGTTGATAGATTTAGTAAGATGGCTCACTTAATTTCTTGTAAGAGAACAAATGATGCATCTCACATAGCTAGTTTGTTCTTCAAAGAGATTGTAAGGATTCATGGACTACCTCTAACCATTATGTCTGATAGAGATGCTAAGTTTATAGGTCACATTTGGAGGACCTTGTGGAGAGGATTGGGCACCAACTTGACTTTCAGTTCTACCTATCATCCACAAACGGATGGGAAAATTGAAGTGGTCAATAGGTCACTAGGAAACTTGTTGAGGTGCCTCACCAAAGAACATAATCAGTCATGGGATCTCATACTTCCTCAAGCAGAGTATGCTTATAATGATTCAATCAACTAGAGCACCAGGAAAAGTCCCTTTGAGATTGTATATGGCATGAGCCCAAGAGGTGTATATGAGTTGAGAGATCTGAAGGGAATGGAGAAAAGGAGTGTAGATGGAGAAGAGTTTTTTGTAGCTATGAAGGATATACATGAGAAGGTCAATGAAAGTCTAAAAAAGAGTGTGGAAAAGTACAAAGAGAAGGTAGATTTGAAGAAGAAGGATGTTCAGTTCAAAGTAGGGGACTTGGTTCTTGCACATATAAGGAAAGAGAGGTTACCCAAGGGTAAATACACCAAGATAATGATGAAAAATATTGGACCTTGCAGGGTGGTCCACAAGTATGGACAAAATGCCTATGATATAGAACTCCCTCTCGGAGTGGCTATCTCACCTATTTTCAATATTGTTGATCTTTATCCTTTGAAGAGTACTGTGGTTGCAGGTGAAGAAGAAGATGCTAAAGGATTTGAAGATGTTGAGTGGGTTAAAGACCTACCACCCAACCAACCAATGAAGCTTGAAGCCATATTGGATACAAGAGAGGCCAAGAGGACTAGACATAAAGTATACAATGAATACTTGGTTAAGTGGCATGGTTTACGAAATGAAGATGATACTTGGATTTTAAAGGAGGATGTTAAGAAGCATGGAGTCTCTTTTCATGAGCTCATTTCATTAGGAGAATGAAATCTTTTTACCTCGGTTGTATGGTATTGGGCACCATGGGCATATTAGCTTTAGTAATGCATTTTAGGTGTTTAAGATATATTTTTGAGTGTTTGATCATAAATAATTAAGTTTGAAATAAGACCTATTTTGAATATTAGAATCAATTAGGGTCAGTTGATTAGGTGTTGGGTAGAGTTTGGTAAAATTTGTAAAAGTTGCTTTTGTAATTTGTCATTTTTTGCATGTTTTTGGAAGTTGAACGGTCACTTCTTGGATCTTGTTTGTAACTTATGTTTAGAAGGCTGCATGTTAATTTTTTGAGCTTCTCAGACCTTGAGGCATGATTGATGTATCTTTGGGAAAGACAAAAGTGAAGGAGAAGCTATGTTTTCTGATTTTTAGTACAAATTTATGAGTTCTTTCATTCTGTACAGACCCGTACTGCTTAGTCATGAGTTGAAACCTATTGGAAAGTCTTATACCGAGTCTTAAATTTCATTTGGTTCCTATGTGGTTCATTTTCATTCAAATTTAAGCTTGTTTAAAGCATTTCTTTCTCTACCGCTTAGAAACCCTCCATTTTAAGGGTTTGGTGAACAAAATGTGAGTTTCAGGCCATTCCACACCATTCCACTGTTGTAAATTTGTTAGACTCGATGGAATGGTGGTTTTAGGTATTTTTTTGATGTTCAATAGGTTTAGGGAGTAGGGGATGGAGTTTCA
This sequence comes from Sequoiadendron giganteum, assembly GCA_007115665.2. Taxonomy (NCBI): domain Eukaryota; kingdom Viridiplantae; phylum Streptophyta; class Pinopsida; order Cupressales; family Cupressaceae; genus Sequoiadendron; species Sequoiadendron giganteum. Next base: position 4,821,679 of record CM021103.1, read on the forward strand.
TGGTGTTTTTGATCAAGCCCTAGCCTAACATCCTCATGTGTTAGGCTAGGTTGAGTAGTTAAATAGTGGGACAACAAATAGAAAGTATGTTTGGTTGCCAAAACATAGTAAAGGTGACCCTAGGTGACTAGTTTAAGGTTTTGATGAATAATTTGAGTGAGTGTGATAAATATTCTTAGTACTTACTTTGTGGGAGTAGCCTAATTGGCCTAGGTTAAGGCGTAGCATACCTAATTAGGGTGGTTTTATCCAAAACAACCTATGCTATCCTCAAGATATGTTAAATTTCAGCCTATTGGGTACTTGAAAAGGCCTGGATTTCAAGGTGAGATAGCTTTCTCTAAAATATATGCCTAATTACATCATTTTGAAGACCTTGAAGAAAGGAAAAGCTAGTTATTGAAAATCACCATAGAAGGATTCTTGGGGGTAATTTAGTGACTGATTTGTGTTGATTTGGGTCACCTAAAACTTAATCCACACCTGCTTAGCATCAAATATCCTTCTTCAGTTATTGTGAGGGAACACCTTGACCCTCTTATTCAATCTCTACATGATCATTCTTTGCAGTTTGACGTGATTGTGGATACTTTTCTACAACATTTGGAGGAGGCTTCTTTGTCTTCAAAGGGGATAACTTTGTCTTTGGATCATGTTCTACATTCATCTCTTCTAGATTCTGGATTGTCCTCTTCAATAGTGTGGCCTAGAACGCCTATTTTGGGTGTGTCAGCTTTCAACATTGACATGGAGACACTTGAGTATGCTTCAGAGACATCATACATCATCTATCTTCCTAACATCCTGCATACTATCTTGGTTTTGTTTCTTCCTAAGTGGAGAAATGTTGTTCGATGCTTTTGGATCATCTTCAACATTCAATTTTGAGCTTCTACCATCATTGCGGGAGACTCAACATTGAGGGGGGCTTGCATTGTCTCTCTTCTTCTTCTCTCTTATGGGGGGTCTTTTTCCTCACATGGGGTTTTGGCCTTCTCATGCATCATTGAGATTATTTCATTTTTGTATCTTTCATCTCTCTTTTGGGGAGGAGTTTTGTCCCACTAGATTTTCTCCTTTTCTCCGTTTGTGAGAGATTTCATTTGTATTTGTACATGGGTACCTAACATGGCATAGTAGCCGGGAACTATCCTTGCATTTTTGTGTCATTTGCAAAATAATTATCTACTCCCTAAGTTTCACTTAAGGGGGGGTGTTGGTGTAAATAAATTCTTGTACCTAGTTAATTCATTACTAGTGGACTTATTTACATGTTAAGTTTACTTAGGTCCTAGGAATCTTTCTAGAAGGTGTTAGTTGTCATTAGTTGTTATCTTATCTTTTGACTTGTAACACATGTGAACCTAGGTAGTAGTGATAAGTTGTCTCATTTCATATGATTAAAACACTTGTCATAATCTTATGAAATATTGTATCTCACCTTTGCTATATAACAAATGGGTATCTACTACATTGTATACATAGAACATTGAATCATAATTGATAAGAATATAGTTTATTCTTGTCATACTCATATTCTCTCTTTGTTCTTTCCATTTGGACTTTAGATCTTGGTAGGCTATCTCCACAGTCAATTCTAACAAAAATTATTGATGAATATTTCTCTAAGGAATTTGATGAGTTTTGCAAACATGCAGGAATTGTTAGGCAAAAGACTACAGCTTATACTCTCCAGCAAAATGGGGTAGCAGAAAGAATGAACTATACATTAATGGAAAGAGCTAGGAGCATGTTAAATAGTGCTAAGCTAGATAAATGATTTTGGGCAGAAGTTGTTGGTACTACTTGTTATTTAATAAATAGATCTCCTTGTAAAGGTCTTGTTGATTAAAAACCATATGAAATGTGGTTGGGTAAAAAGCCTTCAATTTCACATTTAAGGGTCTTTGGTTGTGAGGCTTTTGTTCATGTGCCTCAAGAGAAGCGATCTAAATTGGATCCAAAAGCTCATAAATGCATCTTTGTAGGATATGGTGAGAATGTAAAAGGTTATTTAAGTTTTGGAATCATCTAACTTGTAAAATGATCTTTTCTAGAGATGTGATTTCAAGGAATTCAGAGCTAACTCAAGTGAAGAACAACCAAAGGTAAATACAAAGACAATGCACTTTGAAACTAAGCATGAAGATGCACATGTGGAAGAACAAAGAGATGGACAAAAAGATATAGAAGATGAAGAGAGTTCAAGTGAAAGTTTTGAAGAGTCTGTTGTAACAAAGGAAGTTGATCATAATGAAGAACATGAGGAAGAACCTCTTACCCCACCCTTGAGAAGGTCCACAAGATAACGAAATCCAATTGATAGGTATAGCCCAACAAATTTCAGTTGTAAATTTGTTTTATTAATTATTGATGATGAACCTAGATCTTACATGGAGGCTCACTCTTCCGAAGAAAGTGAGCCTTAGATGCAAGCCATGCAGGAGGAGATGATGGCTTTGGATAGTTGTGATACTTGGGATCTTGTTAGTTTTCCCAAAGGAATGAAGCCCATTGAATACAAGTGGGTATATAAGAAGTTTGGTGCAGATGATCAGTTAGAGTGGTACAAGGCCATATTGGTGGCCAAGGGATAATCCTAGAGAGAGGGAGTTGATTTTGGTGAAATATTCTCTCATGTTGCTAAGATAACCTCTATTAGATTCCTATTATCAATTTCTACTACTTGTGATTTTGAGGTAGAGCAAATGGATGTTAAAACTACTTTCTTGCATGGGGATCTTAAAGAAGAGATTTATATGCGATAGCCTAACGGTTCTTTTGTGAAAGGAAAAGAACACTTGGTTTTCAGGTTAAAATGGTTATTGTATGGTTTGAAACAATCACCCAGGATGTGGTAGCAAAAGTTTGATTCCTTTACATTAAATTTGGGTTATGTTAGAAGCGAAGAGGATCACTGTGTTTATATTAAGATTATTGATGATCAGATATTGATTATTGTCTTGTATGTTGATGACATGTTATTTATTGGTAACAACAAGGCGATGATTAAGGAGATCAAAAGTTAGCTTTCTGGAACATTTGATATGAAGAACTTGGGGGTTGTTAGATATATTCTTTGGATGGAGATCAACATGGATCAGACACATATAAATCTTTGGTTAAGTCAAAGTAAGTATGTTGATACTATTTTTCAGAAGTTTATAATGAAGGACTGTAAACCAGTAAATATTCCATTTCTGATTGGTAGTAAGTTGAGTTTAGATATGTGTCCTAATTATGACAATGATATTGAGATTTCTAATTTTCTTTATGCTAGTGTTGTTGGTAGTTTAATGTATGCAATGGTTTGTACTAGACCAGATATAACCCAAGCAGTGGGAGTTCTAAGAAGGTTTATGTCCAACCCTAGTAAAGAGCATTAAAATTTTGTTAAAAGCGTGTTTAGGTAATTCTAATTATTGTTGGGCTTATTATGGTACTAGTAATGTGGATAATTCATTAGACATACAGGGTTTTGTTGATGCAGATTGGGCAGGTGACTTCAATAGTCAAAGATTCACTAGTGGCTATGTGTTTACTTTGTTTGGAGGTGTAGTGAGTTGGATGAGTAAAAGATAACCTATAGTTGCATTTTCCACCATTGAAGCAGAGTATATGGCTACTACACATGCCTCTAATGAGGTTGTATGGTTACAAAGTCTTGGTATTGGTATTGGTTTTGATTGCATGACAATGAGGATTAGATGTGATAGTCAAAGTGCCATATGTTTGGTTAAGAATCCTATGTATCATGCTCGTACTAAGCATGTTGATGTTTAGTATCACTTTGTGTGATAAATGATTAAGAATGGGCTAGTCTTGATTGAAAAAATAAACACTTTGGATAATGTTGTAGATTCTCTCACAAAGCCAATAACCATGGATAAGTTCTCTTAGTGTAGGAAGGCCATTGGCCTTGATCACCGTACTTGATTTTTTATGTTGATGTATCTCTATGGTTGTAATTTACAATGTATGATGACAACTGAGAGAATATTAGGATTTAGGTGACATCAACCTTGTAAATCCACTAATTAATTATTTTTCTAATTTTTTTTGTAAATTACCCATAAGAGGTGAAACTGTTTAACCAATGGTGGTGAAAGAGCTCATTTAAAGACAAAGTTACTATTACTGTTTTTCTTCTAGGAAAAGGACAAAATAGTTAGGTGTCCCATTTGTAATATCCTATTTTTGAAGGGTTATGGCACCCATCATAAGTTGTAAGAGGATCTATGACACCTATGAAAACTTTCATAAGATGTTATGACAACTATGACAATATTTATGATGACATTTATGACACATTCCTTCCTTATGCGCCCAGGCATGAGAGATGTCTTATGACAACTATAAGAGCATCCGTAAGTTACTATTTTGGGCGGATTTGGTGGTTGCAAGGAGGTAGGTGTTTTGTTTTTCTAGGTGGTTTTTTTGCTTGTTGTTTGGTGATACCATAGTGGTATTCATCCCCACAAGTTTCTATAAATTGGGGCTTTGAGTTTGAGTTCTTCATTGAAGTTTGTTTAGTGTGCAAATAATACGGTATTGTCGGATTCTACAGTTATTCAAAGAAGTGTATTGTTGTTGTAATCTCTCTCATTGGATTAGTAATATACTTGTCTCTCTCTTTCTGTGGTGGAGTTTTTTCCCTTAGGGGTTTCTCCACATAAATATGGTGTCATGTATTATGGTTCTCTATTTCTTGTTTTGATTCTATAATCACATACATTTAAGGGTTAATCTTTGGATTAAAATTTCCAATTATAGTTGGTTAAAGTTCTTATTGCAAGCTTTCTTCACCTTCTTTTGAAACACTTTCTTTCACGCATACAAATAAAAAGGAAAAAAAAAGAGAAAAAAAATCTAAAAAATATATGTACCATAGGTATGATGTTCTTATTTCAACAAAAAAAAAAGACGCATAAAAAAAATGTGTTATTAAAGTAACTTATGTTTGAATTATAGTTAATCTCACTTTTAAAAGTTACCAAAAAATTATGCAAAAAAAATCATGAAAAAATATTTGTGCCTTAGATATTGATGTAACAAATCTATGTCTAAAAATTTATAATCCCATCCTTTCTACAAATAAAGTTATGCTTTATCGAAGTAATGCCAATTTTAAAAAATATTGTTAACTATAAAATATGTTACTAAAAGTTATGTAAAAATCTCACAAATTATTTCTTAATTTTTAAAAAATATATATTTATAATCTATAGACAAAATTGCAAAAATCACTATTTCACATCATCTTCAAAGTCTTAATGGTTTAGTTGTTATAGGTGTTAGAAATAAATTTTGGTGAAGTTTTTTTATTTCAATGTCCTACTTTGGCCCAAAAGTGGGACACGATAGTGTGGGCTAACCTAGGCACCAGTCTTAAACTATTCAACCAATCTCAAACCATTAAAAAAGAATATTTACCAAGAGTGTAGAAATATAATGATCAATTTGTGCATCCATAACCTCATAATATAACCAAGCATTTATAATCAAGAGAGCTTAAAAATGATTCTATTCCATGAGGGTTATGCTTGCACATTTTCATTAGCTTTATAGGGATTTTGAGACAACTGATTGTTCTTGGCTAAGTGACAAGCTTTTGGGCCAAGTTAATAGGTTGGGTTTGGCTATCAATATTTTTGGTTGTCCATTTTATTTGATTTTAACACTTGTTAAGGTATACCCATGGATCACCCTCTCAAGTCTAAGTTGAGCTCAAAGAGTATTAGATGAAACCCACTCTTGTAGAGATGAGCTTTAACCCTCCATGATTTTTTGATGAGTTGATCTCACTCTCATGATGACAACCTTGGCCTTGTGAGTGATATTTCATTTTGAGAAGTGGAGTTGTAGTTTTAGAAACCAACAACGCATATGGATGGCCACACTAATTTATTATTCCTATCTACACATATCAAAACATCTTGGAACCATATATGTATTAATTTTCACTAATTTCAGAATTTATACCATTTCCATGTGCATTTATTGAAAGGGTTAGAAAATTTCTCTAATACCATGTAGGTGTCAATGCTGACTCCTCAACACCCCTAGGAATAGTTGCTAGACCAAAATATCTTCCACGAGAGAGAAAAAGGCAAGAATACTTGATTTAACAATTTAAGGTTGAATATGGTTGAATATACAAATGTACATGAGAGGCCTTGCTTATAAAGGAAATCTGAGAGATAGGATTAGACAAGATCATGACAAGTGTCTTAATCCTATAACATGAGACAACTAACTCATAACAACCTAGGATAAGATAAGATTTAGAAATGACAACTAAGACTTCTAAAAGGAATATTATAATCCTAAGTAAACTTAACATGTGAATATATGTCCCCTAAGTCCCTAGTAAGGAAATTAACTAGGTACAAGACATTTATTCATACCAACACCTCCCTAAAGTGCAAGTTAGCAAGACTATTATTATGCAAACTATGCAAAGAGACTATGAAGATGGGTCCCGACTACGAGACCATGTTAGGTACCCATTTAAAATGCAATCTCTCACAAGTGAAAAAAGAAAAAGAAAACCCAGTGGGACAAAACTCCTCTCTAAAAAAGAGAAAATAAACAAAACAAGATGATGTGTGGAGAACTTAATGATACTCCCAAGGACTACATCCATCATGTATATACAATCCATTGCAAATATGGTAAATGTCTGAAGACAAAACATAATCCACTGCCTACAAATAATGTTTCTCCCCTTGGAAAGAAGATACACCAAGTACAAATGCAGGAATGCTTCCCATTCTTGATAGGAATATGTAGGAAGTGGAATCCATATACATCGTGTCTTTGAAATTTGCTCATGTGTTGCCAAGTTCTTGGTAGATGAAGATGATGCCACAATCCAATCAAGTACATGTCCAATCACAACAAATTGTGACAAACCAAAAACAAGTGGAAACTAATCTTGAACTAACTCAAGAGACAAAGATGAAGTGACAATAGTTTATCCATGATTATCATCATTTAGGAGAGAAACCCTCAAATTGGTCGTCCAAATCTAAAATGTGAGACTCCACAAATAAAGAAGCAATGTCTGATAAGTAGGAATCACAATCAGGAAGACAAACAAATACTTGTTGCAATGAATCTATGGAAGTACTCAATGAATCATCAACACAAGATGAATGTGTGATCTCAACTGGAGAAGTAGGAGTTGTAGGAGAAGTCTCTGGATCATCAAGACGCTCAAGTTCTACATCATATTCAAGCTCCTCAAAGGTCTTATCATCAAAGGGTATATTATCAACATCATCAAGTGGAATTAGGCAATCTGAAGCAAAATCATCTAGGAATGGAGGCTTGTGTGGATCTCCAAAAAATCCCAAAATTTGGTCCAAACTATGCATAGGCATGAGATTCTTGAAATCTTATGCTAGGTCTCTCTAAAGATGTTTGCATTGGAACTACAACCAATCAATCCTATGATATAATCATTCTTATTACCCCAAATATATTTCTTATATGTTGTTCCTGGCTCAAGAATGAGTCCATAAAGATGAGGTAAAAGATTAAGCCACCTCAAATGTGTTATTATACCTTTTTTCCATGACTCATAATTATCCTTAGTCAAAATTATTACAGAAGGATGAGTTGCATTTAAGCCATGATTGCAATGATATACACTTCTCAAATGATAAAATTTGAAATCAATATATACAATAGAGTTGAAATGAAGTACAATGATCAGAACAACACCCTCTCAACTGTCAAAAAATTCAAGTAACCTCCAATATACCCACAAGCAAAAAACTGAAATCATAATATACCTAGGACAAAAATAGGAAAAAATGCATGAATGACTTAATAGAGCTCCTCAATACCTTTCCAACGTCGCAAGAATTGCAAAAATCAGAGATTGTGGCAAAAATTATGAACTCGAGAACCAAAATACAAGATCAAACTTCAATCAGCAATTAATGCCACCAAACAATAAAATTATGAAAAATCACTTGCACCATTGGAAAATTCGTAGCACTAGCTTTTTGGTAATATCTCATTTCAAAAAAAATTCCATTTGGATCAAAAGTTATGACAATTTGAAAAAAAACCCCTATTTAGGGCACTTGGGGGATCACACAGGCACTTGGGGCTAAATGTTGGCGGCTCCTAGTTGCCAATGGGACCGTGACTTAAGCATAAAGTTTAAAAAAAATAGTCATCGTTGTTGGTGGCGGGCGGGCAGAGTGGGGGCGGCAGGTTGAGGCCTTGTCGCCCAAGGCTTAGCTCCCCCACACTGGCCACGTACAATGGTATGACCATGGGCTATGCGCCTCGCATCCAAGCCCTCAACAAAAACCGTCAGGCAAAGTTTATTTTATAAACTTAAAAAAACATAAAAAAAATTAAAAACTACGATTTAATGATTCATACCGATAAAAAAGGCAGCTTCGTACCCTTGCATTATAGATGTATAGATTGAATAAGATTATGCCAAGAATCTTTCGAATATACCACCCAAGATTTTTTATAAACCCCAAAAATATTTAAATAAGATTTGCACCCGATACAAAATGAAACTTGTAGAATATTTTTTAAATAATATTTTTTTCTGCGAATAAAAAAATGATGACGTGCACGCTCGAGAGGCCATACAGCCTGCCTGGGCAAAAAAAATTGCCCCAAAAACAACTTTACCAAAAATAAGCAAATTTACAGTCAAAATTAGTCAAATCGACCTCTAAAACACAATGGGGATGCCAATTTGGGCCCAAAGTGCTTTAAAAAATTAGTGACCTCCTAGATCAACTAATCTTCACACTTTTTAAAACCCTTATAGATTTGGCAAAACATAACCAAAATTGACGAAACAAAAGGAAAACCTGGCTTTCTTTGATGCCTTGGATTCAACTGTGAGGTCCTTGAAACCTCAAAATGCAGCTAGAAAAAAATTCAAGCCAACATGAAACCCTTAAATCTAGGAAGGAATCTTCAATATTGGAGCTTTGATACCATGAAAGAGCTAGAAAATTGCTCTGATACCATGTAGGAGTTAATGGTGACTCCTCAACACCCCCAAGAATAGTTGCTAGACCAAAACATCTTCCACAAGAGAGAAAATGGCAAGAATACTTGCTTCAACAATGCAAGATTAAATATGCTTGGATATACAAATGTACATGAGAGGCCTTGCTTATAAAGGCAAGGTGAGAGATAGGACTAGACAAGATCATGACAAGTGTCTTAATCCTATAGCATGAGACAACTAACTCATAATAACCTAGGATAAGATAAGATCTAGAAATGACAACTAAGACTTCTAGAAAGAATCTTATAATCCTAAGTAAACTTGACATGTGAATATGTTCCCCAAGTCCATAGTAAGGAAATTAACTAGGTACAAGACATTTATTCACACCAACATTTATTGCATTGTCACTTAGAACTTAAGACAAAACCTAATAGAAAATACATTTTTACACATGCCTTCGTGATCACATCTTATTTACATGAGATTTTAAGTTAATCTATTGGCATGATTATATGTTAGTGATTATTACATATCAATTACCATGACAATCAAAGCTATCTTACTCTATCATAAGGATGATTACACAAGGATTACAATCCTACATTACTATACCCTTCAATTTATCTTTACAATTGAGGACATCATGACTTCCCCCTTAAAAGTTGAGAACATTATGTCTCATACCTTACATATTATGCTTTTAGTGATACATATTTATATTTAGGAGCATCATGTGTTCCCCTTACATCTTGAGCCAACATTGCCACATCTTTACATGTGGGAGGCATGTCTCCCCCTTACACTCTATGCTCTTACCAACACATCCTTACATTCAAGGGTATCATGCTTTCCCCTTACACATCATGCTCACTACTATTACATCTTCTATCAGGGGCATCATGCTTTTCTCCATCGCACAACTTTGCACCTTATTGTATTAACTCACTCATTCAAGAGCCATTACCTTAATGTGAGCTTATATGCTCACACTTCAAATGTTTGCACTCACACGACCTATTGAAGTCCTACAAAGCTAAACTACCATAGTGGGGAGGATTAGGAGTTATGCCTTCCCCACTTTATTGGCTATATGGAAATAATTCACATCATCGCCATTGGGGACCTGTCACCATACAAAGCCACTTTACCATAGAAGGGGGCATCAAGAGTTATTCCTTCCTCACATTATTGGTTATATTTCATGCATTAACATCATCACCATTGGGTACCTATCACCTTACTTACACCAATGTGTGCTTGTGATATTGGATGCCACATTAGGGGCATACATGTTGGGCAAGGTGTGTTGTATACCTTTCTTAACATTAATAATGTAAAATAAATACTTAATTGTGGTGCATTTAGACATGTGGATACTACATGGGATAGGAAATGTGAGCATCACATATGACAAATATAAATGTTGAGAGTCAAGTTAGGATGAATATATTTAATTTTGGGGGCACATGGTTTTGAAGCACATGGTTTATATAATACCACTTAATGGTTTTGTGTAAGCATGTTTTATAAAAGCAAGCACATGAATAGTTGTTTGAGTTGGTTGGATTGAGCATCTTGTAGGTTGCATATGTGATCATAGGAAGTATGGATTGGGATGTGTGGCAACATAGTTCTCTTTTTCTTGTTCACATGGAGGATTGCAAATAATTTTATTGGCATAGAGACTCTACAAGTGTATTGTAAACTTATTCTTGAAATAATACATCAAGTTGGGTGGGTGATTTTAGAGGTTGGGTTTTTCCTAAAAGGACTTTCCCAAGGTACATCAGGTACTCACTTGTGGGTATATTTTTTTATTCTTTTGCATTGTAAATTTTGAGTATTTGTTTTGCATTATTTCTCTAATAAGGGTTATGTGGATTTTGTCCATTTTGCATGCGTTTTCCTTTCAATATGTTTCTCTCATGCTTATGTACACCCTTTATTTTCTCATGTTGAAGGCAACATCATTATTCCTTGTTATCATCTTCATCCCATGATCTTACCACGTTTATCATTTGAAACTTTACATGCCTAAAATGCAATGTATTATTTAAAAGTTATTGCTCTACATTCTCACATGATTAGCTTATATTTATTTTTCATGTATTATTTTCCCTCTCCTACAATTTCTTGTATCTTATGGATGCAACCAATTGTAGGGGCATATCCTATCACTATCACTCATCGTAAGTTTTGCAAATAATTACAAGTACATATAGATATTTTTTGCCAATATGTGACACGTCTTTCACTCATACACCTTGTCACCCATTTGTCACCAAGCAAGGCAAATCATTACCACTCTCTCTATAGGGAAAATTTATCCTTTCCCTTGTGATTGTTGATAGAAGCTTGCATTACAAAAGCCACTCATGGATTATTTTTCCTCTATTTTGTAAGTTCTCTAGGAGAGTAGATGACCAAAAACAAACCTACACAATAAAATCTTGTAGATTCCATTAATTTATATGGAACTCCTTTCATATCCTTTTATGTCTAAATAATTACATGCATTTTTGTGAGTGCTACATACTTTTATATACATGATCATTCTAGGATTCATATGAAGCTCAAAGTGGGGGAAAAATGTAATGGTCAAATCTGCATACCTATGTCATTTCCTATTTAGTTTTGTGCTTATTTTGAGGAGAGTGCTTAAATATATTGACAAATGGAATAATATTGTGTAAAGTCCAAACCCTTGCCCCATACCACCTACTTATCCATTACACACATTCTTATACATTCACCCCTTATCTCTTATATATGCACACATTTCCTAATGCATTCTCTATATAGATAAGTTCATTGTACCTATACATGCACATACTTCCATGAACCAATTAACCCCTCTAATTTGACCCTTTTTGTGTCTAGCATCATTTCTACAGTTGTAGAGTTGACCCCACAATCTCTAACTTGCCCCTTTTTGTGTCTAGCATCATTTCTACAGTTGTAGAGTTGACCCCACAATCTCTAACTTGCCCCTTTCAAATTCAAATTTCCATATTCAAAGTTTGGTAAACTTCTACCAAGGGCTAAACAAACACATATTTGCACTTTTTTTTACCATGCCTTTGAATTTAAGGCATTCAATGATTCATTTTACACATCTAAGGAATCTCAATAATCATTCACACTGCAAAACTTCAATTGATGCAATAAAAAGATTTTGCATCTACATGGTCATGTTAAGAGCATATTCATGACTGAAGAGTGTTGTCTTCAATCATTTCCTCAAGTTTTCTAAGGGTTAACCTAAAAGAACATGTCCCCTTGTGACACTAGTAGCAATCCTCTCTACATATTCTTAAATACCACTAGTCTACAGATATTGAAAAAGGTATAAGAAGCATAAGTGAATCAGGCAAAATAAAAAGCAAAATTTTACAAGTTGTCAAATCAAGCTTGTAGATGAAGGGCATTCCACAATCATAGACTCAACCCTAATCCTTGAACTCAAATCTATGTAGAGGAAACAAAATATTATAATCCTTAGACATTTGAGCCTACAACGACCTTTAGTGACTATCACAATCATTCTCTTACGTGAAAGCATTTACATTTCAACGTCATACCAAATTACATTCATTCTCCAATTACAAAACTAATTGCTTTTATTTTCTATTTACTTTCCACATTTAATTATTACAAATATTTAAAAATATACGTACCCACAAATTATTACCATTTAATTAATATTAATTAATTAATTATACTTATATAGTGGAGAGGACCTAGTACTGAGCATGTTCCAATAGTTGTTATAGCATTTGTTGATTTAATGTCCAATATGTTTAACAATATTGGACCGATAATTGTGACTTTAAAGTTGTTAACGTTGATGATGACTACCCATAATTGAATGAAATATATTTCTTAGATCTAAAAAGGAACAAATCATGTGATGCCACATCAAAGCACCAATAAAACATTATTTAATGCACATGTATCAATCTCACTTTTTTTTTGGTCTTTCTGGACACCTCGACAAAAAGCAAGCTAAGGTGGCATCATATTTGATGATGTGGCCCTGAAAACTTAGTTATAAACAAAAGACTTACTGCTATAAAAAAATGGAAGTAATTTGAAATTTCCACATAAGATTTTGAAAAGCGCAAAGTTAAGATGTTTGACTCTGAGATCCTCTCCCCTATTTACACCTCCTCTCCCCTATCTACACCTTATTCATATGAACAAATTTCTTTATAAAATGACCTAAAAGAATACAACCATAATCATCAAAAAAGAATGTTCTTTATGATATAGAGGTGTAGGCTCCTTATAAAGGTAGCCCCTGAAGTGATAGTTAAAAACCCTAATGAATATAAAAAAGCATTGAAGTGCAGATATAAGAAAAGAAGAAGAAAACAAACTGCAATAATATAATAAAACCAGATACGTTTCAACGGCTCCTAGGTACTGATGACTTTATAAATCATGAGATTCACCAACGGGTAGTCAAAGATCAAGATCTCTCTCTTTGTATCTTATTCAGGTAGGTGTTCCTACCCCGTAGCTAAATACAGGGGTTTATCTGTCATTTAAAAAGGTGTGAGTTTGAAGCAAGTTGGCAATCACTCAAGTACGGGACAGAGTTTTGTTCCATAGGATGTCCTGGTAATGTCTTGGAATGCCCGAACTTATACGTCTTGTCAAAACGGCTAGACCGCATTCATACCAGTAGCATAACTTTAATGCCGAAGAGAAAAGAGTTATTAATGTGAACTCTGGGTGTAAACTGAAAACAAAATAAATTTTCATTAACAGAATACCTAGGATACTGTCTATCATGGGTTTCTGTCAGTCAATCACACTGGCCGGTGGAGCCTCTCATTTTTCTAAGAAGCGCTGATGAGCGAATCTCGCAAATTGCAGGTGCCCCAATCAAAGTACAAAAATAATTTCAAGAAAAAACTAGTGCAATGATGCTGGCATTGCTAGGAATATATGCCACTTGCCACATTCATCTGGGTAACTTTTGCATTGTGAATGGGAAATTGGAATACAAAAAATTGATTAGGTACCATGCATAAAACATACTATTTTGCATGTAAATGATTACAATGCATAAAAGATACTATTTTTCATATAAATGATTACAATGCAGTTTGATTGACAAGGTAAATTATTGTGTGATAGAAAGGACATCCTAGTTGTTTTACAAATTATAATGTGTATGAAATCTAACATGGCACATAAGATTAAAAAATCTTCAAGAAAATCATTACATGGACAATGGGCATCATAGGAAATTTATGCACCTTGTCTAGGGAGAACTCCTATCATCCACCAGATGCTCCGACGGAGAATTCCGAAACCCCAACCCAGACCGAGAAATGTCTCTAGGCTTTTGATAACGTGATGGGCGTTGAGCAGAGACGGAACCTTGTGATCCCTAGGTTGTTGGATGGAACTTTTGAATGTGATCTTTGGGTATGCTTTATGCCCTGCAGCTGTTATTTTCCGTCTGACAATTTTTTTCATATTTTTGAGCTTGGAGACCTCTGACATGTAATTTGTCTCCTGTGACAAAAAAATCATATTTTTGAGCAAAAGTGGCCCTCAAGATTCAAAAGCTAACCCACGCTTAATGGCAATTAGGCTTTTGGATGCCTGTGGCATGTACTTCAATTCAAAATGGATTACATTTTTTTGAAAAAAAAATTCAGATGAGATTCTTATAAGTTTTTTTTTTTTTTTTTCATTTCATATCAAACTCATGGAATCATTTAACTTTCTCAAAGCACAAGGATTGGTGTATGTATCCATTCCACCAAAATCATCTAAGACACATTCCCAACCTTTTCTTTTGTGACAAGGAAACCTTACACTAAACAAGACTTGATCTTCGGTGGACTCATTCAGAACAAATCAACTTCACCGACTGTACCCATTGAACAAGTTTTGATTATTGAGGGCATGAACTTATTTTTTAGCTAAGGGCTCCAAACTTAATGGCCCGCCATTAGGCTTTTCAATGCAGGATTATTTTTGTTCTCAAAACAGAGCCAATAAGTTTCTTATTGGGTTGATGGCCAAGTTGTGGTTGTTACAACGTTCTCGATCTTCTCAGGCTTTGTTATCATGTTAAACCAAGGATTCAGGATTTGGATAACTTCTACTATTTTACTAAATTTAATTGCTTTAGATTCTCGAAGGGAATCCTAAGAATAACTGCTATCAATCTCTAATAGACACAACATTGTCTGAATTGGAGTTGAATTGCCTCATCCATCGATTTCATGTACCGATCTGCAAGTTGCTTTAGTTGTTCTACAATGAAAATATATTCCCCCATTTCATTTAATACTATAATCATGGAATACTGATTAAAAACATATATGGAATATGGATTAAAAACATACGTGGAATATGGATTAAAAACAAATATTCAGAGAACTTTATGATTCATCCAAGGCAGCGAGGATTAAGATAAAATTTGCTGTTATGTCCATGGAAAGGCTATTGAAAACTATACTTACAACCTTTTTCGGAAAAACTCCAAGCTCAAAATCCAGATGCAAAAAGTGTGCATAAACAGAACTTAAGACGTAAGATTGCAGATACAAAAATATTCACACATTATGATTATATTATATTGATCAGCAATACAGCCTGTGAGGAACATTCAAGTCTTTCCAAATTTGATTCCTGATAGCAGTGACTATACATATTACAACAAAAGTTTCTTTCTTTTTCCTGCAATCTCGGGCCATCTTTCTAGATCCCATTTAACCTTACAAAACGACTCGTCAACTTCACGTTGAAGAGTGAATGAATTTCTGTGGATCGGTTGATGGGCACTGGTTAGGGGATGTGAAATAGGGTGTAGATGGTGCTGTATTGAAAGGTGTAGAAGGACTGGTAGCATTGGAGCTGTTATTTGAGCCTGGATTGGTAGTTCTATTGCAAAACCTTGGGTTTGGAGGAAGTCCCTTCCAGAATGGGGATTCTCTGGGAAGGGTCTGAAGGTCAGGCTGATTGAACAGAGAAACAAATGCCCTTCTCTCCATTAACGTTGGCTGCCTATCAAAATGACGAGGTACTGCCACCATGGGAGATCTTTGGAAATGACAATAACCGGGTTTTTTAATAGAACCATCTGAAGATGGAGAGCTACATTTTGATGATGAGAACGAAGGACTAGTCTTTGATGAGGACAAGACACTGCTTATTCCGGACTTATATTGACCCATATTTTTAAGGAATGCAGAGGGGTCATTTGGAGCCTTCATTGGAGTGAGCGGGGGCGTGCCGGGAGGAGTTTCGGATGGAGTAAGAAGAGATGGGGAGGATATGGGTGTGTCGAAGGGCGTTTCAGTTTCAAGTGAGTCGCTATTAGGACTGTTGGACTGGTTGCTTCCAGATAACCCATCGTGCTGTGGGGATGTAGAGAACTTACTACAGTTGACATTGCAGTAAGATTCATCACCATCAACCTCATATACAGGGTTTGAGACAGAGACCAGTTGAGGAGAATGAAACCCAACCCTAATAGAGGCTTGCTGATCAGGTGAACTGAACCCAGACCTACTATGAATAGGCGAACTGGAACCAGACCTACTACAAGCTTGCTGCTTAGGAGAACTAGACCTGGAGCAGAAGCTAGGAGATACAGAAACAGAAATTGGCCTGGAAGGTGAAGAGGAAGATGAACGGTGAGCAGGAGAAGAAGGAAGACTCGGTGACGATTGCGGTGAATCTACGGATGCCCTTAACATATTATGATGCATTGGTGCAATAAGACCTTGGTGGGAGACACACTTTGTAGACATTGACCTGAAAAGCTGTGGCTGCTGGATTAGCCCAATAGAATAAGGAAACTGATTTAAATGCTGCTGATGCTGCTGGTGTTGCCATTGTTGTTGCTGCTGATGCTGCTGTTGTTGCCATTGTTTATGCTGCTGATGTTGCCATTGTTTCTGCTGCTGCTGCTTTGGGGACGGTGATTCTAATGACATCTTTGAAGGTGAAGACTGCAATGGCTGGGTTGCAGAAAGAAATGAGACACTGTTATTGCTCTCTACATCCTTGTGTTTTACAGGCTCCTCAAAATCCATGTCTTCTTTCGTCTCCTCCTTGATTGTGAACAAAAAGCTTGGGTTCCTGAACACACTATGCATGTACAAATTGTCATAGGTGTCACTGCCCTCTGGTCCCATGGGGAATAGCTTTGCTACAAACTCCGCCTCTGCCGCGGATTCGGAGTAGCCCCCAAACGACCCAACCAGAGCTGCTTCATGGGCAAAGTCACCCCTTTCTGAACAGTACTCTGCACCTATTCGGCTTACTCTTCTGCTGAGGATACCATACTTCTTCCAAAAGAACACATAGTAGAGCTCTCCTAGGAGCACCAACACGAAGCCACCGAACACAATGCTCAGCCCAATGCCAAGTGGTCCAAGCGCAGCCATTGCAAGAATGTACCCTCTTTCTTTATACCCACCTCATAATATTGTGTCTCACATGTCATGCACCAACGCATAGTTTACCCAGTTAAACATGTCAGTTTGGAAGGCAATATACTCACAGGCTACTACATTACATTCTTCCGCCATCTTCAACCTTTTCCACTTACTATTAAGCAGCAGCAATACCCAAATCAGCTTTTCACATATACACTTTCTTCATCTCTGTCCTAGAATCACTAAGTTGATATTTTCTACATAAACAGGCTTTCGAGGGACTAAAGAATGAAAGGCAAGCATAATGACATCAGCATTAACGAATACAAAAAAGCTATCTATGCACCTCTACCATGTTCAATCGTTGCATATTTGTGAAACTGCCCACTACTGAAAACCTCCCTGCTCAAATCACCAACAAACATACACTTCTGCAATCTCTGCGCTTGTGCTGTAAACTTGAAACTTATGATATGCTCAAATTCTGAGTGCTCTACAGATGCACAAATACAAGCTTTAACACACAACTCCAGAAAGTACTTTGACAAATGGCCTTAACTAGCAAATACCTCTACACTAAACTACAGAAAATGCTTGACTGTCTCACCAGTCACGACACAATGCCTTGAAGACCCCAGATTTGTTTAACACTATTATATAACATTGGCATTGCATAACATTTTATTTTCAGTTCCTAGGATCCCTAAAGATTCCCGTTGCTGAAACTTGCAGAAAGTAAGCCAAATAACCTTTGCAGGAAAAGCAATACTGCCTAAGAGGACAAAATAGACAAGGCAAGCATGGACAAGCATAAAAGCTTAAGATCTACCTGTAGATTCATAACTCACCTTAACAGCAATTTTTAGGCTTCCATCCCACTAAACTCCAGACAGTTTCACATAATGTGTACCTATAGCTAGAGTACATCCATCCATTACAAGTAATCACATAATTATAGAGTCCATCCCCTTCCTGTTAAAACGGAAGTCACAGAAAGACGCAGCAGGTCGCAAAAGACGTCCTTTCCCTCTTCGCTGTTGTCAGAGCACCCACCAACTTGTCTTAAGCAAACACCGATTGTTGTCCACAAAAACTGTGCGCGCACACATATACCTATTTTATGAAAATAATAATAATAAAAAATACGAAACTTTGCCTGCACACAGCCCAATAAAATCAAAACAAAATTGAACTGTTAGGGCAGAAAAATAATCCTACGGTCTGCAGAGATATCTGACACTGAGATATCTGACACTGCTTTGGAAACAGCACTTGGTACAGTCAAAAATTTAGAATTCTCTCAATGCCCATTCTGTAGAAGACTCACATTCAATTTTTTTACTGCTGTTAATGTATAGCCAGGTGTTTACATCCTAACGGCAGGATTTTATGTTTGTAACGTTGTAACATTGGAAGTGCAAAGACTTTAAATTTGAAGGCCGTCTGACGGTTTTTATGCATATTTGCCGTACAGTCGAATAAAAAATTAGAAATCTGTATAAGGCCACAGGGAAATTCAATTTATTCAATCAAAATACACAGTAGAAGAAACAAAATCAGTAAAGAGTTAGAAAACGACGAGTAATCGGTGGGGTCAACAATTGTTTTGTTGTTTTGCAAAAACGATTTCTTGGATCCCATAGACTGACTGGTACCGTGGATGTAATTAAAAACATTCATTCATTCATTCATTAGTCATTGACTGCCCTCACATTCTTAGAACAATAGAAATAACCATCATAAAAATTAAATTAATTAATATGTTTGTAATAAAATTGGGTGAAATTTATTTACTTCATTAATCATAAAATTTGATATCAAATATTAATTTTAAAACTTTATATGTTTTTTTTAAAAACATACCAATTCAATAGCAAAACGCTTTCAACAAATAAAGTCCATATTCCCTCTCATAAACCCATTTTTCCCCTAACATATTGTTGTATATATGAATAATGAAATGAAGGTTATAGGGCATGCTTAACTAGTAAGGATTTTATATTCAAAATCTCTAGGGATAAAGGTTGGGGGCTAAGAGTGAGGTCTTATGGAAGGGGACTTCCTAAAAAATTTCAATGGGTGTTGTTGAGATTTTTTAGGATTATTTTTAAGTGGGTGGTCCTATGAATTTTGTATCATAGTTTAAGCTTAAACGTTTAAGCTCTTATATTTATGGAAGTGGTGGTCTCATGAAGTTTATTATTTTGCATATTCAATTCAGCAGCTTAAATAAATATAAAATAATAATAAAATTAATTAGTGAGAATTTTAAAACTTTATATAATTGACAAGTGGTAGCAAAAAGCCTAAACTGGTGGGGCAATTTCTAGCACTGCCCCTTTTTGCACCCGCTTAAGTTTTTGAGCTAAAAAGTAGGGGCTACTATTGTTGAGGAAAAGATTCTAATTAATCTTGTAGCATTTTCTTTTTTTGCTTCATGAGACCCCTTGCTCCTTCAAAATAGATCATGAAGTCCCCCATGGGACCTCACCCTAATTAATCAAGCTTTGATTAGGGCTAAAGCCTTTAACATGAGGTATTACGAGGAAAAATTTATTTGTTTTAGTACATAAGAGTAGGATTTCATTTGTCTATTTAGTTATTTAGTTATTAGTTTTTGTTGAAGACAAAATTAATGTTTTTGTATGGTGTGAGGCAAAAATTAATTGGTTTATTCAATTTTTTTCAATTTTTGGTTATAATTTTTTAAAATCTAAATTTTGTGATTGGAATAAATGAAATTTGGTGGGAAGAAAATTGATTTTATTTTAATTTAAAAGGACAAAAGATGTACACATCTAATAGCAAAGTGAGGGTAGGCTAATTTTTCTTAGATTTTTAAAGTATTGGTTCTTAAGAAAATCAATGGATAGTTGTTTTTACATGGACATGTCAAAATAGGCAACAATGAACATGAAGGACAAGGTTTTTTAGGGCCAACTAGCTCAAAAAGTTCATGTCTAGGATAAATAAAATTTGTCTTTTGTTAGAAAATATTTGAATATAGGTTTGTGACTAGATTGAATAAATTTTGTTGGAAAGAAAATTGTTTTAATATTAGTTAAAAAGGACAAAAAATACACATTCAATGGCAAAGGAAGTGGCAAAATAATTTAGCAGATTTCTAGAGTTCTAAATTCTTAAAAAATAATGAATACTTAAAAAAACAGGCCTTGGGAAAGCACCTTGTAATGAACATGAAGGGCGGGGTTCTTTTAGGGCCAATTTTCTCACAAAGTGCAATATCTAGGATAAATATATTTTGACACATCTATTGGTACTTTGAGTACATATTTAACTCGTGATATTTTACTACATATTAATTACAAATTACAATTTTCTTTCAATGTGTTTTATGATTCTTCAATTTATGGTTGCAAGACTTAATGACAAGTTTGTACATAATGCATTTCAATGGGTCTCATTTTCTACTCTAGAGGTTTATCTTGTCGAGGCTTTTAGCAAAGGGTTTATCCATGCTAGCACTATCTATTTTTTATTTAGTAAATCAAATTTAAACCCAATTTGAATGTTTATCATTTTTAAATTGGTTATAGATTTTGAATCATAAGGGAAAGGTGGACACAAAAAAGGGGAGGGGGATTTTCGGTAGACCTATTATCTTTTTGGATGCAATTTATGTGGTAGATCTATTGTCTTCTTTTGAGTAAGTGAAGCTTCTTACTGCCATACTCTTGGTGGACCTGATGATGAGGAGAGCTCGAGTAGCACTAAAAGCTCTGAAGAAGAGAAAGAACCTCAACCTCGGTATTTGAGGAGGTCTACGCGTGTTAGGCAAAAATCAAAAAGATTGGATATTCCATGTTGGATTCTATTTGCATATTTGCTTTGATTGCTAACACTAATGAGCCTAGAACTGTTAGAGAGGCTATTGGTATACATGATGCAAATTCCTAGATGGAAGCCATGAATGAAGAAATGGATTGATTGAAAAAGAATGTTGCATGGGATCTGGTAATTTTGCTTGATGGATGGAAGCTCGTTGGATGCAAATGGTTGTTCAAGAAGAAAATGGATCCTAATGGTAGTGTTGAGAAGCATAAGGCAAGGCTGGTCATGAAGGGATATTCCAAGGTGGAGAGAATTGATTATGGGGAGAATTTCTCTCTTGTAGCTAAGCTAACATCCATTTGATTCTCATTATCACTTGCAACAACTCATGACTTGGAAGTCAAGTAGATGGATGTGAAGACAACTTTACTTCATGGTGACTTGGAGGAAGAAATTTACATGTCACAACCAGAGAATTTTGCTGAGAAAGGTCAAGAGAATTTGGTGTGCAAGTTGAAGAAATCTTTGTATGGTATGAAGCAATCTCCTAGGATGTGGTACCAGAAGTTCGATACCTATGTGTCATCTTTAGGATTTCTGAGATCCAAATCTGACCATTGTGTCTATTACAAGACTGATAATGGTTGCATTCTCATTATTATCCTCTATGTGGATGATATGTTGTTCATTAGGAATGGTTTATGATTTCATATTTGAAATCTCAATTGTTAGTACAGTTTAAGATGAAAGATCTAGGTGCAACGAGGTATATTTTAGTGATTGAGATCAAAAGAGATAGAGCTAATAGAAAGCTTTGGCTCAACTAGAATAAGTATGTGAACTCTATGTTGGAGAGATTTAACATGACTACTTGTAGACAGATGGTTGGTCCAGTTGTACAGGGGATGAAGCTTTTTATGGAGGATTGTCCAAAATCTCCTACAAATATGGAGGACATGACCAGAGTACCTTATGCAAGTTTTTTTGGTATCTTAATGTATGTTATGGTTTGTATGAGGCCAAACATTGCCCAAGAAGTGAGAATCCTTAGTTAGTTTATGGCTAATCTTGGACGGGTGCATTGGGATGTGGTAAAGAGGGTGTTCAGGTATTTGTGGGGTACTTCTGAGTATGCCCTATGCTTTCATGGTTATCCTACTGGATCTCGAAATTGAGTGAGAATTCATGGATATGTAGATTCAAATTGAGCAGGTGACATTGATGGTAGAATATCCACTTGTGGATATGTTTTCACGATGTTTGGTGGTGCAATAAGTTGGATGAGTAAGCAGCAAGTTGTGGTCACTTTTTCCACTACAAAAGTAGAGTACATGGAAGCTACTCATGCTTACAAAGTGAAATGGTGGGAAAGTGAAACCTTTGTAGTTTTAACCTTAGGTTTTGAAACCTTCCCCTAATTTCATTTGTTGTATGAATGTGTAAGGATGGAATGAGGGTTTGATGGATTTGTACAAGGTATGAGATTGACTTACAGCCTAAAAGGTGAATCAACCAACCCTTAACCAAATCTAGAAATGTCTTAATAGTGAAATGCAATGATCCAATTGTCCTAATGATGCAAATTAGTGTTCTAATGCAAATACAAAAAATCTGAGATGTCACAGAGGAAATTGAACACCAAAAACAGAAAGGAGAGGAAAATGTGCACTTGTGATATAAATTTTAACTTTATTTTTTGGGACATTGGTGACGGGGGTGTCACTATCCTACTAGGTATTTTTCAAATCTATTTTCGTGTCCTCTAATGTCATATCTCCACTTTTGTTTCCCATCTGCAAACTTGTCTGATCACTGTCGAATATTTTTGTAATTGATTTTTTGTGAGTTGTCCAGGCCTAGGGTTTCAAATGCAATAATGAATAAAGTTTCTTCAATATTCCTTTCATCTTCTTCAACCTAAGATCTACACATTCACAAAGAGAGGAAATGATGGGCAATTTTAGGGGCTTACCTCAGTCAAACCCCGTGTGTTTCCACTTACACAATGGCAATGGCAATGATAAATGGATAAATGAAAGGACTTGGAATGATGAAATCACAAAGTGTTGCAACTCACCACCCTTCAATGGCTTCCTTGAAGGATTGAAGTCATGCACATCACTTCAAGGGTCTTGGATCTTACTTGCTTGAATGCTTTGGAGACCTACAACAAAGGTTAGCCTTCACAAAACAATGATAACACATGAACTCAGACACACTTTGACATGTTGTTGGATATTGAATTATTGTAATAATAAAACTCTAGAATGGTTACTCTTGACTTACTGCATAATGCTCTTCATCATAATACTTTCTCTTAATGTTCAAATGATGCAATAACTAGGTATTTATATGCTATTCTAATTTCTTGAAAATTATATCTTGACAGTCGATTTTAGATATTTAAATTTAAAATAATAAAATGTTGACACCAACATATTTGAATTTGGAGCCAAAATAGGGAGACATAGGCGCCCTAGGAGCTAGTGTCCAAGCCCTATTTTTAGGGGTTTAAATTGTCGGGGACAAAGTATTAAATGAGAGCATTTGTTTTATTCTTCCAAATTATTAGAAAATATTTAAAATAAGTTATGGAATGCATAATTTTTGAAATTAGAAGCTTAATTAGGTCCAATAACATAAAGGAGAGAAAAACTTAATGTGAAATTGTCAAGGGTGATAATTTACGATGCTACATTTAGCCCCCACTTTAGTTTGAGTATGAATGTACGCTCAAACTCATACTAAAGTGGAGAAATATATGTCAAGAGGGGTTCAAATGTACAAATGTTGAAGAGATAGGATGACTAAGGACTAAGGGAGGTGATCAAGCCCCAAGGATCCAAGAGCCCATGGAAAACCAACATAAGAACATAGGAACACACATTTATGATATGTCGAAAACAACATACACAAACATACAATGTCAAAATGAAATGTAAAAGGAGGGCATGGACTAATAGGTTGTGTTATGCTAGGACCCACACCAAAGGTGTTCATGACTCATACCATAGTAAAGTCCAATATTTTCCAGTGAATCACAAACAAGAAGGCACATAGGCTAGTGAGGATTGCTTTTCACTAGGTTAGCCCCCAAGACAAGGTAACAAAATTAGAAACACACTAGGCCTAATGAGGACCATTTTTCACTAGGTTTGTACCCATGAAAACCATACCAAGAGTTATACTCCTTGATAGCCTTGATAACGTGCTACAAAATGATAAATAATTGTATGTTAATGCCACACTAAGTTCAACTCTCATGAATAAAATGAAACAAAGAAATGCCAAATTTCAATGTCAGCACATCTTTAAGTCCAACACATGTGAACAAAGTGAAGCAAAATAATGCCAATGTATTCCCCCACTTTAAAGGAATTGCTAAACACCATGCTATGAGAAATTACTTTAAAGTAGAAAAATGATAAATGTCATGTAACAACAGATCACAAATGTATGTTGTTAGTCACCAATGTAGCTTAGGAAAATGAATAATTTGGAAATCCCTATGCTAATGATATGTTTCTAAATAAAGCTACATCATACATCATGATAAGGGGTTACCCCCAAATGTAAGGCAACAAAAAACATGGAATATGAACACATAAGGGATCCACGGATTCGGGGCTAGTATACATCTTTGCTATAGCGATATAGTAGAGCTCGATACTAACATCATTCCCCAAATACTCATGGAACAACGAACACAATGGAGGAATTACACATATAGAGAAGACAAATAAATTTTGGGTCAACATGGAAGAGACCTCAATGTCTCAACACCTTGTGTCATCCCCAAAAGGAAAACACAAGACAAAGTTTATGACATACAGAAGGATGAAGACACAAATAGAAGTATATCCTGACAGGTTTGTTTCCTTTGTATCCTTGTGCCAATGGAGCAACAAGGATCATCCAAAGAAAACTCACAAACATAAAATCACGCCAAGCAACACAACATGGGAGATCACAACACGTGCAAGCAAACACAAGAGAACACATGAAATAGATAAACATAAAAGAGTACCACATATGTGAGCCAACCTAAATCAAGTCATCCACATCCCAATCTTGCACATCATATAAGGAAGGTGAACAACTGGCTCAAAGGACTACAACAAGTTGTATTAGGAGCATCTCCAGTTTCAACACATGGTGGGTCACTCTCATCAAGAGGATCATCACAGTTGCCTCCATCTAAATTAATTTGATTTGAAAATAAAACACTAAGCTCATTATGCACCTCTTCATCAATTCTAGCAATTTAATCATCATCATCCAAGTTAATCACAATGCGACGTTTTATGACAATTATAGTTGAATTTTCTTGTTTCATTTCTTGTTTTGGTTTCATGTCTTGTTTTGGTGAGATTTGTAATTATTCTTGAGTTCTTTCTATAGGTGTTGAGTTATCATGCATTGTTTTATTCTTTTCTTCCAATTGGTGAGCAATAACACAACATCTACGCCTATGCTCTTTAGTATATCAGTTTCTTCTTGCATAGTTTTCAATTTGTGATGGGGTAGGAGAGGGTTTCTCAACCATTGGTATCTTTTCTTCCCTTAAGGGAGGAACTAAAGGAACTGTCGGGGATTGGGAAACCACCATCTCTTTAGGTTTATACACTTGTTTTATCTTTGGAGGCACAAAAGGAATCATTTTATTGTCTCTTGGTCTTTTATAGGATACGGGTGGAGGAACTACAACATACTTACCTTGGTTACTTGGAAGAGATTTTGCTTTAGGAATAGGTTCATCCACAACTATTGGAGTAGGAGGAGCAACCATGAACCTATCATTATGATGGATATTTCTAAGAGATAACTTTGTTATGTGCTTTGCATTAAACTTTTTATATGACTTGAAAAATAAATCTTCACGAGGCTTAATAGGTTCTAGAGGTTGAGGCCAAAATAAATCCAATGAAAAATTCTCATGGGAAGACAAAGGATTAAACCCACTATGATGCACTGTGAATATCTCATTTTCAAAGGGAAACTTTATGCACGTGAATAACTGATGAGAAAAAATTCACGGCGTAGCCATGGGTAGCCTAACTTCACACAAAATTGGTCTAATGTTGGGATGCTAGAGAATGAGACATATAATTGTTTTGGTCCAACTTTAAGAGGAAGAGTGATTGAACCTATCATAGGGTGAGCAAAACCATCATGATTTTTCAACCATGCTTTTGATTGTGTCATAAGAATCTTGATAAAGCTCTTGCATAGACAAGAAATCCTCAGTGATCACATTCTCTATACACACATGATCAATGAGTATTCATTGTACAAGTTTTTCATTGATACGACCTGTGATGTAGAGAGGACCATTGGGTACATGTCTAAGTGCATCATTATTGGTGAAACCAATGTTGGGTAGCACAATGGTTTGGCCCTTACGAGGTTGAACATCAATTAAAGCAACCATGTTATCTACTTCCTTCTCATCATTATTGTCATTATCATCATTATTCATATCATCACTTATATCATCATTATTATCAATGTTCATCTCATCATTCTTAACATCACAAGCTTGCACAAAGTTGGATGAATGGTTTGGCATAAGATTGGTAAAAATCTGCAAGTTTTGGTTAGGCGGGGCAACAAACTTATTCCCTTGATCATTAACACCACCCAACTGGATGTGATTAGAATCAATGAGGTCTTGAACTTGATGTTTAAGACACATGCATCATTTTGTATCATGTCCACTTGTGCAATGATATTAACAAAAGGGATTTGGATTGTAATTTGGAGGCAAAGGTTTGGTGGTATCCACAGTTTTAATAGGAGGCAACTGGATTAAGTTCTTACTCAAAAGTTGCAACATGATCAAATGGAGGGTGTTAGGAAGATGGGTAAATTATCTATCTTTTGGTCTAAATTGGTACGAGGTTGAACTTATGGCAGCAACTCGAGGTTCAATGTGGTTGGTTGTTGAGGTGTATGAAACTTGATAAAGTTCTTTTTCTTTTTCTTTTTGAAAGGTTGGTAGTTGTTGTGGTACGGATTCAAATTTCTCATTAGGAGTTGATGAAGATATCTCTTCATATTGACTAACTGAATTCTAATAGTCACGAAGAGTCATACATAAATGTATGAAGGATATAAATTTCATTAATAAGATTTTGTCCCTTCTGCCAAATTTCAAGTTTTCAATGAACACTCTTTGGACATCCACATCAAGAAGAGTAAGATTGATATGTGAAAAGAAATTGATAGTGGCTTATAAAATCTATGACCTTTTCAACTTTATTTTGTTTGCATCACATTAGATCAGTTATGTTAATCTTAGGATTGATGCTTACTTGGAAATGATTGATGAATGCATCAACAAGCTCATTGAATGAATGGATTGAATCATTCAACAATTAACAAAACCATTCCAAAGCCATGTCTTTCAATGACCTAGGGAAGAGTTTAGCCAAGAGCTTATCCTCAAAGATGAAGTCACTACACAAGGTTGTATATGCTGATATATGATTGTCAGGGTCCCCTTTACCATTATACTTGTCAAATCGAGGTATCTCTATGTTTTGTGGCATTTGTGCTTTCAATATTTCAAGTGACAATGGGATCCTTTTGACATATTGTGATGGTTGTCTATTTTGGTTTTGATTCAAGGTTGAGAAATTTATTGTTGGAGTGAGGTTATGTTTTGCAAAAGTTGGTTGATGATGGAATCATTGGTTGACATGTTTTGAGAATGTGGTGAATATGGTGGAAGTGTGCATGTGCTTAGTGGGCTACTATGTTGCAAATTTATGTGGGGGGATGAAACTTGGGGTATGACATGGGAAGATCCAAAACCATAAGGATTTACAGTAGAAAGGCCTACTATTGGAGTTATACCAATGCTTTGTTGTATTGTTGAGGCAATAGTTGGATTTGTGTATGTAGGGATAGAGGTTATAATTATAGGGAGGAAGACTTGATTCCCTCTTTGACTTTGAGTGTATCCCAAAGATTGAGTGAAACTAGCCATTGTAGGTACATTATTTTAAACTATATGGGCTAGGCTACACAAAGCCTCTAATCCTTGATCATTATTAATCAATTTCCTCATGTTGTCAATTATAGGAAATGTTGAACCAGTGAAGTATTCGGTACTCACAAAGTCTTGAAGTTTTTCTAAGTCTTTGTCCATTTTTTTCAATTTTTCTTTGGGAACATGGGCAACCATAGTCTCAACATTTGTAAAAATGGGTGTTTGTAAGGTTGTCATTGGCATGGTAACATCATGAATAGAGTCCAAAATGGGTTGAGTATTGACAACACTTTGGATGAAAGAGTTGGAAGACTCAAGATCCACAACAGATGTAACAACAACATAGGATGCCATAAGTCTAGAACTACGTCTCACAAAAGTATTGACGATAGGACACTAGGTCGTGAAACTCATACATGTTTCAAAATAGTTTAGTGTACTCGAGATGAAAACTAGACTAATAAACAAACACAAAAAAATAGCCAAAAATAGAAATGAGAGACCAAAAATAAACAAAAAACACAGAGACAAATGTCTGACAAACATCTTAGCCAGAAAAGGAAAGATAGTGGCACCTAGGGCGCCTATGTCCTAGGCAGGATTTTGTAAAATTAAAAGTTTTAATGTCTATTATACTATTTAAGGTTTTTGTGTTTATGTGTAGATAGGTTTGACAGTGAATTATTTTTCTAGATTTTACTAATTTTTATGATTATGGAAATGTAAAATGAAAGTATGCAAATGTATGAATAATGAATGACAAGATTTGAATGCAATTCTCAGATGCAATTTATAATGATTGACTAATGCCAAGATGTAAAATTCTGAAAATGATGATTTGATGCAATTTTGAAACAAAACTATGCATTTTTTTAACTTTTTTGACTTAAATGAAATATGCCTAAATGCATGCAATGCATAATTTTTCAGAATTTTATGACCTAATAAATGCAATTTGGATGTAGATATGAGCTAAAATGATTGAAATATACCCTATTGCAACCTATGATGCAATATGAATACAATATTTTTGTATTTTTATGTCTTTTTATGATGCAAAAAGGAAACCCTAAATGAGAAATTCAAAACAATGCTAAGGAAAACCTAGATCTAGGGTGAATTTTTAGAAGGTATATAATGTTAATAGATCTAGTTCACCAAAATGAAATGGTGGGAAAGGGAAACCTTTATAGTTTTCAACTTAGGGTTTGAAACCTTTCCCTAATTTCATTTGTTGTATGGACATCGAAGGATGGAATGGGGGTTTAATGGATTTAGACAACGTATGAGATTGACTTACAGCCTGGAAGATGAGTCAACCAACCCTTAACCAAATCTGGAAATGTCCTAATAGTGAAATGCAATGATCTAATTGTCCTAATGATGCAAATTAGTGTTTTGATGCAAATACAAAAAAAATGAGATGTCATAGAGGAAATCAGACACCAAAAATAGAAAGGAGAGGACACTATGCACCTGTGATATAAATTCACCTTGATTTGTCAAGACATTGGTGTCGAGGGCGTCACTATCCTACTAGGTATTTTTCATATCTATTTTCATTGTCCTCTAATGTGAGATCTACACTTTCGTTTCTCATCTGCAAACTTGTCAAATCACTGTTAGATATATTTGTAATTGAGTTTCAGTGAGTTATCAAGGCCTAGGGTTTCAAATGCAATAATATAAAGTGTCTTTAAGCTTCCTTTGATCCTCTTCAACATGAGTTTTGCACATTCACAAAGAGAGAAACTATTGGGCCATTTTAGGGGCTTACCTTAGTCAAACTTCATGTAAGTATTTTCACTTCCACAATGGAAATGTCAATGATAAATGAATAAATGAAAGGAAGGAATGATGAAATCACAAAGTGCTACAACTCACCACCCTTCAATGGCTTCCTTGAAGGACTAAAGTCACGCACATCACTTCAAGGGTCATGGATATTTCTTGCTTGATTTTCTTGAATGCTTGAATGCTTTGGAGACCTAAAACAAAGGTTAGCCTTCACAAAACAATGGTAACACATGAACTCACATACACTTTGACATAATTTTGGATCTTGGACTTCCATAATAAAACTCTAATGGTTACTCTTGACTTGTTCAATAATGCTCTTGATCATAATACTTGCTCTTAATGTTCACCTCTTGCTTGTTAATTTCACTTAACATTCAAATGATGCAATAACTAGGTATTTATATGCTATTCTAATTTATCAAAAATTAAATCCCGACAACCAACTTTAGATATTCAAATTTTAAATAATAAAATTTCAACACTGACATATTTAAATTTGGAGCCAAAATAGGGGGACATAGACGCCCTAGGGGCCAGTGTCCCAACCTTATTTTCAGCAATTTAAAGTGTCAGGGACAAAGTATTAAATGAGAGCATTTGTTTTATTCTTGTAAATTGTCAAAAAATATTTAAAATAAGCTGTGGTATGCATTATTTTGGAAATTAGGAGCTTAATTAGGTCCAATAAAATAAAGGGGATCAAAACATAGTGTGAAATTGTCAAGGGTGATTATTTACGACACTACACAAAGAATCCATTTGGCTTAAGAGGTTGCACTCTGATATTGGTTTCGATGTAGGACATATTACTATATGGTGTGACAACTAGAGTGTTATTTCTTTAGCAAAGAATCCTACTTTCCATGCTAGAAAAAAGAACATTGATGTGTAGTTTCATTTTGGTCATGATATGGTGGAAGATGGAAAGGTGGACACTTTGGTGAATGTTGTAGATGTACTGATGAAGCCGATGAGAACAAAGAAGATCGGATGGTGTGTCAATTCTATGGGTCTTGTGGCCTAAGTGTGATACAGACTCTTGTAAGGTCTTAGAGAAGTGGGAGAATGTTGGATTTAAGGTGTCTCGACCTTAGAGAGTCCCATGATTAAATAATTGATTTATTTGCCCCTATATTTCTTATTTAATTTATTAAATTCGTTAATATAAGTTTCTAAGTTGCTAAGGCACTTTGTGGGACCCAATAGTGAGTCAGCTCCCTACATGCAAGGTGCAAAGTGAGAGAATGTGACACTTGTCACATGGGTGCTCCTTTGGGAAGAGGAAAATTTTTAGACCTCTAAAATGTGTGCCATGTTGACACGTGGAATTCTATTTTGCAAGTTAGCACTTGGCGGGGCCCGCTTGTGAGCACATTCCTTCTTTGGAGAAAGGGAAGTGTCGAAGAGTGACACTTGTCACCTACGTGCTCATTATAGCATTTTACATTATGAATTCTTCAAGGAGGTGGACCATGATGCCATGTGACATTGATTTGATGAGTTGACTCATGCTCGAAAATGAATGTTGCTAAATAGAGATTGAGTTGTCACTAGAGCGACTAGGAGTCAAATATAAGTTGTATTTGGAAATGAAGCTATATTTTCTCTATGGGTACACCTTGCATGTGAGGTTATGTGATTTTTGGGAGTTTCACACCTTGCATGTGGTTGCATGTTGAGTTGGTTTCTTTTTAAGTAACTAGGAACTCATGCATGTTATTGATTTCAGTTTGCATGCATACAAAGATTGTGGGAATGACACTTGGCAATCTTGGGCGCCCATATATGAGTGAAATAAATATGTCAATACCTTAGTGCCTTGTATGAGATTGATTATAAATTTTTGAGATACCATTATGTTGTCATATTCACTCTATACTTTGTATCATAGTGTATTAACACCTGCAAGAGCATAGACTCTAAAAGTTGTATTGTAATTGGTTTTTATTGTAATGCAATTGATCCATACTTTGGTGTGTGGGTTTTTTTCTCGAAACAATTTTCCCACGTAAAAAATTGTGTCTAATGGTTGAATCCTTAAATCTAAAAATAACTCAAATGAATGTGCAATCTTAAATGAAACTATAATCCTTGAAAGATTTGAAATAAAATTTTGTAACCCTCTCTTGAAGATTTGCTTTAAGAAGGTTGTTTCCACACTCTTCTTTCCTTTCACTTGGGTGCATTTTATAGTTAAGAGATTCCCTCTTGGTGGGTTACACAGACCAAGTGTGTTCGTCATGTTTGTAGAATCTTTTCATGCTTAACTTATGAGAGTGTTTAACTAATTTTATGTTAATATTTTTATACATGTTTATGCATTGAAAATTGTATATGTATGTTGGATATTTATGTTGTGCTAAGGTTAGGATGTATATAGTCCTATCTTAAGCATGATTTTCTTATTTATTAACATAACATCACTTGAAGGAAGCTTTCATGGTATAAGATGCAAGTAGTAATTTATGTGGATGTTGCATATGATCTTAGAGGTGTTGTACTAACTCAAACCTTATAGGGTTGGAATGACTTGTGATTTTCAATAATGGTTATATTTGGCTTGCATAATAGAAAGGATATGTTATGAAATCTTATTTTTCTTAGAATAATTGTTAGTATTTTCATATTGTTGGTAATGTGCATTGTGAATTTAATTTCCATATATTTGAGATGATTTAGATCTATAGTTTTATGTGTATGGTTATGTATTAATAAGGGAATAAACTAAATAAGCTAATTATTAATATTGTATCATACCACATCCTTGCATAATAGATGGTGCTTATTTGCCTTGAATGATGGATGGGGAGGAAAAGGAAATGCTCGTGGTGGGTCCAATCCCTTTACTAATTAGTATTAGGAGCATGGGATCTCAGAGGGCTAGCTTGAAGAGTTGAACTTGAAGTCTTTGGATATTATTTATGGTGAACATTGTCATGATGAGTTTTATATGTGTTGTTGGCTTTTCGGCCTATTGTATTCATTATCAATCGTGAAGGTTGTAGTATTTGAACCCTTGTATATCTTGGTTATGTAATGATATATTATATTCATTGATGAGAATAGACTTAATGGCTAAATATGTACTCGTGAGACTTCTATATTATTGAAAGGGACTTAATTTTGTACATCCTTGCTATAGTTAATGAGTGGATTTATATATTGTGTGGACCTTATTGGATATCACTTGCATGTCTTTTACATTTCTATTATGGTGTATCATGGAATTAAATGGAATTTAAGCTTGTAGCCTTTTGTTAACATTAGTTTTATTTGTTTTGGTTAATGCTTAAGAAATTTTGAGGTTGTATTTTAGAGGTTGTTACACTTCTCTAGCACAATTTTTTTTTTTGAATGTAGAAAGCCATGAATAGAATAATGTTAGGGAGATAGCTTTAGCTAATACATATAACAATTTGGACTTCTAAGTGTCAAAGAAAATAAATATAATGTCCCACATCTATCAAAGGAAAAAAATGTCATTAAACTTTGTAATTTAAACTTTATGTTATTGGATACTAGTTTTGGTCGATGAATTTTTTTTGTCAAATAATTTAACTTTTTCTACAAATTAGTGTACAAGCATAGCTAGCCAAATTATGACACTTTAAAAATGAATATAGATTTATTTATTGGCTATTGATTTAATGTCAAAATCATCAATTTTAATTAAAAATTATCATGTTCACCTCTTAACAACAAACTCACAAAAAATATCAATCCTAAATGTGTGTTACATTTGGTCAAATTTAATTTCTTTAATCCTCTCTATCACATGATTATTAGTTGCATTGTTAACCTATATTGTTTGTGCACCCATGTGTTGCAATAACCCTTAGTTTGCATAAGATAGATAACTATATAGGGGGGTGTTTGATTTATGAGAGTAGGGGTTAGATTAATGTAACATGCCTAAGTAACTCAATCATCTAAACAAAGATTAAGAGGTAAAGTAGTTTCAATTTAATCACAAGAAAACCATATAGTTCCATGAATAGGTCTATAGAACAACAAATTTTGTAGATTTTTACCACATTTGTAATGTAGCGAGAAAAACATATAGACAAACTAATTTATTGGACAAAGCTTGAAAAAATGGATTGTGAACATAATTTTTCCCATGGGATTACAAATAATTTTAGAAACTCTTGAGGGCATCTTGCAATTCACACAAACAAAATAAACTCTAGTCCTAAAATATATTTTACAATTATTGAAATATTATTCAACATTGGGATGGTAGTTTCTAGCCTCAAAAATTAGTTGTTAGAAGGAGAACATAACATAATTTTAAAAGCTACAATTCATAAGCATTGTAATACAGTCCAAAAATATTAACATATTTTGTATTTCACCAAATTTTTAGCACTACATGTTAAGGAGAGGCATATTCTTAGACTACATTTATTATTGATCTAAATGATTAACAATAGCTAATTTAATCCCAATAAACTAGCAATTATTTTCTACAAGTTATGTTGCATGTTTTGTTTAATAGTTTGTAACATGCATTACCTTGGTGGATTGCTAAAATATTCTAACTATATTTGAAGTATTCCAAAAAATATCTATAGAGGATTCATTCATATGGATTGAAAAATGTGTTAGACCAAAAGGGAAACCTTTCCATTTGCAATTTTCTTAGTGAAAAACAATAGCCTTGTCTTAGGCAACAACAAGAAAAGGTCAAACTATGCTTTCACAAAGTTGAAATCAAATCTAGTTAAGAATACATTATAAGCAAACATGAGATAGCTTTATATATTATTGACAATAATTTATGACTAGAAACATAGTTTTTTTTGTAAGCGTTCTCATTAAACCTCTAAAGTATTAGGAATATGTATGTATGTATATACGTATGTATGTACATATATATGTATTTATGTATCTACGCACATATGTATGTATGCATGCATGCATGTGGAGATTAACCTTACACATAAAAATATCCTTCTAATTTTATTTCAAAGTGATTAGTGCAGAGTAGGGGGATTCGTCACCCCAAGGCTCCAAGTCATGAGAGAGCCCTAAGGAATGAACTACACTAAACTACCTCAGGTTGTTTGATAGGTTGAGAGAGAGGCCAAAAAGGAAGGGAAAATAGAGCAATGTTTGTCTTCTACTAAAAGCAAATGTTTCCATAATCAAGTGAACTAACCAGAAAGGTTTTGAACCATTGACCAGATAGCTCACTGTCTGAGGACAACAATGTGGGGACCAGACTCCAACATGTCGTTTTGGTGTCTCAGGGATGCCCTAGCATCTTGTATGGACAAAGATATGATAAATAGTCAAAAAACATAGATGGCCTACTTATGACCTGATTGTTGAGGTTTTACAGTTTGACAGAAAAAATATAGAAAGCAGAAAGTACAATAATAAGAATATTGGAAAACTATTCTAGTATGAAAAAGATAAAGAAAGAGTAGGAAAAGATACCATTCACGCAAAATCCAATTCTTCAACTATAACTCCAAATGGATGAACCGACACCTACACACACAAAATCAGAAAAAGTGTTGGGTTGTATTTTGAGGTCTACCATAGTTAGACCCCCGTTTTGGTGTTCCCACCTCCATGGATAGCCAAGATGCCACAATATAGAGAAAATCAATAAAGATAGAATGGAAAAGACAATATCAAATAGAGTGCAAAGATAGATTGCATACTACTCTATAAGACACAGTGATGCAAGTGAATAAAAGGAGCAATATCACCTTCCCTTCTTCTAGCACTCAAGGCTGAGAGGAGAAGATGATGAGAGAGGACGCCATGGTGAAGAGAATGGAGCTTCGTAGACCCTACAAAAATGATGGTTTTATAATAAGAAAGCATTGTAGAGTCCAAGAAGAGAGCTTGTAGCAACAAGAAGAGGTAAGAATGATTAAGAAGAGAGTAAGAGGGTGAGAATTAGCAAGAGAAATCAAGAGAGTGAAAGAATTAGCATGAGAAAGTGAAGGAATGAGTTTCAATGAGAAAAAAGAGGTAAGAGTCATTTTTCGTCGATCAAGGGTCAATAGAGGATGTTACATTCATGGCCAACCAGAAACGTAGTGCCTCTGCAGATTCTAGATGGAGGAATCCTATTAGGATGGCAATGTGACGCATGGACGTCTGTGCGGTGCATGCACGTCCTCGGAAAAAATTCCTCCACCAACAAAAAAAGACAAGGCTACGTGGAAGGAACGAGGTGACGATGGTGGATTTTGCATCATCAAAGTTATAGTTTCTAAAGTAAAGGTAAAATAAATGGGAAATTTTCCTAGGGTACGAATTTGCGCCATTACATTTTTCCCCCACTTTAGCAAGCATACGTGCCAGTGCGTATGTGAGCTAAAGTAGAAAGAGGTTGAAGAGAATATACCAATAGCATTGATGAAGTAGATCTTCGATCCAACGTACCTGCACACAAAAGAGGGAGCTCCATAGGTTATTTGTCCTACAAAGCTAGTTGCAATCTCACCATATAAACATGTTAGGTTGCAGATAAAACATGTTAGGTGAAAAAGCTAATCATAACACACATTCATAGGACACATAAGTTAGAACGATAAGACACAACCTAATCAGATGCACTCATCAGGTAGATAAGCCTACGACTTCTACAAACTATGTTGCAGGATAGTCACAGAAAATGTAGGTCTAGTTAGGCTTCCCCTAAGCTAGATGCCAGGATATAAGATGTTTGACACAATGACACACGACATCAAATATCTAATAAAAGACACACATAAATCAAGACACCAAAGATATCTTTTGAGAAGAAAGATTTAAAAGGGGGTTCCTTTGACAGGGAACCCTTCAAGACACCAAGGGGCCCATTCAAAGGAACACACCAATTGAAAGACGCCACATTTTCTGCAAGTTATTATGTAATCAGGGGATCTTTTTTAAAGATTTTTTGTTAAGGAATCTGTTGGAAAGAATGATCCTTTTCAAAGGAAAGTTTTTAGACTCTTTTATTTTAGAAAAAGTGCTCTTTTTTTAAAGGAAAGTTTTCAAATTCTTTCACTTACGAGATCCTTTTCGAAAGAAAATTTCATCCAGGAGCCCGAAGAGAATTCAAATGAGAGATTTCAATAAGGGATTCTTTCATCAACGAATTCATTTTAAAGAAATTTTACATCGAGGAATCCTTTTGAAAGAATTCACCTTATCAAAAATTAGGACATGGTAGCCCCCTTAGGATGGTGTGTGTTGCACAGAGGAACACATGGCATCCTAAGGAGATAAAGCAGGGGCAAAGATCTTGTGGCATGTGACACATGACAAGATGTATATGTGGTATGTTGTCACACACATGTGAGGGACAACACATAAGAACCACAACATCAAGAAGAAAACAAAGATGAAGAAATCAAGAGACAGGGTGCTTGTGAATTCGGGGTTACATATGTTCATAGATACAAATAGATATAACATAGCGTACAAACAAATGATCATCAATCCCCAAAGTTCTTAGATCATGAAGAAGAGCACAGGAAAAAAAAATTGGGTCAACATGGAAGAAGGCCTAAATGCCCCCAACAATTTGCATCGTCCCCAATATCGAAAAGCAATTTAACAACACATAGAAGAATGATGATACAAACAAAAAAAGTGTATGAAAAAAAATTTGTGCCTATATCCAAGCACCTACAATGGTCCTCCAGGCAAGATCACAAACACAAAAAGACAAGCACATGGGAACACAAACACAAAAATAAATCTAACCTACAGATAAAGAAGAGGTACTACCCTAGTCTTCATCAACCAGTAGGTCATCCTGCTCCCAATCTAGGTCATTGTAAGGGGAGGGAAGATGGGCCTATAATGGTGGTATAGTGAGAGCAGTACCCTCTAGCCCACCTGCAACAAGGGCTAAGGAAGACTTCCCATCAAGGTCTTCTTCACCAAGCTCTTGTGAAGCAAAAATCATCGGTCCAACAAAGATTGAAGACAAAGCTGGGATATCATCCACCGAATTGAATATGCACTTCACTAGAGTGCCATGTGTCAATTAGGTGGGAGAAGGAGGTGCCCGAGAGCCACTACCAACCTCATCGAGAGGGGCAATGACAAACTCCAGGGATGCAGGGGTCACCTTTGTCACAAGGATGGCACAAGCCAAGACAAAACTAGCTTTTGAAGAAGGTGAACCATTCTTCTGACCTCCACTCATAGTGAGGCCATCCTCCAACTTGCACTTCAGTAGAGGATGCAAAATCCCTACAGAAGAAGTGAAAGTGGAGGAGGACAAAGAAAAAGATGCAATAGATACCACCGTTGTATCTGGAATGTATATGGGCTGAGAGAAAGGAGGGATGTCCAAGAGGGACATCAAGAGAGGGGTCTCCATAGAGGTAGTGATGAAAACTTGCACCCTTTTGGGGTGAACATCATCAATACCCATTGGATGAGCCAAAAGTACAATAGAGGCTTGCAATGGGAACTAAGGTAAAAATGGCAGAAGAAAGCGAAACAATAGAAAAATATGTAGAGATAGATATTCTATCCCCCCCTCTATCTTCTGCAAGGTGATTTGTTTAACAACAAGAGCCTTTTGCCTAGCTTATGCTCATGTGCAAGTCGATTACATTGACTGCGGGCATTGGAAGACGTGGCCTGACAAGAGATCAAAGGTTATTGTTTGGCTATAGGAGTATCCTTCATAACCGTTTCTAATAGAAGGATGGTCTCTTGGGCAAGAGCAAGAGGAGGAAGCATAGGAGCAAAAATAATCACAGGAGGAGAAACAGAAATAGGCACCTTGGCAATGGGCCTCTTCCCATTCTCTACCTTAGGTGTAGGTAGAAGAACTATAGGAGGCCACAGAGGCCAATAAGTAGAAAAAACCCCCACGAGAAGACTTCCCCCTTCCATAGACAGTGGGTTGTGGTATCATGAGTAGGACAGGAAGCTCAAAAACTTGACGCTTCACTTTTCTCCATGCGGGCACCATCGCACTTCCCATGTGAGGCATAGGAGCAGAAGTCGAGGATGTCATAGCAAGATGAGAGGTAGAAGAAGATGAAACTATAGATACAAAAGGAGAAGGTTCTAGAGTGTGAGCAAGCTTCCCCTTTCCCTTGGATGGTCAAAAGAGGTAGCTTGTTGTTGCGCTACAATAGAGGCTTTTACAAAGATCACATAAGGAGACACTAGATAACTAACCTTTGACGTTGAGCGCCCAGTCTTACATTTAATATAGGATTTATATAAAAAATCTCCCCTGGGAGGGAGAGGTCTTGTTGAGGTAGGATAGAAGCGATCCAGTGAGAAGTCCCCACACTACACTAGAAGTTTATAGCCAGTGTCATGCACCACATGCATAGTGACTTCATGAGGGAACTTTAAACATTTATGAACTACAGAGGCAATGTTGTTCATAGATGCTAGCCAAGGGATGCCCAACCTAACTCAAAATAGGTCAGAATATGGAATGATAATTAATGAGACATCAATATCCTTGGGTCCTACCAAGATTGATAAAGAAATATACACCATAGGGGCAACAAAGAGTCCATCATGGGTACGAAGAGTGGTCTCTAACTCTTCACATCTCTCCTTATGTAAGATGTTTATAAATAGAGTTTCCTTTGTTACCATATTAACTCAACTCATCAGATCAACTAAGATGCCAGTTATGACATTTTCATTAATCCAGGTAGGAATGTATAGCAAGGAAGGTTCCTTATTAAAAGGCTCATCATACGAGGTGAATGTTATGTCAAGTCTTGCACTCGCATTTTTAGGACGAGGGATACACATGAATGAAACCATGTTCACATACTTAGATGGAACTAAGTTAGAAGATGTAGAAGATTGTGTTACTAAATTTGCAGATAATGATCTACCTAGATTTCATTTCCAAATATCTAGGAGTCCTTCTAAATACGTATCTAGGGGTTGTATATTGGGTCGCAAAGTTGCATGCTTCACGACGCATAAATCTACAATGCACCTAGGACACAAGAGAAAGATTCCCCAATATGAAGAAATTAAAATAAGGATGTTCACGTCAGGTTCACCAAAAATGTAGAGTAGGGGGATTTATCACCCCCAAGGCTCCAGGTCACGGAATAGCCCCAAGGAATGAATTGCCCTAAACTACCTCAGGTTGTTTGATAGGTTGAGAGAGAGGCTGAAAAAGAAGGGCAAACAAAGCACTGTTTGCCTTCTACTAAAAAAAAATGTTTCCATAATCAAGTGAGCTAGCCATAAAGGTTTCAAACTGTTCACCAGATAGCTCATTGTCTGAGGATAGCAACACAAGGACCAGACTCTAGCATGTCACACTGGTGTCTCAAGGACACGCTGGCATCCTGTACTGACAAAGGACTAATAAATAGTTAGAAAACACAGAGGGCCTACTTACGACTTGGTTGTTGAGGTTTTACAATTTGATAGAGAAAATACAAAAATCATAAAGTACAACAAGAATACTGAAAAAATATTCTAGTACGAAAATGACAAAGAAAGAGTAGGAAAAGATACCATTCAGGCGAAATCCAATTCTTCAACTATAACTCCAAATGAACGAGCCAACACCTACACACACAAAAACAAAAAAAGTGTTGGGCCGTGTTTTGAGGTCTGTTATAGTCAGACCCCCATTTTGGTCTTCCCACCTCCACGAACAACCAAGATTCCACGATATAGAGAAAATCGATAGACAAAATGGAAAAGACACTATCAAATAGCGTGCAAAGAGAACTTAAATGTTACTCAATAAGACACAATGATGCAAGTGAATAAAAAGAGCAATATCACCTTCCCTTCTACTAGCACTCAAGGTTGAGAGGAGAAGATGATGAGAGAGAACACCTTGGTGAAGAGAATGGAGCTTTGTAGACCCTACAAAAATGATGGTGTTGCAAAAAGAAAGCGTTGTAGAGTCCAAGAAGAGAGCTTGTAGTAGCAAGAAGAGGCAAGAATGATCAAGAAGAGAGCAAGAGGGTGAGAATTATCAAGAGAGATCAAGAGAGTGAAATAATTAGCATGAGGAAGTGAAGGAATGAGTTTGAATGAGAAAAAAGGAAGTAAGAGTCAATTTTCATCAGTCAAGGGTCGAAAGAGGTTGTTACATTCACAGCCAACCAAAAATGAAATGCCTCTACAAATTCTTGAGGTAGGAATCTGGTTAGGACGACATCGTTGCGTGCAAACATCCATGTGGTGCGCATGCATCCTTGATAGAAATTCCTCCATCGATGCAAAAAGACAAGGCTATGTGGAAGGAACGGGGTGACGACAATGGATGTTGCATCATCAAACTTCTAGTTTCTAAATTAAAGGTAAAAATAAATGGGAAATTCGCCTAGGGTGCAAATTTACTCTATTACAATTAGTAATATGATTTACTTCATATCTACAACCTATAAAGTAAACCAACCTACCTATAGATATTCACATTAATTAATACTAGTATAGGTGGTTATAATTTGTTCAAACCTACCAACAAAACAATCATTACTAAATGAAACTTGGGAATTATATGTGGGAGTTACTTATGATAATCATTGAGTAGTATCTCTTTTGCTCAATTAAATGGGTATCATTAGATTTATTCATATCCTTTTTGGGTAAAGGCTCATTAAAAAATTAAGGATATTGTCAGGATTAGATATTATCTACCTTACAAATTCATGTGTCTAGATTATTTATTTAAACATATAAATAGATATTAAATTATTTTCTCCTCAAAACATGGAATAGGTGAAATTAGATACTCATGTGGTGAGACAAAATAATTGATTATTATTCTCCAATTATTATTACAAGAATACATGAAAGAGGGAAAAGAAAGATGAAATCTCACCTTAGAATATGAAGAGACATGCATTGTAATAAGTTCCTCAATGGGGTGCTTGGGAGTTACATTTAACCTTCCATGTATTATGGAGAGAGTTACAGTTGGAAAGAGTTGCATTTAATATTCCTTGAAGATTCTCTTAATGGATGGGGCATTAGATATTTGCATGGTGGAGATGGGTTCCTACTTTGGGCCCATGGTATTTTCTTATTATTTTGTAAACCCATTTGTGGTTTCTTATTTCTAAAATTTTATATATTAGAGGCATGGGATAATGATGGCAAGTTGCAAATATAATTAATGTGTTAATTTCACACAATCAAACACTAATAGCTTCTGGGAGCAACGAAGAAAAAAAAATCCACATTATACTAGATGAACAAAATACTCCAGTGCTAGCCACTATTTATAAAAGATAAACAATGGATCAGCAAGATGGTCGAGTAGTTTGGTCAAACCATATAAGGGCAAGGATAAATGTATTGCCCATGCAAGCATTCAAAAAATAAATAAATTATGCAATACCTCATTCTTTATTCATTGAATTAGACATAGATCAAAAGGTGATAGAGACAGAGCAACAAAACTATGCACTCCAATTTCCATTCACATAGTAGACACAAGAAATTGCATATGATAAAAAAACAACCAGAACTCCATGGTTTGCATTTAACACTAAGAAATTAGTTACATTGCAATCAATTCTAGAAATAATTGATTTTCCCCTTTACTTCACTCCAGACTGCAACCTTACTTTGTTACTTCACCATTTGCCTACATTGCACTTGTTCTACTTCCAGCTTTGACCTTGGTCTTATAAAAATAGTTTGATCCTCATGTCACATTGAATATCTTCCTCCCGACAGGCCAAAAACTCTCTTAACTGAAACATCGCCTTACTTTTCCTAAACCATTTCTTAGACTTGGATTAGGCTCTTTCTTTTCTTCAATAACCATCCTCCTTTCACTAGCAGCAACAATCTCCCAAAATGGAGTGTTTCCTTCTTTCTTGTTCACAATTGTTATTTTTCTCCCTTTTTTTTTCTTGTGCAACAAGAACAGAAAAAATACAAACCTTTCTTTCTACTGCATAGAAATTAGCCACCTCTCAAGAATACAAGGAAACAAGAATATGCTACCAAAAGAAAAATAAATCTACCAAGACTAAAACAAAACAATTGAAATGCAAGTCAAAATTGGGTGATGCCCCCGCATCGGGCTCCCCGGGGGAGTTGTTTGTGAGCCTAGGTAGTAGGACTACCATTCCAAGTTCCAAGTACTTGCAGCATACCCCTTATGTTGATAAATGACTATCCATGACCATTATTCCTTTCTTTTCTTCTAGCATTTGGATGGACCTCCATACATCAAACTCCTTAATACACTCTTCATGTTCATCCCACTGGTTGTTCTCTAGGTAAAATTTCCATTTCTACACCCCATCTCATCAACACCAATATACTTCGCCCACTCTCCAAATAACCTCTCATGGTTGCATCTTACCCCTTTATTTTGATTTCTACTCAAACAACATACAACTCCAACATCAGTAAGAACACAATATGAGAAATTAAATATGGTGTCTAAAATGTGGCTTGCCAACTCTATTACACTATATTGTTTGTCTTCTGCATACCCCTCCATTGTAATCATGGCATATTCATGAAAATTGTTTTCAACTATATCTAAGGGTTTGGAAAATTGAGATATTACCTCACCATTTACGGGTGCACTATTTCTTTCACCTCCTGTCAGTTCAAGCCAGTCTCTCTCAACGACCTCAATTTGAAGAGTCGGGTCATCTTCCACATTCTCTTTTGCTATTTCCATACTTTATTCACGTAGATTCATGCCCATGTATTCACCTTGACACTGTTATTTTAAACTCTCATGTATTTATACATCCTTCATAATACCAATAGCTACCCCAACTTCACAGTCATCTATGCCAACACATGTTGTTGGCTGTCCTTCTTGAAAATCAACACTATTTTCACCTATGCAACATTGCATAAAATGAAAGTTCATCTCTCTGGTTGTTGTTGCAACTTCCTATGACTCTCATCCATTTATAAACTCTTTTATTCCTATCAACATCACCTTACTACGGCTACTATGACTATCCTCTTTTGGTTCTTGAAAAGGCAACAAGGCATGTTTGAGTCCATCCTTCTCGAAAGTGTAGGTATTGCTTCTTCCATCATGTATGGCATTTCGGTCAAACTGCCAAGGTCTACCAAGTAGCATGTGACACACATCCATAGGCATGATATCACA
Organism: Sequoiadendron giganteum; assembly: GCA_007115665.2. Classification (NCBI taxonomy): domain Eukaryota; kingdom Viridiplantae; phylum Streptophyta; class Pinopsida; order Cupressales; family Cupressaceae; genus Sequoiadendron; species Sequoiadendron giganteum. Next base: position 4,865,751 of record CM021103.1, read on the forward strand.
CAACACTATCCTTATAACTTCCTATTTGAAATTCAACCAAATCTTGCTCATCTACCAACAATTGATGGCATTTTTTAACCAAGAAACCTTGTACGGTGTAGGATGTTTAGTTCTCTTAAGACCTAACTTATCCACCATTTCAACAACAACAATATTATTAGTACTACCACTATCTATGATTAGTTTGCAACACTTACCTTTAGCTTTGCACTTTGTTTTGAATAGAGCTTTCCTTTGTATAGGTTCCTAACCCTCCTTCGGCGGTTTCAACAACACTCTTTTGAACAATAAAGATTCACCTATCTCAGGTTCTTCCTTTCTTGGAGAAAAAAATCCTACACTCTCTTGATATGCTTGCATCGCTTGATTCCTCCTTTCAAGCCTTGTGTAACCTACTTGGGAAGATTCTTGACACTCCCAACTCTTATGACCAACATGTTGATTACACTTAAAACATTTACCCGCAAAACCTCTTCCTTGATAATCATCACTTCCAAATGATCTTTCTCCTCTATCTTGATAACCTCCTCTTTCTGTCTTAACTTGCCCTCTTGAACTACTTGCCTCTCCATCTTGAAGGTGTTGTTGTCCTCTTTCTCTATAGCCTTGTCCTCTACCTCGGCCTTGTTGGTTTTGCTTCCTCATCAGCTTCTCCTCTACCTTAATGGAAAATTAGTAGGCTTCCTCGAAAGTTCTTGGTGACACTAAAGTTAGCTCATCCTGCAAATTGTATTTTAAACCATTTAGGTATCTTGCTACCTTTTCCAAATACTCTTTGTTGTGGCCTGACGTAATCACCAACTTATTAAACTCCTTCGTATATTTTGACTGACATATCCTTTTGCTTCAGATTTTGTAATCTTCTAAAAATATTAGTTTGATAATCCTCTAGAAGGAACTTTGTCTTCAATTTGGCAACCATCCAATCCCACGAGATTATGTTCTCCTTGTTTTGCTTATGTCTCTCAAATTGTACATAGTCCCACCACATTGCAACGTGGCCTTTAAGTCTTGTACATGCAAACTTCAATTTTCTTTCTTCAACAACTCCTTCATACTTGTTCAGTACTTATCCAAATCATTGATCCAATCAATGAGTTCTTCCCCATTCAAGTTGCCAGAATACATGATGACCTCTATTTTTGGTTTAACTCCTACATTCATCACCGCTTTTATCAACCTTTCTTCCATTCCTTCTGGTTCTTCCTAATCTTCATCCTCAATTGGTGGTTGCTCTTCTTTTACAACTTCACTCACATCATCAACAATTACTCCCCTTCGTTGTGCCTGCTCCATGGCATCCAACCTTGCTGACAAGTTCTACAACATTTCTAAAATCCTTTCTTCATGGCCTCTTCAACCACCACCTTGAGCACCTCCTCGTGCATCGCCTCTTAACATTCTTCTTGGTGGAATTTTTCCCACTTCCCAAACCCACAATATCTTATGGGATACCAAAATGATGGAAAACTGCAAATATAATTATTGTGCTAATTTCACACAATAAAACACTAATAGCTTATGGGAGCAATGAAGAACAAAAAAACCCACATTATACTAGATGAACAAACTACTCTAGTGCCATACACTATTAATAAAAATCTAAACAATGGATCAACAAGATGGTCGAGCAGTTTGGTCAAACCATACAGGGGTGAGACTAAATGTATTACCCATGCAAGCATTCAAAAACAAATATTTAATCTGAAACACCTCATTCTTTATTCATTGAATTAGGCATAGATCAAAAGGTGATAGAGATAGAGCAACGAAACTGCACACTCTAATTTCCATTCACACAACAGACACAAGAAATTGCATATGATTAAAAAACAACCAAAACTCCACGATTTGCATTGAACACTAAGAAAATAGTTACATTGCAATAGATTTTGGAAAGAAATGATTTTCCCCTTTGCTTCACTCCAGACTACAACCTTACTCTATTACTTCCCCATTTGCCTATGCTGCACTTTTTTCTACTTCCAACCCTGACCTTGGTCTTAGAACAACAATTCAATCCTCATGTCACATTGAATATCTTCCTTTTGATAGGCGAAAAACTCTCTTAACTGAAACATCGCCTTCCTTTTCTTGAACCATTTCTTTTACTTGGATCGGGCCCTTTCTTTTCTTTAATAATCATCCTCCTTTCACTGGCAGCAACACTCTCCCAAAATGGGGTGTTTCCTTCTTTCTTGTTCACAACCATTCTTTTTCTCCCTTTTTTTCTTGTGCAACAAGAACATACAAAATACAAACCTTTCTTTTTACCACATAGAAATTCACCACTTGTCAAGGATACAAGGAAAGAAGAATACACTACCAAAAGAAAACTAAATTTACCAAGACCAAAACAAACAAATTGAAATGCATGTCAAAATTGGGTGATGCCCTTGCATCAGATATTTTTTTGCAAGTGAAGCATTATTATGATACTACATTGCTATTAGATTAAACAAATATAGTTGATGTATTATTTTAGCACACTTATTGGATTAATATGGAATTTTCCTCTCTTTGATGCTAGATTTTTTCTTAAAAGGATTCACCATGTACATCTAGTGTTATATCTAGTGTTATGAGTTTATCTCACATGTTTACTTATTTAAACTCCCACATATCTAATTTATTGTTAATTGTATGATTTTGTAATCAACAATTTCAAGTTTGTTCACTAAGTGAACAAGTTTTTACCATTGTAGTTTACCCTTTTCTTCAACATTCAGTTTTATAACTTTAGTTTTGCTAAGAAGGGAACACCTTAGAATTTTTATAGATTTTTTTTTGGCTATAATGGGAGGTTTTGACTTAGTAATTTTAGAAATTTGTGAATGATTGAAATCATGGCCTCTACCTCTGATTTTGAGATTGAAAAGTCTAATGGCTTTGGGAATAAATTGTGGAAGTTGGGGATATATGATATCTTAAAAAAAGAGGCTAGTGGAAAGGTTTAGTATGTGAAGGAAACTTGATGGAATGTCTAATGAAGAATGGAAAATATTAGACAAGAAAGTATAAGGAACAATTTGATTGTGTCCTATATATTTTTTCTTAATTATCTTAGAGAAGGCTATTGTATTTGCATCATGGAAATGATAGGTGATATCTAACAAATACATATGTCTCAAAAGCCTTTATATGTAGGAAGACCAAAATTTACAAATGTGTTATTGTGTAAGAGCTTTAAATTTCATGTTGAAAATTGTTTAGGATGTTTGGATCAAAGGATATGTAATGAAAGTATGGAATTCCTATCCACCTCTAAAATTTATCCATTTTACCATTTTTTAGCTTTTGGACTTAAGCTTTTGAGATCTCATTCAAGAATGTTTTGCAAGGATCAACTAGTCATTGGGGCATTTAGATTTTAAGTCAAATTTCCCTAGGTTTGAACTATTTTGCACTTAACATGTTTTGACAAATGTTTCACTTCATATTTTACTATTCAATATTCTAAATGTAGAGATCTAGAAAGGAGGTTGGGATATTTGACCAAGGTCATAAATCCTTATATCCTCGCTAATCTTGCTACTTTGCACTTTTGAACACATAATATAATATTTTTTGGGAAATGCAAAGATCTACAAGACATTTGGACTTCAAGACCAAAATCCAAAAATCATTAAGTTCTAACTAGTTCCACAAATATTTTGTTTATCTGTAACTTGCCTAAATATTAGTTTTACATTTCAAATGATCAAATGCAGGTATTTTTAGGACTTCCAAACTTTCAACCTAAAAGGCTCAAGGTCTAGTCTTCCCTAGCAATCCCATGTTCCAAAAATCTTATGATATAATAATGTGTAATGTTTCTAAGTCCCTTGGGGTTTCATTTCAATAAGGGCTAAGATATTTTCATAATTAATCAATTTGTCACCTAAGACATCACTATTTTTGATATTTTCTTATTAATTGTTATTTTTATCAAATTTGTAGAGATCTCTAGATCAAAATAAAGAAGAAGTGTTCTAAAAGATAAGTGTAAAAATGACAACAAAAACATGTTTTAATTCCACTTGGTTAACATGAGGCCATTGTGACTACATGATGAAGGTAGATGGTGAATTAGTGTGAAGAAATGGAAAAAAAAGTTGCAAAAATTTGAAATTGTAATCCCCACAAACTTTTGACATTATTTTTTCACTTTTTGTGAGATAGAGTTGAACTACTAGAATTTTGGACTTAAGTTGTAACTAGTGGAAGTTGTGTGAAAGTTTATAAAAATTCAAAATATATTAACAAAATATTTTACACCTTGATAAAGAAGATGTGAGGATTCGGTGGTAGGTGGGACATGAGGACCAAAACTTAACAAACTTCAAATTTTTTAAGGTATATTCTTTTGAGCTTTCTTAATAAAAGACTCTAACTTCACCAAAGCTTGTCAAACCTTTCAATAGACCAAAAGCATCTTCACGAAGTCCAAACAAGATCAAGAAAGAAAATTTAAAGAGAAGATACAAGAAAAACCAACCTAAAACCAGTCATAAGTAAAATATGGGGTCCACATTTTACCGTAAAAAATGGGGTGTGTGTGTGAGGCACAAAAGAAAGCTTCTATGCATTTATAACTATTCGAGTAGAAGTCCAAGACATAGCTCCTTAGTAAATTTTAAGTCTTTATGATCTTAGTACTATCCTACCCCTCCTAATGCCACCAACCAAACCTATTTTTCTCTAGGGATGTTTGACCTTACACTATATTAACACTATATTTTTATGATGATCAATACACTCTCTATATTAAAATATATAAACATAAAATACTAGTTCACATAAAATATGTGTGGAATGGAATCACAGCCCCAAAAATCTAAGTGATAGTCCATGGAAAAAATAAAAAAATCAAGCCATTATGCAACTAAGGAAAATCTAGCTGGAGGAGGGGGATCATAGTTGAAAGGAAATATGCAACCTCCTAAGATAATTTCCAAATAACCCAAATAGAGAAAATCATGAAAACTAGTATTCATAATCCATATGCAAAATAATAGACAATATACCATCAAAGATGACACAATATATACCCTGGGAAAACCCTCAAGAGGGAAAAACCCAGCCTCCAAAAGCATCCATCACTCATGTATTATTCAGCAATGAAATCATTACAATAAATCTTTAGAGCTCTCTAATGAATACTTTTGAAACACAATATCTCTACAAACACTCCATGTGAACAAGAATGTAACCACACATCCCATGCCATGCTTCAAACCTCACAAATGAAAATAAGAGATGCTCTCAACCCCTTAGCCAAAAATGGCCAAATAACCAACCTTAGACAACCACCCATGTGCTTACTTTTATAGACATAAGCTTGCACAAAACCACCAATTGGTATTACATAAAACCATGTGACTAATACCATGAGCTTACAAAACCATTAACCCCAACATTTAGTTTTTGGTACCAAGTGTTGATGGTTAAAATGACACAAACAACATTAAAACAGAATATTTGTACTCTATTTCTCCTGAAAGAGAAAGACAACATGTAGTAGCCTAACTCCCAAGGTCCTGGCAGTTGGTTCTCAACTGTCTGATGTCACTCAATTGGTTCATGCAACTGTAATATTCAAGGGGCCTGTGCTAGTAACAAAGGATTCAAGCTATGACTCTCTTTATCGAAATAGTTCGTATAAATCAATGGGTTTTAAATAAAAGAAAAAGATAGAACAAAGGGGTAAACCAATAAGTATGAACCGAATTTATCTAGTATTTGGACATATACCTTCAACGATGAATGTTTCCTAACAGATCATAAAAACCATAAGATGATATAGTCTGTAGCATAATCTATACCACTACATACATTTTAGGTGCTTAATTAACTTCGCAATTACTCTTCACAAATATTTCAAGGATTTTCAAAACAACACACATTCATTCATCATCAAAATTATAGATCAACATACTTTTTAATAGCTTCAATTAATGACAATCTAATAAGATGATCCTTAAATCTGATTCCTTCAAATGACTTTCATCATTCAAGAAACTCTTATGTTCAGCACAATCACTGCATACAAATAGATCATAACTTTATCAGCCTTATCAAACAAACAATTTAATTCCAAACACCATCTTTCGAGTAAACCTGTAATTCTATTAACTGTATAAGATTTAAGTACAATGTATCTCTGCAAAAACTCTACAAAATTCTATCTCTTAGCATTAGGCAAGCCAATGCAGTTCTCAAATAGCCCACCTTTACAACATGATACCCATTAGGTATTTATAGATATACAAAAGAAGTTCGAACTTCACTTCTATTTTAGGCTTTCCACCTTTTTAGGAACAATCAACTTTCTTGGAAACTCAGATCAACTTTGATCTTGAGTCCTTACATTATACATTCAGTTTGATCTAAAAATAGAAGATAGAAATAGAAGAAAAGAATTCATGTGCCCTCAAGACTGTCAGTGCTGCATGCATGCAACATGCAAGGAAGAAGAACATCATGCATGCAAGATTTTTATGCATGTGAAGCCGGATCCACCATGAACTCATCATAACTGGTGAAGACTTGTTGTAGCATATCCATATCTAGCCCATCAATCCAGCCATCTTCAAATTTGCTCCGATCCAACTCAACTGCAACAAACTCTTTCATACTTTTAACCTTGATCAATTCTCTCCCTGCAACTTTTATTTCTTCTTTGACTTCTACAAGCCGATCTATCACCAAGTCTCCTCCATCATCTTTCTCCTGCATGAGTCCTTGGAATCTTTCATTCCATTTCTCTCTAACCTGACTCAAAGGCATGCCATCTTTTGTCATTACATTCACATCTACAATTATAGCCATGACTGCTTCCAACTCTTCCAACTGCTCAGTTAAAATATTAACTGCTTCCTGAATCTCATCCTTATGCTTGCTCAAAAAGCCAGTCCTAAACTTAAGTATCCGAGAAGTCTTTTCTACAAAATCTTTGTTATCATCTTCAAGTATAGATTCTTCTAGAAGAGTAGTTAGAGGCAATGTATTTATCTTTTCTAACTTTTCACTATACTCCTTATACTCTTCTTCTAGTTTTTCGGATGTCTCAATGTATTGATGCATCTCCTTTATTACTCCTTTTGCCTCTTTGTAGGTTTCAAATCCTTTTGCTAAAACCTCACCTACCTCTTGGTTCACTTTGTTTATCCATTTGTCAACCATCTCCGCCTTACCTCTAACTTGCACCAAATCATCTACCTCCTTTTTGCTTAACAAAATAGGAGTCTCAATGGTTACAATTTGTTGTGACCTTGGAGAGGAGACACTCTTCAAGAATGAATGTAGCTGATCTAATTGAGCTTTTAGCTCATCCTTCTTTTGTTTGTCCTTTATCATTCTTGATTTAGTTGTTGAGGCCACCACATCAATCAAATTCATTTGTTGATTCCTAGTGGATCTTCCCAAATTAACCGTACTCAATTGATAGTCTGTTAGCTGCATATCCCCTACCTCCTTTTCTATCATAGGCATGGCACATTCAACAACTATCTCTCCTTTATCTGTGAGTCTAGTAGAATGTAAGATTCTAGCCTTCTTCTTAGGCCTTTCCTGTTCAATTCCCTTTATCATGTCCTCCCAATTAAGAGGTTGAGGAGGTGTTCTGGCTCTCTTCTGCAAGTCTAACTTCAACCATACAAGAGCACTGGGAGCAGTCATCATCATGGAAGAAGAAGCGGCAACTGTAGAGGGTGGCTGAATATTTACCTCAGGTTGAGAATCAACCTTTGCTTTCTCTTGTTGTTCCTGCAGCACATGCATCTACACCAACTTCTCAGCCTCTTCTCTATCTCGTTGTTCCTGCATTTTCTTGTCTTCTTCTTCTTTCCTCATTCTCTCTTCTTCCAACTGATCCTTCTCCATTTTCTCCTTCTCTAACCTTTCCTTTTCTAATTTCTCTTTTTCTAAGGCCTCTCTTTCTAGAGTCTCCCTTTCTAACTGTTCTGCTTCTAAAGCCTTAAGTTTTTTAGCTTCTGCTTCTTCTTCCTGTTGCTTCCTCATTAGCTCTTCGGCCTCTTTTCTTTCCTTATCTTTTTCGATTCTTCCTTTTCTATCCTTTCTATCTCTAAGGCCTTGAGCTTCTCTACCTTTTCCCTTTCTTCTTCAGCTTGTTGTTTCTTTATTAGCTCTTCAGCATCTCTTTTCTTTTTTAGAGCTTCAGCTTCTTGTTCTTTCTGTCTAGCTTCCTCTACAAGCTTCAGTCTAGCAACCAGGGTTTCCTTTTCCCTCCGATTTCTTTCTTTTTCCTCCTCAAGATCATGGATCTTCTGTATCAATTCTAACTTGTCACTTTCTGCTTTGACCTTGATCTCATGCTCTCGTTGCCTCATTTGCTTCTCTATTTCATTAGCTGTTGTCCTTGTTTCAATTTCTTTTGTCTTTAATTGTTGCTGGTGAAATAGAGCATCAACTTGTAACTTTGCCTCCATTTCCTTTTGTTTCTCCGCAGTAGCCCTTACATCAGACTCTCTTGTAGCATCTTCAAATAGTTTCTATTGCTCTTCCTACGTCAGAATCTGCTCAATAGTCCCCTCTAAAGGCATGTTTTCTTGCAGGTCCTTCTCTGAAAGAGTTTCATTTGAGTCTGTCTCAATTTCTACCAATTCTTCCTCCACTTCTTTTCCTTTATCAGCTTCAGCCATGGCATAAAGTACTCCTTCTTGAACCTCTTTACTTTTCTTTCTTGTGAGTGGGGCTTGTGTGGATGACTCACCCAATGTGGGCATAGAAACAACAGATTCTATTGGAACATCTCCCTCTGGTGCCTCTTCTTCTTCATCTACCACTTCAAGTTCTATTTCTTCAACATCAAGAGGAAAGAATTCTAATGGCTCCTTGGAAGGTGTCTTTCTTTTAATCCTCTTGTATCCTTTACCCTTCTTAAGGACTGGTCCTTGAGGAGCTTGAGCTTTCATCATCAACCATTGTACACTTCTATCCAAGACTGCTCTTCCAATTTTCTTAATATCAATTGTTTCTTCCTCATTCCAGTCTATTGGATCTAAGCTTTTGGTACCAATGTTCAAAGCTTCATATGAGGGATCTAATACAATTCCATCATCCACCAAAGTGTCAGGAATATTTTCTTTAATACCAAGCTCTGACATGAGTGAGAATGATAATCTCTCATAATTCTTCTTCCTCAAGTCATAATCATCCTACCTATCACACCAAAAGTCCTCTAACAAATTAAAATGTCTAGTGAACACTGAAGGTAATAAAGCATGCATTTTCTTCCTTGGATCAAAATACTTACAAGCTATATACAATCCCAATTTCAATTATATCAACTCATTACAAACCACCTTTTCTCCCTTCAAATGTTGACAATTTTATTCACCTAGTGTCATGGGAAATTTATGGCATCCTGTCTTGGGCTTGATCCCAAACCTAGTATTAACTCCAATGGCCTGATACACAAACTCCATAAGCACTATTCTATTACTACAACATCTTGGAAGTAAATGGGGATGACCTTCAAAACCAAATAACCTAAAGTATGTAAATCTGGGGTATTGGATGTACCAACTTCCCCATTCAGCAATAAAATCCATAGCTTCTGGACTTAACCTGTATCCTGCATCTCCACTCAACTGGTTGATAACCACATATAGAAATGCATCATTGACTCTTTTGAAATGAGTCTCAGCAACCTGAAGAGATAATTGATCGTAGTGCTCCCATACCTTCTTTTGCCCATCCAAGACTCCCATTATACCTACTCTGTTTAATCCTGGGAAAATCCCCAACCCTGCTGCTGCATATACAATGTAAGATGTCATGAAGAAACACTTAGTCTGTCTAACCCTTGTGAGCTGATCATGTATGGCATCAGAAACAATCATTGACCAATCAAACTGGTAATCACCCTAAAAGATTACTTGAATGAAATGAAACATCCATTCCTTGAAGTGGAAGGTATCCCTCTTCCCAAACACTCTGGACAACATTAATATCAAGTCAGATACCTCCTTGAAATCTGCCCTCTTTGGCTGGTCTGCAAGCTTGCTTAAAGATTTCTTCTCTATGCTTAACCATTTTTTGTTCAAGTGAGACTTATTGGAGTCTTTATGCTTGCTATATTTCTCCAATGCCTCTGCTTCAGTTAGCTGCACCAAGTTCTTGGGATCAGGAACATTAAATATACTTTGGAACATTTGCGGAGTAAGATCTATAATCACATTATTTTGTGAATCCATGCATAATCTTGTAGCAGGATTATAAGTACTGGCCACTGTCAATATCAACTCTGGACACTGAACTGATAAAGGAAACACAGTAATATGTGCAAGACTGGAGTCAACAATCCTTTGTGTTCTCCCTGTCAAGTTCACTCTTTCTGCAAAAGTCTCTTCATGTAATTCTTCAAAGCTAAACTGGCCCAGATTAGTATCCGTGATATCTGACCAGTCCGATTCCACCTTGCTTACTTTCACCATTGGATTCCTATGATCATACCTCAATGTATAAGGCAGCTGTTCTGGTTTCACCTTCTTTATTTTTGGTGATGTCTTTGATGTTCCAGCCGGTTGATTCCTTCGAGCAACCTCTCCTGACGTTCCTGACATCTCTCAATTCTCCTGCAAGCAAACCTCTAATTAGATCTTTAGATATCATCATAAAACATGCTTTTAAAATATACTTGTTACACATACATCGGAGTCAGAACCAAATAGAAGCTTAAAACAATCTCTTTTACAAAACTGGTGGACTTGGAGCAAAAACTGATATAGAAATTTCACCTAATAACAAACGGGCTCGGAATCGGAGCCGAGGAGATTATCAAAACCGGAATCGGAATAAAAAAGGGAGTTGGTTTTCTTCGAATTTTCATTTTATTCATATTCTATTTCCACTCCACCTCCACCTCTGATTTGGTCATTGTTACTTTGCAGAAAGACTTTCCCATTATACGCGGAGCCGGAAACGGGATGAGAACGGAATCGATAACCTTCGCAAACAAAATTCTTAAGTTTAAGATCAATTCCGATCCCGGCTCCGCCAGTTATCATATACTTCAAGAAAACCTTTTAGAACTCGGAATCGAAAACGGGATAGAAATGGAATTGATGACTTTTGTAAAACAAAACTCTTAGGTCCATAATCTATTCCGATCCCACCTCCGCCTATGTTATCATGACGTCATCAAATACTTTATTGATTTTCAGCACAACTTCATGATTAAAACTTAGGTCATTTTAAAATGGAAAAGGAGCTTTAAAACTCTACCCTCATATGACCATGGGGAACAATTGCATTTTAGGGCCATTATTTAAATCTTATTTAACTGTGATCATCAAGCGATACAAAACCCTAATCTAAACAAACCCGATAAAACTAGGGCACAGGTTTAAACCCTGCCATTTTACCAGACCAAAACAAACGACGAAACCCTAATTTAAACAATAAATCTAATCTATCCTAACTCACTGTAAATCCTCTCTAATCTACCTCACTGTAGATTCCTAATTTAACAAACACCATTAAAAACCCTTAATCTAATCTAATCTACTGCAAACCAAAAATGACACGACGCAATCACGATTAAGACGTGAAAGCGACAGTGCCCAAAAATAGAAAGAAACGACATGATAAAACAAGAAAACAAAGATTTAAAGTAAAACAGACAAGACAAAACAAGAACCTACTCATTCAATCACATCGATGATCATAGATTTGCTTTAAAACACAATGATTGAACACGCGAGCAGATATAAAGCAAAACACAATGAACACAACTGCAAATAAACAATGAACAACAAAGATAAAAGACCTACCTCAAACACAAACAAACCCAAGCTAACTTTCTGAATCGATTCACACACAATATCCCTTCTCTATCTCGATCAATTTGCTCAAACAAACTCTGCTATTGCTCGTCACGCTCTTAGACTTGTAATAATAACAATAATGATCGGCTTTAACCCTTAATAAAGGTAAATATGTGAATTTCTACCTACACTGGCAACCACCATTAATGCATTAAAATGTAGTAAAGGTGGAGTCGGAACTGTAAGAGAACGAACACTGGTCTGCAGTGCAACTTTAGTCAAAAAGTCAATGACAAAAATGGCGGGGGCGGAACTAAAATGGAAACGAAATCTCAAATTCATAAAATTCCCAAACTCAATTCCCATTCCGGTTCCAAATCTGCCAACTAAAAACAAAAAGTAAACCAAAAAGACTGACTTAATAAGACAAACAAAAAGTCAAGACTAAAAGCAAAAGTCAAAATAGCGGAGGCGAGGACGAAGTTGATTACGATTTTGTAATTTTTAGTAAGGACTAAGTTAACACCCATTCCAGTTCCGATTCCACTGAAGACAAAAACAAAGACAAAAGAAAAGACTGTCGGGATGGAACCAAAAACAAGCCTCAAAGAACTTTCGGAACCCAATTCAGTTCCGGTTTCGACTCCGACAGACTTAAAAAACAAAAAGAAAGATAAGGGAAAACAAGGGGGACCCATTTTGACCAAGGCAAAAGATGGGGTGGTTATGCAAGGCATAACACCAAGTTTTCCCAATGTTAAATATTTTCCCAATGTGTAACCCCACATTAAATATTTATCACAATGTTCATACAACACATAAAGTGGCCCCAAGAATGCTAATCCCATGTGATGCAAGAATCCCTAGACCCCCTAGGTGCACCACAAATAATAACAAATTGCATTATAACATTATGCAAGGTGGATAGCACACCTTTTCCTAACAATAGTCAAGGGGATTTTTGTGTCCATATACAAGGTCCTATCCATTAGGAATAGGCTCCCAATCCATGATGATGTCCTCTTTATTTGGATTTTTGCATTCATCTACAAGGTCCTATCTATTAGGAATATGATCTCAATCCATGATGATGTCCTCTTTATCTTTATCTTTTTTTTCTTCAAGAGGGATCATGTGAGCATGAGATATATCAAGGTCGAATTAGGGGTACTATCCACTATCATGCTATCCATAAATGTCATGATCACATTGAGAGGAAGTATATTGGCATGTGGTAAGGGAGATTAACCACATCTCTTATATTGATGAGATTTACTAGAGCCATGCCTAGAAAGAACACTTTTGCTACACCCATGATGACACTCAGATGGGGAGAGGCATCCCTAATAGCATGAAAAGGTGATATATGAGCAAAAATACACAAATAATTACCCCATTATTGTTAAATATTTTATAAATGGGCTACTTATAAAGAAAATTTATCATCTTGGACCTAGATCTATAGCATAAACCTAGATCATATGATAACTTAAGTATACATGAAAAAGTAATCATCCATAATAGCTCTTGAAAATAAAGCAACATTCCTATATTTTCACATGTTGAGTAAATATTAACTTTAAAAGCATACAAACATTGTGTTAATCTTAAAGATGTTTTAGGCTAAATACCAAAATGAATTAGATGGCAAGAGAAAAGATCAAGGTAAAAGGGCTTGAAAAAATCATGTACTAGGTCCACACAACTAAAGCTTGTGGGAAAAACCATAATATATTCTTAAGAGTTTTCATATGTCCACAAAAATGATAGAGGGGGTTGGACAAACCTAGATGGATAAGTTGAGATCTAATGTGAAGACCCTAATGTATGATACACCAAGAAAAATGAGCTAGTTTGGGATCCAAAGTATTAGGCTAGACTATTTGAAACATTTAGTGCTATTGAGTGGGTGTGGATTGAAGATCCCACATAGTATTGAATTTTTAAACCATGTGAAGGTGAGGAGAAAGCTATGAGTAGCCTTTAAAATGTCTCTGATTCCTAAAAGGAGTGTCTATATATCACTTCCAATCCTTCTAAGGTCTAGCACATTTGATCCCAACTTTATGAAGAATTTGTAGAGAAATTAAATCCAAAATGATTTGAAATGATTCATAATCCTAGTTTTCAAGTCTATATTTAGATTTGAATTATGATTGGGACATTTGAATCTAGTGGCTATAAAGAAGATGTTTGAAATATATTTAATCCGTTGATTGAAAAAAAAGGCATACAAGGTTAGAGAGATTTTCCAAGAGGTCTATCTTAGTAAGGTTGATGGCTTTCTAAGCCTTCTACATAATTTTGACAACAAAAGTGCACTAAATTTGTATATGCTCCTTCACAAGGGGATAAATCTTATAGTAGATTTCACTAGTGGCTTCTACCAACTTTCTACATTTTGTTTAGCCTTAATGGTTAGATTTTATCAAGTGATTGGATTCCAATTTATCAAAATTCTCTCTCCTTTTGTATAGGTCCATAGTACAAACATTTTCCTCCATATCTCCTTTTATGTTGTGGTTCCTAATAGGTAATAGAAGACAAAAGTGCTCATGAATATAAAAATAGAGCTACCCTAGAAATGTTAGGACATTATGTGCTAAGGACTATTGTGACATCTCCAAAACCCCTTATTTCCAAATTTTAATCAGAGCTTTCAAACTCATTTTAAGCCTATTTCAAAAGTGAATAGTTTGCTTCTAGGTGCATCTAAGCCCTTTGTTTTACTATTTTCTATTTCTTAGCCATAATTCCCAAATTTTTGTTTTCATCCATAAATATGTTTCTAATTGTTACCTCTAGTCGATAATCAATTCCTACTCCTTGTATTTGCTTCCTTTAGATCTTATGTAAAAGTAAAATGTTTAAATACCTGATTTGTATATGATTTAGGATTAGTCAACACATTTTAGAGAAAGATAATTTAAAAGTTCATTTTTGGTTCTTTCATAAACATCTTGCATATAAATACACAACTTTATTATAATCCTTAATAGTTTTCTAAAGTTTACCCAAATTTTCATCATTTATATATGTAAGTGAATAAATAACACCTACATAAATAATCCTAAGGCAAATTAATTAATCATGTAAAGATAAAAAAATCACCCTAGAATTATTAAGTTATGACCAAAACAATAAATAAATGTGCCGAAAAGTAAGTAAATAAAATTTCTTAGCTCTATATTTAAGTTGGTTTGATTCTAATTGATGATACAAGATGATTTGTCTTAGGAAAACACCATAGATCCTATCAAACAACCAACTTTAAAATGATAAATCTAATGTCTATCACCTTGGATTGTTTTTGCACCCATATAAATGATTTCCATACACACAAACTTGTTATTCGACATGTAGAAGTGACCTTGCTTTGTTGATTCAATCTAGCAAAATTGGGACTTCAAATTCATTTTCACCTTAGTAAATGGACCTTCAATAAATATTTGCATTGCCAAAGAACACCTTGATAGCTTGCTTAAAAAAGGTGCTCCCCTTATGTCAAGTTCATGGATCCAATTTAATAGTTTTAGTCATATCAAATATACAATAAATAATCATGCAATATGACAATCATGTGTAACTATTGATATCATATTGGTATCAAAAGATAATTCTCTAAAATGGTTCATGATTTAGAAAAAATGATCATAATAAATTAGGATTTCTCCTTTTATACAACTCTCTACGTCACAATTTAAATAATTCACACTCAATTTGGTGGGTAACAATTAGTTGAATAGGGTTTAGCTTGAGTCCGTTTTGAGCTTGAATTTTGAAAGTTTGGCGGTTGAATCCATACTGATAGATTTAAACCAAAATTCATATTTTTATATATGAAATCGACCCAAGATAATAAATAGTAAACTACAAATTGAGTCTAAACCCTTATAATATATGAAATAAACTTCAATTAAAATTAAAATAATTTACGAAATTTCACATAATCATATACCACTCATATATTAATCATTATAGTAAAGACAAATAAATCAGGTGAATCCAAAACAGTTTACCATTACAATATGATCTCAATAATTAATTGTATTTTACAGATCAGCCATTCAAACATCAAATTTAATCTACTGAAAATATAATAAATGTTTTGTTCAGAAATATATGTTTGACTATATTTATTAATTAATTGAAAATAAAAAATGAAGACGCTTTATTTTTAGCCGATAGGCTATTCTGAGTGGGGAACATCACCGGAATTGTCAGACGTCGTCAAATGCTGTGAAATGCCGTGAGTTTTCACCGGGAGACCCCGTCAGCAAGTATGGACATTTGTCTGACGCTCCCGTCAGCAGTATGGCTTGGCGGCTGCTTTCGTCATTCTACACCCTTCCTGTCGTCTTCGTGTGTAGCCTTACATTTAACAACCCACCAAATCTTCACTGGAGGTAGTAAATGTCAACCAACTTTAAAATGGCGACGACCTTCGATGATTTTGTGCGGCATAATTTTCACAGGAAATCGCTTTGCTCTGTGGCTCAGCCTTTATTTGGAAAACTGTAAGTAAATCCTCCTTCGTGTAATTCTGCCTTTATGCTTTTACAACGTTGTCCATGTAGGTTTCTATTGTTTCTTTTGCATATAGGTTTCTATTGTCTTTCTGTGCATGAGAGCTACCTATGACCACTCTGCACCAGGGCACGTGAACTCTTTTTGGAAGATTTCCCCACTTTTCATTCATTAGAACAATGGTTTTTGGCGGCGCATTTCTTCTTATTTGCCTCTTCTGAAAATTGTGCTTTGTGCTTTGTTGTTGTTGATGCACTTGATGATGATGGGCGTTTGATGTTAATTCTCTTTTCTTTGTTTTCCCCAAACTTTTGGTCTAAATGGTTTGCTCCGGGGGACGCTCTTAGTAATGATTAGACTCGATCTTCAAGGCCAAAACCAACTTATGCTTTTGACTCTAAATCCACTAACTCTTACTTTCAATGTGCAAATCTGACCGAGAATGGGAAAGACACACCATGTGTATTTAACAGTTAGAGATAAGGAGGATGACATGGAATGATGTTTCCACCTCTAGAAGGAAAGAAATGAATGTATTCCCAAATGGGGGCCCTTCATATTCAAGACTTTCTTTGCCTCAAGGGGCTAGCAAGGCAGCCTTTAAGGGAACCTAATGAGAACACCACATTTAATCTTCAACTGTCAAGAATCTGATTTTCAACAGAGAAAACCCTGCTCTAATTTGCTCTAATCTTCAGCCATGTTGACAATTTGGTAATTTAATCACAGTTGGAGGGACAATGACAAAGATGTTTCTTCTATCTAATCACCCTTGAAAGGACAATTGTAAAGATGTTCCTTGTATGTTGTTGTAACTTACTCAAGAGTCTCTGAATTACAGGGATTTATATTGTCATTAGGGAAAAATAAAACAAATGAGAAAGGAAAATCTCTCATTTCTTCTATGATATATGTATATATTAAAAATTACAGGTCTCAAGAGTCTCTGGTACTTTTGCATTAATTGCTCCAGATTATGTAGTGCTTATGAATTTACTTTAATTTATTATGTACACAAAATTGATGTGGAGCAGTTAGACAGAATTGTTATGATATATAGACACACAATGTCATAGGACCATGAAAATGAATTATGTAATTGAACAGCGTAAATATTGGATATATACTGCATGGTTTTATCAATGTTCGATTATGTGCTTTGGACATTTGATATTTTGTGGAGGCGTCTTTGCGTTGAAAATTTTATCTTTATGGTGTATATATTTCAATTTGAGCTGTAATCTTCTTTATTCCTTCTAATTGCAAACAAGTTGCAGTTTTGATGAGTACTGAAAGCAAACTGTAGCCAACCGGGTAAGTCTTTTGGTTTGATATCTTAATCATCAACTAATGTTTTCCCCTGCCTATCATTTATTATTGGACTTCTATGTTGAAATTTGATAACAGAGTTATTGAATCATAACCTATTTGTTCGACTGACATTTATGACAAATTTATTTACAAACACTACTTTCTTTACACTTCTCTATAATGATATCTTGCTATCGACGTAACCATTGAACCTAATAATAAATACAGTCAAACTGTTGGCTACATAGACAGTACGTTTTGTTTATCCATAATTTAGGTAGCGCCAGAGCAGTACCCGCTGGAAAACAAAGCGGCCTCCCCTTCATACGACCACCGCCCACTTAATTAATATTTTCTGCTGTTTTACTTGACCAACAATCTTAGTGTGTTTGATCAGGAATAATAAAGTACGTACAAAGGCTTCTCTTATATTTAATGTGTTATGAGCTATCCATGAAGATTGTTTTTCTGTCTCCACCGACTTCCAAATCTCTAATTTATAGCTTAATATGTTTATATTTTATATTATCAAGCTTTGTCAAATGCTCTGAATATTGTTTGAGCTTTACAAAACATTGAGACACTGTCATATTTTTTATATTCAAGCCATGGGAGTTTCTTTGGCAAAGGTAACAATCTATAAAAGGGATATAGGACTTTATAAGCAACGGTGGAATAAATATATCCATTTGTTATTTGTATAATTTCAAGATTAAAGATATCAAGTTTTCACAATTCATAATGTTCTTTGCAATGATTTTTGGTTTTGTTTGTGTGAGAATTTTTGCATCAATATAAGAATACCAACCAACAAACCCAGATTCCAAATCAAAATAATTACAACAATGAAACAGAAAAAAAAACCAAAAATTGACATAAAACAAAGCCAGAAATGTTGATGCAAAAATTCTCACACAAACAAAACCATAAATCATTGCAAAGAATTTCAAGATTGTTCAATTGAAAAGTAAAATTTAAAAAATATTTATCATTTTTAATATTTTTATATTAATTAATTGGTTTATGTCTTTTTAATAATGAATAAAAAATTATTTATTGTATGTGATTTGATATTTAAATATACACTGTGTTAAAATATAGAAATAGTGTTTGTTAATGTTTTAGTCTCTATTAAAACTTCTTACTTTCTTAATATATTTTTTATATTAGATTATACATACAAATATACAGTAGTTCTCAATAGAGAAAGACAAAAGGTTCTAGCAACCTTCACTAATGCTTCTTGTGTTTCTAATGTTAACTCCCATTCTATTTGAAGGAAAGGAAAAGATGTTATAGTAGAAGGCAAGGACCAATAGTTGTTAGAATAATTGAAAATTAAAATTATTTTGTATTTTTTTATGAATAATTGTCTTATATTACTTGAAAGAAAAAAATTAACATTACACATTCACAAAAAAAGGTAGGTGGAAAAAGTTGCGTCTTAAAGTTCAAACAAGTCAGTGCCTTAGTTGTCAAATCTAATGAGAGAAAAGGCAAGACCACCAAACGACACGAGGTAAGCCACCAACAAGAGCTAGATCATGATCGTTTGTCTTTCTCCAAACATTAGCAAGATCTGGATTATCAAAAACAAGATCCCAACTAGTAATCACATCCTTTTCATTTTCTTCTTCAAGAGTCTAAATTAGTGTCACAAAGAGAAGAAATGGCCAAACCAAGAAAAACAAATTTTTTGAAGTTTGACCATCTAGATGTTCTATGGTCACAAGGCTTGAATGAGGTCAAGGACAACTAGGGTGGTTGAGGCTGGCCACAACTAGTCTAGTCCATGGCTCTTCTTGGAAGGGGTGAGAAGCATGTGAGTAAGAGTCATGTCCACCACATGCATTTTGACTATATCCATGTCAACATTCATGGGGAGAGGAGTGAACCTTGTTGGAGGGAAAAGTTTGTGGAACTTTGGCAATTCTACATGGGGAATTTCCTAATGATTCAAGGCACCTATAATCTTTCCAAATTCTAAAAATAATTTTCACCTTAAAAACATGCCAAATTTAGGTGAGCTTGGCAAAATTCTTGGGAAAATATCCTAAAAGAATAATATTCCATGAAAAAGGTTCATGCCTAAAGGGCCTAAAGAAATCATAAATCCAATTTCAAGTAATCTAGGCCTTGGGACAAAATTATAAAAGGTTCTTGAGAGTTTCTTTGTCCATAGAATGGACAATGAGGATTGACAATTCCCAACTAAGTTAAAACCTGATAATAATGGGAAGACCTTGGTAGATAATACATTAGAAAAAATGGGCAAGCTTCAACATGAGGATAGTTGACCAAATAGTTTGAAATATATGGTGCCAAGAGCTTAGAGAAGACTACAATAACCATCTATGATTTAATTTTGAATCTATATGGAGTTAGGAGAAATCCAATTATATCTCTTGCAAGACCTATAATTATGAAATGGTGCATCTAGATACCATTTTCGATCTTTCCAGCAAGGATTTAAGTTTCTCACCCCAATTTTTTGAATCATATTAGGAGAAATAAACTCACGAATAGACTAGAATGATTTTTAAATCTTAATTAGGATTCACACTTCAATTTGGCCTTTGGCCAAGTTAAAGAATCTTATTAGACTTAGACAAAAGATTAGGCAAAGTCTTGCTTTCTCTATGGTAGAACTTTAAGGAATGCACATAGGGCATTGATTAATGGAAAGAACTTTGTGGAATCCATTTTCATCCCATATAATCCATAGTTTGATGGGTTCCCAAGCTTTTCTTATTCTTTTGGTAATAAATATGCCCTATATTTGGATAAGATCCTTCATAGTGAGAAGATTATAGAAACTGAGTTTCTTCTAAGCTATATGCCCATTAGGTAGCCTTGTAGAAATGTAATATCTAATAAATACTTCTCAAACTTCATTTCCTTCAAGGGATTAAATAATCCATTTGACACATAAAGCTATACCTTGTTGTTGGATAGATATCAAGCCAAGCCCATTAAAGTCACCAAGGAGACAAAAATACTACAAGGCTATTCTATGAAATCATTTGCTTTGGTTGGAAGAAGCCCATAAAAATCCTTAGGATTTTTTCAAACTTTAGATATGATAATTTAGAAGGCAACCAACAAGAGGAATGATAAACATGTGTACAATGAGAATTTTAAAACACACCTGAAATTTCCTTGCTAGAGGAAAAGGCTTAATAATTTACCCACTCTAGAATGACAACTTTCCATAAAGAGGAAGAGAAGCTTGAAAATCAAAAGGGATGCCTAGGAACCTTAACACTTCCTTGTGATTGATCTAATTCCAACAATAGGAATGGAGCCAATTAGGTTTGTCTACGAAGAATTACCTTATTAAGGTTTTTACAAATGTATGTTAGACCCTAAAGCCTTTCAAAACAATAAAGTCCAAGCAATAAAGAGTCTAGGTGATGTTACTTTTTCCTCAAAGAGAGTGAGAAAGGAGTCATCAAGAAAATGACCATTAACTAGTTGGGTTGTAGAGTTAGGAAAAGTAATACCTTTAACCAAGTTTTGTGAAACAACATTGCTCAAAGATAACCAAAGCCTTTTGCAACAAGCACATACAAAGCAAGATCCAAGGGAAACCCAAGTAGATTCAATAAAAAATCCCAAAAGCCTCATACTAATGTCCATTGATGGTAATTCTAGCAAAAACATCAACAAAGATCATTTTAATAGAGAACACAAATTGAGGACCATATCCCAAAGCTTGGAGCTTATTGAGGATGAAAGGCCACTCAATACAATCTTAGGCTTTGGAAAAATATTATTGATGAAGACAACTTGCTATTGTGAACACCTAGTCCATTATATTGCTTCCAAGATAGAAATGACATTCTCAAGAGTGTATTTAGATTTGAGGAAGCTAGTTTATTTAGGATGAACAATAAACAAAAGAACATATCACATCTTAAGATCAAGAGTTTTAGCAATGCTTTTGTAGAAGATACTAAGCGGGGTGATCAATCTCCAATTATAAATGTCTTTAAATATCTAAATTTAAGTATGAATTTGATGTTTCCTTTGTTAATAATTTGTATACCCCCAGTTTAAAAAAAAACTAAAGGAAACAAATCATAAACTAAGATTCTTATACTAAATCAAAGAAATACCTTAAATAAAGCAAAGAGGAATGCAAATTATAAAAAATAAAAAATAATAAACTATTGCCAAGTGCAAACCTCATGTGTGTTTGATATTCTCTTGGATGAAATGTAGGTTTCTCTTTGAATTGGTAACATATACCTATAAATTATCGTTCATGTATATGGAAGGATAAAGGATGAAGGTTAATTTATATCTTTTTGGATGAGGGCATGAATTATAAGGATTTGATCTCAAATGGATAGTTGAGATTGAATGAGAAGAGTGTAGAATCCTCATTGACTAAGAATAGTCAAGAGAAATTATGAGGGCTTATTATTAGGTTCTAAAATGGGTGAGAATAATAATTTTATTTATTTATTTATTTTAGATAAATAGTTATACATAGGTTAAAATAGGAGAGAATAATGGGGGGTTACAATAGAATATTAGTGGATAAAATAAAAAATTTAATTAATTATTTTAGAAAAAGGGATGAAAATAGATTTGATATTTATTTATGGATGGAAATAGATTCATGGATTGATTAATTAGTCAGTGATAAATAAAAAGGGGAATCATAATGGTACTAGGATGTGACATGGTACTAAGATGAAGTATCAAGTACGATGTTATAGGGTTGTGAGAATTAGTGTCTAAATTTTTCCCCTCTTTGAAATGACATTGTGAAGTAGTGTCATTTCAAAGAAATAGATATAAGCACTCCACGGGGAAATGATAACATGTCTCATGTATTGGGATTTTGATTTTACGATTGACTGATGGTTTAGGGATTCCCCATCGAGATGATAGGTAGTTTTGAAGAACATGTGTGTGCTATTGAAATGGATGAAAGATGGATTTAATGGTTAGAGAGGAGTAGATAAGGTATATTTGGATAGGTTTAGTGATTGATGGAGCGATTGGTGAGAATGGGGAGAGTTAGTTAGAGGATAAATGTTAAGAATTCAAATATTAGAAGTGAAGGGAAGGGAGAAGTATGAAAATATGAATGATCATTAAGTTACATGCTATGCATCTTGATTTTGAGCAACCTAATGTTTTCTATAGCATGTGATAAAATACACCATGATATGAAAAACCATGATGAAATTATTGTCATGTACTATAGGATTGACCCAAAATAGAAAGTTGCAAGAAAACATTTGACATTTGACACCATGATATGAAAGACCATGATGTTGTTGAAATGGAATGCCCCAAGGAATACCATAGATGAAAACCAAAACAAGAAGAAACACAAGAAAGAAAAAATAAAATTCGGCAAAGAGCAAATAAGATTTTGGCCCTATTCAATCTAAAAGTTAAATATTTACTAATGATGATGATATTGTTGTTGATGTGGGAACGATCTATCTCGAGAACTATGATTTTATGGTTTATTTAAAACTAAATAAGGCTTTTAGCAACACAAGTAACAAAATCTATGGATGCCTTTGGATGGGTGGTGTGTTTCTTGTTGATATTTGGTTGAATTATTTTTTATTTGGTACTATGTCTAGGATCTTTGGATTTTAGATTATCCACTCAAATGTAATTTATT
This sequence comes from Sequoiadendron giganteum, assembly GCA_007115665.2. Taxonomy (NCBI): domain Eukaryota; kingdom Viridiplantae; phylum Streptophyta; class Pinopsida; order Cupressales; family Cupressaceae; genus Sequoiadendron; species Sequoiadendron giganteum. The sequence continues at coordinate 4,889,013 of CM021103.1, forward strand.
GGAAATTGGGTGGATTGTAGATGGTGGATGGAATCATCAAGGAATTGGGATTAGGGGTGGGATGGATTGGGATGGAGGAATTGAGGATGTTATCTCCAAGAACTACATCATGTAGGAAAAATATACCTCCACTCTAGATATGCTACGCATGATGCTACACTATGATGCTTACTGAAGGATGAAGTGTTTATTGTAAAATAATAGATATGTCAAGAAGTGTCCAAAAAATGTTTCTCATCCATGCCCCTATCCTTATCAAGATCAAAATAAGTAAGGGAGGGTGGATGGTTACGATTAAATGTACATGTGAGGATGATAGATTAGTATGACGAGATTGTATAGATGGTTGGATAGGAACTCAAAAAAATGAATAATGTAGGTGGATTAAACAACTTGCCCCCAAGTGTAGGGAACACATAGATAGTTGATTTAAAACATGTCACTTGTGAGCATTTTTTCATCATGATAATTTCCAATGTTTTCTAAGAATGGTTTTCACCATTGAACGAAAAATTCTCTTTAACTATTTTGATTTTTTTTTCTATTTTTTCTTTTTTTAATATATTTTTTTCTATTTCTATTTGTTTTAGTTTTTCTGATTTGCTACACAAAAAACACTTGATATGTATAATTTCCATTGGGTTTTCTAGCTCTTTACCAACATTGTCCACCGTGAACCAAAAACCATCTTGTTTTGGGAAATACTACAGAGACCATGCTATTACCATGCGCTCTATGGGTGTTGTGAGATTTGTTTTTTTTAAGTTTGATTCTCTCAAAGGTAAACACCTTAATATGGTACCATCATATCCCCTACATTATAGGATGATTCCAAGGAAAATGGAATGTGAGGTATATGAAAGATTGGATTAAAGGGGTGTGATTGTGGAGATATGTTGGCTAATGGAGTTGATTGTGAAAAATAGTTGGATGGGGTTGTGAAGGTATGAGTAAATGTTATGGGAGCAAGAGAAATAAAGACCAACAAAACAACACATCATGTATCATTCTATGAGTGGATTAGTTTTGGATGGGATGGTAGATTTGTCTCTTCGGATCTTTGATGATAGGATTTTCAATGTAAGGGATTCAAGATCTTTAAAAATGCTTTCACTTTTAGATTTCATATTTTGGGATTTAGGGATCCATGTGGATTTTTCATTTTTAGATTTCATATTTTAAGATTTAGATATCCACATGGATTTTGTATTGTTGGATTTTAAATTTTTGGATTTAGGGATCTAGATGGATTTTGTACTTTCGGATTTCAAATTTTGGAATTTAGGGATCCAAATGTATTTTGTAGTTTTATATTTTAGATTTAGAGATTTATGGATCTATATGGATTTTGTACTTTTGGATTTCAATTTTTGGGATTTAGGGATCCAAATGGAGATTGTACTTTTTATCTTAAGATTTGGATATTTAATTTATATTTGTTATTATTGGATTAGATTATGTATGGTGGGTAAAAAAATGATTTAAAGGTGTGATTGGGTTTTGGAAGTGTAGATTAAGATGCTTTACTTTGATTAATTGCTTCTCTTTTCTTTGGAATCCATATTGATTTTTCACTTCCTTTTTGATTGGTGGATCCATGTGATGTTTTGGAGTGATTTTAATTTCAACGCTTTATGACAAGGGGATTCATATATTTTTGTGGGATCTTTGTTTCTTATGCTAGGGAATCCAAATAAATTTTAAATCCAATTTTGTGATCCCTTGGGGAAATATTATGTTAGACTTTTTATGATAGTTTCATCACTTTGGAATAAGGAAAATGATGTGATTTTGTTGGTCTTGATTTGTGAATTTAGGTGATGGAAGACAAAGTTCATTAATATGGATAGTGGTGTCGATAGAAGGGTTGGTGGAAACATGATCTTCATAGGAGAAAGGATATGGATTGATTTGTATGTTGGACAAATTTTCCTTAGAATTTTCAGAAGTGTCACTAGCATCCTTAGTTTGTTCATTAGGATAAGTATTTGGTTTTATTTTTGAGGATTTGGAATTTGGACATAAATTGACATTGAGGGTCTTGTCCTAGAATGGTGTTTCCCTTGTTAAGGTTACCATAAGGGTGACTAATAGATATTTTTTGGGACTAGTGGATAGCTAGCACTAGCATGTCCTTGGTCTACAGGCTCTTGGTCTATATGTTTTCTCATAGTTTTACAAATTAAGTATTAGGAAAATATTGCTCATAATGTTGTCATGAAAGGAGCTTTTATATTGGTTGATAAACTCATAAAAAATAGGTCCATGATGCTTGTTTTAGTATAAATATCAGCGGGGGTTGTAAACCCTTAATAGGGGGCATGGACTCCAACCCTATCACTCCTACTACTAAATACTCAGCATCCTACATGGTCTTTAATAAATGTTTTAGTTTTTATTTTATTTTTAATTTTTTTAAATAAAAATATTTTTTTAGAAATAATTATGTTTTACATGTACTGTGCCTATGAAGAGGTTGTACAACTTCACTAGATAATTTTTTTGCCTCTCCTACAAGTTTGTCCAAATAAAATAAATTTTATATGGATTTATATATTTTTCATCTTATAGATCCAACGGAGGTCCATTTTGTGCCAAAGTGCCCCAAAATGTGAGTGACCTATAAAATATCATCACAAATCCTTTATGCAAGACCTATCAAAATAAGCTATGAAAAACTTTTAAAAATGAAATTAGACAAGGGACAAGTCTCACCAAGTGTACTAGAGATGTATACTCTCAATTTGAAACAAATAAAAGGAAACTAATGCTAAATTAATATTATTATTTGAAATCAAATTAATACCTTAGATAGAGCAAAGACGAATACAAATACAAAATAAAATTAGTAAACTATTACTAAGTGCAAACTTCAAATGTGTTCAATGTGCTCTTGGATAAAATATAGATTTCACTTTGAATTGACAAACATATAATTTGAATTTGATCTTTCATGTATTTCGAAGGATGAAGGATGAAGGATGGGGGTTGATTAATATTTTTCAAGATGTTGACATGAATTGATATCAAATGGATGGTTGAGATTGAATGAGATGAGTAGAAAATCGTCATTGAATAAAAATAGTAAGGAGGCATCATGAGGGCTCAGTAGTGGGTTCTAAAATGGGTGATTATAATTATCCTTTTTATTTATTTATGTAATGTTGTAAATTGCATCCTATGCAATTTCACATTATATAAGCCTTCCATTTAAATAAATTAAATTTGATGATTCAAATATCTCTTTCATCCAACCTTAATTTTATCCTTAACTATTCATTCCTGATCATTAAGGTGAGTTTATTTTGTGGACGAACACGCGTCATGCAAATGTCTACGCAACGCATGAACGTCTCGAAAAGATTCTTGATTGCAATAGTTGTTTGGACATTACACTTACTACCTATCTGCAAGTGTAATGTCTCTACAACTTGCAGACGCGCCAAAACAACCCTCTGCATGCATATACCTTCTCCAAACTCTTTATTTGGGCCCTCTCTCATTCATTATTTCAATCTATCTCATTCCATTTGTTGGAATTGGTTTTCATTGATGTCAACATTTGGGAAGATTGTTGCACATGTGTTTATTGTAAGGAAACTCAGGTGCGGAAACAACTTCCTACACTAATCTCTTAAGGAAAGTATGGTGCAAATTCGTTTTAAACCCTTACAATTTCAGATTCGTTAATCTACTTAACAAAGATATTGCAGCAATATACCATACATACAGAAAATGAAGAATGACACAATGATTTACCCTGGGGAAAACCTTTCGGTAAAAAACCCCAGCACTCCAAAACCTGCACAATGTATTATCTTCAACACAACGGTTACAACACACTTGCAATGCAAGTTCTTTCAGGAGATTTCCTACTCTTGAAGACAAAATGCGGCAGCATGAAAAACGTTCCAACAATACACTCACATCACAAATCTTCGCAACCCTAAAAAACGCTTATATCATGCGCTTCCCTTTTAGGGCAACTTCCGAAGATAACTGTACTCAACTTTATCAGTTGCCACATTTCTTCACCTGTCATTGAATCTTCCAAACATAGCTCTTACGTGTCATAGGAATCCGTCATAACCGTTTCAGCCATGATCTCCTTACACACAATTCAAGATGCCGACACATTAAGTGGAGTGACACATCAACATGCAAACTAGACATGTACACTCACACTTAATTACATTATTTGCAAGAAATACATTTTACAAAACAAATAATAAGAATAGGAATTATCCAAGGTTGAGACACCTTATTCCTAACATTTATGAGATTGTTGCATGTGTTTGGCATTGGTTGTAATTGATGTCAACACTCAATTAAGGTTGTCATTGATGTTGTGCTAATAGTGGAGTTGTTGATGTTTATGGATGTTCATGGTTGGATTTATTCATGCCTTGTTAATGACAATTAGATTTGTATTGAGTATGGTTACTGTTAGCAATGATGATATCATGATGATATATTAATATGAGGATTAGAAGTATTAAGATGGGGATTAGAAGTGATGTTGATGACCTTGAGAGATGTTATAAGTGATGATGATGGTGGAGAGATGTTGATGATGGTCTCTAGTATGTTTTAATTTTTTACTTTTATTTAGAACTTATTTTTATTCCTTTATTCTTTCTTTATTGCTCTTTTTTATATTTTTACCTCTTCTTTTTCATTTAAATTATTTTTCTCTTTTGTATTTAAATTATTTATAATGTTCTTTTATATTTATTTTATTCTCTTGTGTTTTTTATTCTTTTGCTTATATATATATATATATATATATTTTATTATTAATTTATTTTTATTCTTTTTAGGTCTATTTCTCTTTTATTTCATTTTAGTTTTTTCTCTTAATTGGAGCTTGTTTATAAACCTTTATTCTTTCTTAACAGCTTTATTTTAAATTTAAGCCTCCTCTTTTTCATGTTTTTCTTTTTTGCTCTTATTTTCATTTCCATGCATCATTTGGTGAATTGCAGTATTTCCTTTGCAATTTTGGGTGGTTAATTGTTCTTTTTTTCTCCCTATTTTAATCCTCGAACCATGTGCCTCCTCTCTCTCTCTCTCTCTCTCTCTCTCTCTCTCTCTCTCTCTCTCTCTCTCTCTTTATTTGGTGTGAGTCTGTAATCTAGCATTTTTTTCTCCTCTTGCTCTCTACCATCCCAATGATGGATCACAGAGTGTGATCCGAAAAGTTGATGCAAAAAGATCATACACAATCAAATCCATAAATTTGCATTGAAGTACAATATGGATTGTGGAAACTTGATATCATGAAGCACTTCATAAGTTTAAGATTTTCAAAGAAAAAATTGAGAATGAAATGAATGTTCAAATCAAATTCTTAAGATCTGATAGAGGAGGTGAATTTACTTCAAATGAATTTGATTTTTTTTGTGAAGATCATGGTATTAAGAGACATTGACTTTCTGCTCCTAGAACCCCTAAGTAGAATGAGGTAGTGGAAAGGAAGAATAGGATTGTGCAAGAGATGGCTAGGGATATGTTGAAAGATTCTAATCTACTTGATATTTATTGGAAGGAAGCAATTCACACTATTGTCTATTTGCTTAACAAAGTATAGTTGAGGCTCAATAAAACTAAGACCCCTTATGAGCTATGGTATGAAAGGCCTCCTACTTTTATATACTTCATAATCATTGGCATTAAATGTACATTAGTAGAGATGAAGAAGATCTTGGAAAGTTTGATTCAAGGTGTGATGAAGGGATCTTTCTTGGTTACTCAACCAAGAGTAAGGCCTATAGATGCTACAACAAGAGATTGGGAAAGATGATTGAAAGCACAAATGTTAAGGTAGATGAAGATTTGTGTCAGGTCTCACAAGAACTAGAGGTTTGCGGATCTGATATACCTCCTTGCATTGAAGAAGAAGAAGAAGAAAAATAGAAAGAAGAGAATAAAAAAGAATAAAAAAAGGTTCTTAAGACTCCGACAAATTATGTGAAAAAAAAATCATTTTATAAATCAAATCATTGGTGATAAGAATGAGGGTGTGTTGACTAGGAGAAGGTTTGCAAAAGAAAGTGAGCAAGTGAATTTTTGTTTACTGTCAAAGGTTGAGCCCAAGAACTTTTCTAATGCTAGCAAAGATGAAGGTTGGTTGAAGGCAATGTAAGAAGAATTGGACCAGATATAATAGAATCAAACATGGTAGTTGGTTCCCAAACCATCCAATAATAATATTATAGGAACAAAGTGGGTGTTGCGAAAAAAATTGAATGAAGATGGTGAAGTTGTGAGGAATAAGGCCAAATTGGTTTGCAAGGGTTATTCACAAGTTGAAGGTATTGGTTTTGAGGAGACTTTTGCTCTAGTATCTAGAATGGAGGCAATCGAGATATTTCTTGCCTTTGCTTCTCACAAGAATTTCAAAGTCTATTAGATGGATGTCAAGTTAGCTTTCTTGAATGGCGATTTAGAGGAAGAAGTATATATTGAGCAACCAGATATTTTTTAGCTATCAAAAGATCCATACATGGTGTGTAGACTTAAGAAATCTTTGTATGGCCTCAAGCAAGCTCCTAGAGCTTGGTATGTTCGGTTGGATAAGTACTTACTTTAGCAAGATTTCAAGAGAGGTAATTCAAACAATAATCTTTATATTAAGATCGACGAAGACAAGATCTTGATAGTTGTTGTATATGTCGATGATATCATCTTTGGTGAAGATGATAATTTGTGTAAGAAGTTTGCAGAAGATATGCAAAAAGATTTTGTAATGTCTACGATTGGTGAGTTGTCTTTCTTTCTTGGGCTTTTGATTGTTCAACTAGATGATGGTATCTTTATTTCTCAGGCTAAGTATGTTAAGTTTGGCATGGAGGATTCCAAACCAGTAAGTACTCCTATGGTAGCCAGTTGTCACTTGAGCAAGACTGATGAGTCACCTAAGGTTGATCAAACTCTTTATAGGTCTATGATTGGAGGTCTTTTGTACTTGATTATTTTCATACTTGATATTATGAATGCGGTATGTTTGGTTGCTAGATATCACACTAATCCTAAGAAAACTCATGAGAAGGCAATAAAAATAATATTTAGATTTATGAAGGGAACTTCGGATTATGGTTTGTGGTATAAAAAGGATGATAAATTTTCCTTGAGTTCTTATACTAATGTTGATTGGGCAGGATGCGTGGATGACCGGAGAAGCACCAATGGAAGTGCATTTTTCTTAGGAGATGAGTTGGTCTCTTGGTTTAGTAAGAAGCATGACTCAATGTCCATATCCACAGTAGAAGTTGAGTACAACATCTTGTTGCACCCAAGTGATTTGGATGAAGTAGACTCTAAAGGACATAAAGGTGGTATATGATGAATCCATTCCAATATTGTGCGATAGTACCAGTGCAATTAACATTTCCAAGAATTCAGTGATGCATTCAAGGACCAAAAATATTTATATCTGGTATCACTTTCTAAGGGAAAAGTTCGTAGAGCAAGAAGTTAGATTGGATTATGTGCCTACTAAGGATTAGATTGTAGATATCTTCACTAAGGTGCTTTCAAAGGATACTTTTGAGCATATCCAACAGAAGTTAGGGGTTATTGCCCCTCCTTTTTCTAACTAGATGCATAGATGGTGCATCTATCTAGGGGGAGAAATTCATGTCATATCCTTTTCTCCTAGATTGATGTGTGCTACCTCTTGGGGGGATCAGGTAGTTGATTGGTTGTTGGTAGGGGGAGAATGTGTTGATGATTTAATTGAAGACCTTGGCCCTTTGTCCTTGATGTCAAAGGGGGAGAACATGCAAATGTGCAGGTGTGCACGGTTCCATCAATACCAATGGGGAAGATTGTTGCACATATGTTTGGCATTGTTTGTCATTGATGTCAGCACTTTGTTTGAGATATTGTCACACTTTTTTTGGGAGATTGTTGCACATATATTTGTGATATTTTTATTTTCCATTGGTTGTTCATTAATGACTACACTCAGTTTAGGTTGTCATTGATGCTTGTGTCAACACTCAATTTGGTTTGTTATTGGTGCTTACAGTTGTATGTTATTGACTCTATGATGATCATGTGTTGTTGGTCTGTCATCAATGTATGTAGTTGATGTTCATGGTTGGATGCCATGCCTTGTTTGATGACAATGAAGTTGTATTGAGTATGGTTGTTGTCAGCAGAGATGAAATCATGATGATATATTAAGATGAGGATTAGAAGATGGAGAGATGTGTTGATGGTCTCTAGTATGATTTATGCTCTCTCTTGTTGTTCTTGAAGACATATGTGTTACTACACGGATGTTATAGCTTCTGCATGTTGGTGAAAGGTTCTATCCCAGGAAGTTGCTTTGAAGACTGTTTGGGAGAATGCTCTGTATTCCTCTGCCTTTAAGGATATGGTCTTGTAGTTTGGGATTCGGTGTTTATGTTTTGTGGATGTTGCACTCCTATCTTTTCAGGTCACCTATGTTGTCGAGGAGGTTTCTAGTAATTGCAGTGGGTTGGCTGTTTTTATTGCATGTTAGGACTGGTTTAGAAAACACTGCATTTCTTCGCATTGATGTTTCTCTCCCTCAACTTGGTGGACGTGCTTTTAGTGTTTGTGCAATGTCTCGGTTTAGTTTCCATGTGTTGGTGTTTACCATAAGTTAGTTTATTTTAATGTTCTATCTCATGGTTGTGTATTCTATTCTTCTAGGATGAAGTGTTCTATTTTTGTTTGGTTTGCAGTGGTTATTTGTGGCATGAAAGTGTGGAATAAGTATATGGAAGTGTTGTTGGATGTTCATGGAACATCTCTTTGTGATTCACACATCAGTGTTTGATCTCTTTGGTGTTGCATTATGTTTTGAGTTGGTTTTCTAGGAAATTTGTGGATGTTTTCCTGACAAGGCTTGTTTTCTTGCTTGCACTATGTGCTTGGGGGTCTGTGCCAACATTTGAGGTTGTGTTAAGATGTATTTTGGTCCTAACCTATCTTGTTGAGAACCACATTAAGTGATTTCAGTTGAAGATGTATTTTTGGGTTGACTAGTATTGTGCTACACGTTTCATCTACATGTTTCCTTGTTGCCAACTTGGATTGATGTGTGCTAGAATGTGTGGTGTTTGGGATCACTTTGGAAATTATAATTTGTTTTTGATCTTTTCTATCTCCTAGATAGGACCACATTATGGTTTTGTGGCTGAGTTGTTGAGGTTATTGCTTATCTTCTATTTTGGATGACCTAATTGGTGTTTTGTGATCTTGTGAAGGATATAAATGGAAGAACAAATCAATTGCAAGTTAAGAGAGTGAGGAGTGGTGTGCGAGTATGGAATGAAGTAGTGAGTTGCAGAAGATAATTTAGAGAAATGAGATGTAACACCTCAGTCAACAGAGTGTATTGTTGACAAATGTTAAAAATTTATATTTTTATGTATCCTGTTATCAGACAGTTCAAGTCTCTTCAGTAGGTCCTTGTAATATGTATCTTTCCCTAGGGTTGTGTGCCTCAATACTACAAGTCCTTTGTATCTTGCTCTAATATTGTGTGCCTTAACTTGCAAGTCCTTCTGGGAGCAGTGTGCTTCCTTAGGTAGCGAATCTCAAAACAAATTGTAATTGTGTAAGTAGTGAGCTTCCTATACTGAGAGATTTCTCTCTATGGTTTTTCCCTTCTTAGGTTTTCCGCTTAAATTTGGTGTTATCTTATGCATGTGTGTTCATTGCCTTATCTTTCATTACTGCTAATTTGTTTAAGTGTTATTGATCTAGTTAAGGGTTGTTGATCTTGTTAATATTTTGAATGTGTATATTGCTGAAAGGTTTAAGATCCGAAGGGTTTAAGTTTTGATAGATACCAATTCACCCCCCCTCCCCCCGTCCCCCTTCTCAATATTTGAGTGTGTTCAACACATATATTATCACCAATATTCCTTCATGATTGTGACTGTAGTGATGCACTTAAGACATTTATGATAATTTTCTAATACCAAATAGAGCCTTATCATTATTTCCAAACATATTATATTTTTGCATAGTTAGAACCTTTAGATCACTTTTTCTATAGAGTTAAAATATTTGCGAGATGATTGAAGTTTAAATTTTCACCTTTTCTACTTGGTTGCATTCCTTCCACATTTTTCACTTGGTTGAAGTTCTTTCACATTTTCTAGTTGGTTGGAGCCATACAACTTTCACTATTCAGAATCTTTTACCCCCCTCCTTTTACTTGTTATAGATAGTTTCAAGAATTGTGATTATGTTCATTTATTAATGGTTGACAAATGCTACTCATTATAACTTATATGTTCTTATAGGTTAAATTGAGATGGAACACTTGTGACAAAGAGAGTACATACATTCAACATCCATATCCATAGCCTTTTTAGTGTCTGAAATATAAAATTTATGTATTGGCTACTTGATTCACTTACACATCTTCATGGTAGTTCACATACGAGTCAAAGTGGGGGTGAAATATAATGATGAATCATATACCTATGTGACTCTCCCTTATGTTTTGGATCAAAGACAACTAGGTTATCCTTATACATTAACTAGTGTGGAAGCTGACAAATAACTTTATCCTCAGTCTATCCACACACCCTAAAACTCCATATTCATCTACTAAATCCATCATTCACAAACTTGATTAAGATTTGCATTGCGATATTGACATAAATCACTTCCACACATACAAATCTAAACTCTAAACTTTTAAATTCAAATGAACCTTTTGTACCCATGTGATTTTTTTCATTTATTATATTGCATTTCAAACTTAATCCTCATCATTTCTTCAATCATAAACCATATTTCCAATTTTATCATGGTCGTCCATATTATTTTGTCATCCCTTATTGTGAATGATGGCATGCTTTTCAAAGTTGCAGGCTTTATTGGGACATTGTTCTTACAAAATTTAAAGTGCAATCAAGTACAATGGAGCGTATCTGTGAGGAATACATGAAGTTTTATATACCTAAGCACGCGCCCTTCTGTAAACTGACATACTTTCAGTTAATATGCAATGGCGTGCACTTTTGTATGAGCCGATGATGAAATGTCTAAAAAACCAAAAAAAAAAGTCATATAGAGACGTGCTCTGGATATTAAAGAGAAGTATTGTTTCTGTAAAAACAGCATATACAGCGGCATACAACGGTGGAGGCCATAAAAAAGGACAAACAGTTTTTTCAAGGCAAACAAAACCAATAAATGTAATGGGGCACACACTGTTATAAAGGGTAACAGATTCCAAGTTTTTGGAATTTGCATGTCATGAGTATGGGCGTTTCTTTTCAGGCAACATGTTCACATTTTCTAGCAGTCTCCGCCAATCTGCAACATGGTTTTTCATCAAAGAAGTGGGTCATTCACACCTGCTTTACCTCCAAACATGAGAAAACCCTGCTCTTTCTCTAAGCAAATTCATTCTACAAGCATAACTAGACATACGTTTGTTCTAAGATCCAATTTCAAACATCTATGAAACATACTCATAAACTCCTTTGGCATCCAATACTCAAACATCCATGAAAAATGGTCATATAAACTCCTTTGACTTGTGGAAAGCCAAAAGACTGAAGATTCTGAAAGCAGCCCTTGCTCTTTAACCAGCTAATAAAAAATAATATTATAACACCAGAGAACACATAGCAGTAGCAAATAAAAACGGTGATAAATAAAATCACTTACAGCTCACTCAACAGTCACGAATAATATATCCATACACAGAAAAAACTTTGTATTATTGTTAAAATTTAACTAGCTGCTTGCTTTGAACAGCGCTGAATACAAAGTTTTATAGTAAATAAAGTTCTATGGAAAAAATTGAAACAAACTAATAAAAGACTGATACATGCTCGGAGGTTTCTAAAACACTAATTAAAGCTCCTAGCGGTGAGGTCATGCCAACTGGTAAGTCTTCAACAAATTATCCAACATACTCTCCCTTGATGTTGAGAGGACTCACAATCAAATCTCGGAGAGACGAAAATTGAACCTTTACAACTGTCTTAGTTAAAATGTCTGCAAGTTGTTCTTTAGTCTTTATATACATGAATTCTACTTCTTTATTTTGCATCAAATCTCGAATAAAATGATACTTTAAATCAAAATGTTGTGTTCTACTGTGGTGTACTGGATTCTTGACCAATTTGATGGCACTCATGTTATCACAAAAATCACTGTAAGTTGAATTTGTTTCTCTCCAGTTTCTTCTAGAACTTTTTAAAGCCATAATGCTTGTTTACCTCTTAAGGGTGACTGCAATATACTCTACTTCAGTAGAAGAAAGAGCAACTAAACTTTGCTTCTTTGAGCTCCATGTAATCAAATCAGAACAAACAAAAAAAACAATTATCAAATGTAGATTTCTGGTCATCCAAACTACCTCCCTAAACAGAATCACTAAATCCAACCAATTCAAAACTCTTAGAAGTGTAGTAATGAATGCCAAAATTTAGAGTGCCTTTCACATACCTCAAAATTCTTTTAGCTGCTTTCATATGCATTTCAGATGGCGTTGTCATATACTTTGAAACAAGTGAAACTGAATAACCAATATCAAGCCTTGTGTGGGTTAGAAACATCAAGCTTCCAACAATACTTTTGTAAGTTGTCTCATCAGTTATTTCAGCATCATCATCTCTATACAACACAACTCCATGAGCAATTGGAGTGGTGGTTGATTTACAATCAACCATAATAAATTTCTTCAACATATATTTTGCATACTTTGATTGACAAATAAAAATTTTATCTTCAATTTGATAAACCTCCATTCCTAAAAAATATTGCATGAGAATTAAATCTTTCGTCTCAAACTCATTCATCATAGTAAATTTGAATTCATCCTTCATCTTAGAATTGCTACCCATATACAAAAATCCTCAACATATAAACTAACTATAAGAATATCATTAATTTCTTGTTTGTAGTAAAGGGTAGGTTCACTCTTCTCATCCAAGGGTTTGTTAATGTGAATTGGGTAGTTGACTTAAATAGTCAAAAAGTCCACTAGTGGCAATGGTTTCTCTTTGTTTGGAGGTACAATGATTTGGATGACTAAAAGGTAGTATGTGATTGCTATATCCACCATAGAAGAAGAGTTTGTGGTTTCTATTCATGCCTCTAAGGAGGTAGTTTGGTTATAGATACTCAATATAGGTATTGGTTTTGATTGTAGGATTGTTAGGAGTATATGTGGTAATTAGAGTGGTATGTGTTTGGCAAAAAATTCTATTTATTACATCCGTACTAAGCATGTTGACATATAGTATCATTTTTAGTTGATAGGCTATATATAGAGTGAATGTTCAGCCGATACCTGTCTCACGCCTGTATACAGCTTTTTTTTGTCGATATACAACTCTTTTTTCCCGGAAAACAGCTCATGTCCACAGTTTTTCTTTTCCGGCAAATGAACACCATGCAAATCAAATTTCTCGTAAATATCTGTTGATATTGGCAACTACAACGCAACACCATAAATCGCCATCATTATAATCTGTCATGGTTTTACTAAAATCACCGCATTTGTTGCATTTGACCAAACATGCTTAGATGTGTAGGTTCAGAAGCACTTGCTCAAATAAATGCAAAATCGTTAATCAAATAAATGCAAAATATCTGTATAACTTGGGAGGGATTTTAATCGTCTTTGCATTCATGTCGCAGCTCTACCTTAGCTTTCTTTTCTTCCTCTATTATTTTCTTGTATCTTCCTGTTTCCTGTAGTATGTTGTTTTCTATGCAATTTTTACTCATTTTCTTTGTAATATGCATTTTATAATACAAAAGAAACTAAACGTTAACAAAAAACCAAGTTGTAGCATAAGACCGTTTCCTTCTAAATTCATCCAAAGCATAATGTGTGAATCTTACAATGCCGGTTATGTTTGAAGCTCATTTTGCAATAGCCTGTAGAAATGTGAGAATCTGTGAGCTTTTGATATATACACACAAAGTCAGTAGATACAAAAAAAGTATTGGACTTTGTTTATAAATGCTAGATTTTGTAGGATAGTCTTGGATCTCCATTACACTCGCTCCCCCATTTCCTCCTCCATTTCACGCGTATACATCTCCATTGATGTGCATATATTGAGATTGTAGTGTTTTCACTAGTTTATTGATTTTTTATATACAATTCTCTGCTAGTGGGTGAACATTGTGGAGGTTTTGAGTTGAGATTGAGGGCAATGGGGTCTTCTGAACAAGTGGAGGAGACCACTTTGGACTATACACCCACATGGATTGTGGCTGTGGCTAGCTCCATTTTTGTCGTTGTATCCCTGTTGCTTGAGAGATGCATTCATAGGCTTCAAAAGGTAAGTGAGTTTTTTATTTGGATTATTCTTATTTGGTTGCAGCTGAGTAGATTATCAGTGTTATGCACACACAAAGATTTATAGTAGATGATTCTTCATTAGGAGTCTATTGGTCGGTTGCATTCAATTTCTTGTTTTTGATTTGTTGCAGTGAGCTAACATTCAATGGTAGAATTCAGAGAGATATATAATGCATACCCACGTCGTATAATTTATATGTTATGTTGCTCCTTGGCGAGGACATTAATGATTGGATATATTTTCGGGTGGGTAGATGCTTAATTTCGTTTGCGTGAGGAGAAAGGCTAGGGAAACTGGACAGGTGAATGCAAGCCTTGAGTAAGATTCCACTGCTTGACAAGCTGTTAGAGTTGCTCAGCTGTATTTATATGTGTGGGTACAATGTGAAGAATCCTACCTGTTATGTTGGGAGAAGGCGGCTTTGTATATATGCATATAACACCAGAAGTTGAGTCGTCACTAGCAATCCGTTTCCCATTTGTGTTTATATAGGGGGCTATAATGTCACCAATAAAATCTACGAGAAAGATTATTTTAATTTTTTATGTATCTCGGATAACACTTTGATGAACTTTCATTAGGAGCGCCCACTGCCCTGTTGTATTGATATACGTAGGTACAATGTTAACAATCTATGTATGAGGGTGGGAGGAGGATGTTTTATTTTGATACATGGGTGGGTATAATGTCAAGAATCCAGTTTTATTTTGTTCTTTTTAGCTTATGACCTCTTGGTCAACTCCTTTACTTGCATTTTGATTTCTTAGGTACTTTGAAGGATTAAGTTGTCTTTCTTTGCAAAGGACTATAAGTTGTCTTCCTTTACTTGCAATTGGATTTCTTAGGTACATTGGCTGTGGCTTTGTTTTATTAGAGGGTTATAAGTTGAGCCTCTCATTGATTATCCCTCTCATTCCATTGTCTTTGAAGAATTTTTACTTGCATGGCTGCCACTTTCTCTAGATATAGCTAGACTTCTCTATTAAAAAATACTTTGCATCATAAAGGGCATGAATGCAATCGATTCCTTGCATGATGGAATAAAATTGCTTTCGAGCTCTCATCATAATTGGTTAATGAATTCATTACTTTACTTAGACTCCTATCCAACTTTTGTCCTCAAGTAGAAATGATTCTATTGTTGAAATTCAATTATGAATTCAACCAAATATTGTTGCCTCCTCTTCCATTAATAGGATTCCTTTTACATGGAAAAACTGAAGTCTCTAGGCAATAAAAAGTTGCAAAACTGGAGTTGCCACATCCAACAAATCCCAACAGAAGCCACAGTATAGTGTAAATTAGGTTGAATTCAGGTGCACGCCTTGCTAACCTGCTCTACAAAAAGAACTATAGCTTCTGGCAATGTTCATACTAAGCTAAAAACATTGGTAGAAAGCCACCATTGGACAAGATGTTAAAAGTTGTTGTAGTATGGCTATCAAATCCATCTTCCTTGGTGCTTTCCACCAGAGTACTACTACGTACTAGATTAGGTACATTTTAAGCGTTATTGAGATGAGAGTTTATCAAATCATTTTATACCAGAATATCAAGATTGTTTGATTTAACTAAAATTTCATCTTCTCATAAACTGCCATGGATTCCAACAGTCCCCAAAATCTCCTCTCTTCCAAAAAATATTACTATAATTAAATTGAAAAATTATAAGATCCAACTGAGTATGATTTGAATTAACTAATTTTAACGGTATTATATTTGAATTGCAAAAAATGTATATTATAAGTTTAAAGGGAAACATTTTAAAAGTAACATAATTTTACATAGTTTTTTTTACTTTATGAAAAAAATAGTTATCTTTCATAAGGGAAACTGAATAGCTTATGAATCATTACACAAATATAATATTGTTTACGATTTGTATAATTTTATTTCATTCAGGCAATAGACGATTGCCATCAATCCATATAAATTATTGAAATCTCAAGTAGTGATAGTTCCCAATTCTCTCTACCAACTCATCTCCATCGATCAACTACAATGACATTCCTACAAGTCCCATATATAGGACTTTGCAAGTAACATTACTGTTAGTTGTATAGACTTTCTACAACAAGCAAAGACCACTATTGCAAATGTGCAAAGTGTGAAGGACTACGACATTCAATCAATGGA
Organism: Sequoiadendron giganteum; assembly: GCA_007115665.2. NCBI lineage: Eukaryota > Viridiplantae > Streptophyta > Pinopsida > Cupressales > Cupressaceae > Sequoiadendron > Sequoiadendron giganteum. The sequence goes on from CM021103.1 coordinate 4,905,476, forward strand.
AATAATATTACATGAATTCCATTCAACTTGTGAGAAGTTGGCTTCTTTCTACACTTTCCTTCGTGAACTACAAGCTGATGAATACTATTCACAAGGCGGTGCTCTCTACATTAAAGCAACATTTAAGAACTACTTAAGTGATGTTTAGTATACTTTTATCTGAGCCATCAACTATTATCCAAATGACCATCCTCAAACCAAATTAGTTATCTTATCACAACATAATCCCATCCATCCTTTGCATGCCTAACATATCCATTCATCCATTCATTTATCCACGCATCCACCCATTACATTCCATACATTGCTACAAACTGGGGGAAAATAGTTACATCTTGCTTCAAGAAAAAATCATGATCTATATCCATCAACTCATAATACAAATACTAATTTGTATATTTAGAGGATTATGCCATCTTAGTTTACACATACGGATATTCTTTTCATACAATAAAGGAGTATGCAAAACATGCCAAAGGTGTTCTCTATATATTACAAACATTTTCTATTTAATTCAAACAAGATTGCATATATTTGGGAGTATGCAAAACATGTCAAAGGTGTTCTTTATATATTACTGACATTTTCTATATAATTCAAACAAGATTGTATATATTTTACACTACAACTATTCTACATGCTTACTTCTATATAATTTCCTATCGGCGTACCCTTGCACCCCTGGTGCAAGTGCTAGTGTATGAGAAATGGTTGAGAATGGTAAGGTCTTATTAGATAACGTTGACGTGCTCTAGATAATGTAATTTGTTTTACGAAACCGATGACCACGAATAAGTTATCTTGGTGCAAGAAGGCCATGAGACTTGATACTTATGCTTAATTATATTTTTTACCCATGGATGCATTTTCAATGTATAATGTCAAGTGGGAGAATGTTAAGAATAAGATGTCATTTACCTTGTAATCTTATGTGTGATTCATATAGCCCTAACACTCTGGGAAAGTGTTCTTAAACACCTATCAAGAGGAATTAATAATTAATTTGTAATTTAGATTCTCTGGGAGTCTTGGAATTAGTTTTCATATGTATTCATGAAGAAGGTGGAGCACAACAATGGTGGTTATAGTTTACTTTTGGATTATTGAATGCACTTTTCCAATTGTAGGTGTTAGGATTAAGGAGTAGACAATCTAATATGACAAGATGGGATCCACACGAGTTGCCCACTCCATTTTGGAGTGTTATAACTGGATATATGAGTTATTGACTCAGTTATGACACCAAAGATGTATTTATAGTTATGTTTACTTTGGCCCAAACTAATTAATTACACTCATGTGAAGTTATTGATGTATTTGTTGTTTTGTAAAGATGTTCTCTAAGGTAGGAGTGGGTTATTGCATGATACCATGGTTTTGTAAATTATTTATGGGTTTTCCTCTCTGTGTGCTTATATATTGAGAGTATTATATGGTGATTTTAGATTAAATTGTTTATAGGTACACAAGTGTTGCTAGAGTGTTGTTAGATTCAAGAGAGTTTTATTGTGTGAATGTATCTCATATTTGAATATCAATACATAATTTTCCTCTTTCTTGTGTGGATTTATTTTTAAAAGTTTTCCCATGTAAATTTTGTGTTGACATGATTTGTTTATTATTTATATTGTTGATTAATGCAATCACATAATTTGTCTTATGGTAATCTTTGTTTAAATAAATATGTTTCATACATGCATACACTTGTAGAAGTTATTCTTGCAATAGTTTCACCTTGTTTCTTAGCATGAGTCTCACTAGAAATCTTGTCTAGATGTTCAAACAAAATATATTTTTAGGAGCATGTATTCACATTACTATTCTCATGTTGCTTTTGTAATAAATTATGACCATGGTGCTTGTGATTGTATTTTTCATTGAATCAATCAAGTATAGTAGAAAATATCTTTCACATTTGCCAAGATCATTTCTTTATATCAAACTTAACTTATTAAATAACTATTGCAAAGTACATATGAGCATGCAATTAGAACCATTTGTGTAATTGTTGTTGTTTCAAAATAATATTTTTTTAATATGCATTGATAATTAAATATTGAAAAACTAAGTATGAGAAGACATGACTAAGAAAATAAATTTATTCTTCTAATTCTTCTTTATTTAAATTTTATTCTTACCAATTTTTTGTTCTTCAAGACGTACTCACAAATGTCCCTTATTTTCTTTAACAATTACATTTGCGTTCAAAATTATTGGAGTAGTTTTCTACCATTGAAGAATGTGTTCTATGAAAATACTTCCCTTCAATGTTGCTCAAAAAGATTGTCAAATTGCCAAATATAAAAAATTGTATTCTTTGCACTTGCTAGTCAACTTATATTGCTCCACTAACAAGCAAGCTAATCTTGAATCATCTTCAAAACTTGCTTCACTCAACATTTTAAATAAGTGTTGGCATTTTATTTGATCTGTACATTACATTTCTAATAAATATAATCACTCTAAAAATAAATTAATTATGTTAGAGTTGTTCGGATTTTCTTTTGGCTTCTAATATAGATGTTATAATACGCACTTATAACTTTTAATAGTTACTTCATATATTTGCTCCTAATAGAAAACTAAATTATTTTTTCTTCGATTAGTATTTTTCATGTCAAACTATTGATACATGATTAAATTAAAATTAAAATTTAATTTTACTTTGACTTCCATTTTTTTTAATGTCGTAACTTGTTTTAAATATATTGAAATTGTTATAAATTATAGTATTATATTATATATTATAAAATGTTAATGGTGTTATGTTCTTTTCTCATTGATGGCTACACACTAGTTGCCATGTAATGCCTTATTCCTCTTTTATTCCTTAACACATACCATTGAAAAGTGGAAGGCTAGTTTATTCGCAAATTAATAGTTCGATGTGTTACTATAGAACAGACTTATTTTTAAGGTAGTTGAAAATATCTGTTTCCAGAATTAAAGTTTGAGCCTCCCTTACCTCCTGCGCCCGGTTTAATATTTGACGTTGACGTTGACGTTTAGCCTGCGAACGAATGATGGGCGTCGTGCAGCTTATGTTTAGGGCCCCACCGACAGAATAAAGAAGTTGTTCTGACAGGTAAAGTTCACGTGCCAAATACACAGATATCTATATTTGGGTCCCTACGAGTGGCGACAAAGTACTGACGGTGACAGCTTACACAGACCGCAGGGCAGAGTGTCCAAACTCCGAAATTCGCCGCTAGTATAATCTCATGCTCTGCGGTCAAGAGTTATGTTAACACTAACCGTCCGGTTGCCACGGCGTGTAGCCGACGGTGTGGGGTTGCGGTGTGGGGCCGGTTCACCAACGTGGGGAGACACATTATTTTAAGTTAAACGATTGCCGAGGCTAGGTAGTCTAAGGAAAATGTAAAATAAATCATTCTAAGCACAATGAATTCCGTAACTAATCTAGGTATTATGGATCATAGAATAGAATAGAATAGAATAGAATAGAAGATTTTTAATGTCCACGAGATCAAAAGGTGGTCTATGGGACAATGATCTCTGCTATTTTATCATTGTGAAGTGTCATTCTCTTGCTGTTTAGTTTGATAATGAGCTCTCCCATTATGCCCATCCATTCCATGTTGAATAAATCTTGAAAATTTGCCGCTTTTAACCCACTTATGTAGTTTCCTCTAATGTCGATGTAAGCTTTACAATCTAGGATAAAATGCTTTTATGTTTCCACCTGCCCTACTGCACAAAAAATACAAACCCTCTCTTCCCAAACTTCTTTTGGTCTTTTCCATCTCCTTGTTTCACATCGAAGATGATGTGAGTTAGTCCTCAATTGTGCTATGAGAATCTTTGACCTCCACGGAATATTTGCCTCTATATATGCCTTTTGTTGATGGTCCAAATTGGGATTAAATTCTTCTACATAATACTTTTTCTTTTTCCCAACCGCTCTTGTCCACATAATCTTACGAATTTTTTCAACCACATACAACTTTAATTCCTTACTATTATTAGAACACTTGTTCAACTGAATGTTCCACTTGTTCATCCACTTACAATTTTGTTTCATCCATGCCTTCTTTCTTTCACCTAAAACACCTCTAAAAACAACATTTGGCCATCGATGAGCTTCCATTTGCTCAACCTTTTTTCAAATATCTCAAAAGACTCACCATAGCTATGGCCTCAATAGGAATTGCCCCTGTTACAACAAAAAATATTTCATAGGGAACCAAAGCTTTTAGTTTGAATTTGCTTGCGATCAAACGTTTTTGAATTCTCTCTATCTGTACCCACTTGATGTCTGAAGTACTGCTAGCCCAAATTTCACACCCATAAAGGACCACCAGTATAACTAGCAACCCAAACAATATTTGAATAGTTTTCCAATCCTATAACTCCGCCTCTCTGTTTTGTAGAGAAAAAAATGCTCTCCAACCTCCCAAAGTTATTTTCCTTCTGCAAGTTTCCCAACATAGCTTGTTGTTGAAGTCAATTCCCAAGTATTTATACTCTGTTACTTCCTCTAAGATACTCCCTTCGAAATAGAAGTTGAATTGATTTTTTTTCTTCTTCTTAGAGAATACCATGATCTTGGTCTTACTAATGTTAACTTGCGTACCAACATCCTTGCAAAAATGCTTAGGAGCAGTCAAATGCGCTTGCAAACCTTGAACAGATCTAGCAATCAAAATAAGATCATCTGCGTATAAAATAAGTTTTACAACATACACTCCTAAAAGGACCCCTTCTCCACCCTTCAAATTCAACCAACTCCTCAAGCTTATCAATATATAGGCCAAAGAGAGTAAGAGAAAGAGGGCAACCCTGTTTAACCCCGATGTCACTCCTAAAGCTTTATGAAGTACCTGCCTAAGTTCTATTTTTACCCGAACTTCTTCATAAAGCCTATGGACAACAACTCTAAAATGTTCAAGAATATCAAGATCTTTCATTTTGTCCCACAACTTTTGCCTAGGCACTGTATCAAAAGCCTTCCTAAAGTCCACAAAACAACAAGGCTTCCCCTTTCTCATCCCAAATCTTTTCAATTTGATATGCCTTAAAGTGATGCCATGATCAATTGTTGAGTGTTTTGGCCTAAAACCCACTTGCCCCTTTTCTCTCTTATTTTTAATTTTTGACCATTTGTTGATTCTATGCTCAATCATGCTGCCAAATTTTTTTGCAAACAAAGGGTTGATCATAATGGTACGATAATTAGATGGGTTGTTAGCATCCCCACTCTTGAATAGGGGTATGGCTAAGCTAGTTATCCAATCTTTTGGAAACCCACACTGAATGATGTTAAATATATGCATAATGTGAGGAGCAATGATTTCCACCCCCCACTTTAGATACTCCGCTTGAAGCTCAACCGTGTCTCTTGCCTTTCCTATCCTCAATTTTTTGATACCTTCTTTAACTTTTTGCAAAGTGAAAAACTTTGTTGATGTGTTTACACTTGGAGGCTCTTCATTCCATACATCTTGCTCATATAAGTGTTTTGCATATTCAAACCATTGAGCCGAGGTGATGTTATTCTTCGTTTCCTCCTTCTTTGCTTGAAGCTCTTTCCAAAAGAGATTTGGGTTGTTCTTCCCAAGATATAACAATTCTTCCCGTCTAGTGCTCATGAAACCTATTTTTTTAACTTTTACCATTTGCTTGTATAATCTTGTGTTTTCCTTTTCTTTACCTAGCTGCTTGCTTGCTTTCCTTGCAACTTTACATTCCTCATCAAACCATGCATTTTTCGGAAATTGATTTACTTTTTTCCTCTTATTCTTTTCCCTTTTGCAGCCAATAAGAGCCTCTTGAATTTTATGTGTTAGCTTATGACTTTTTAAACCTTGCATTTGATTCCTTTCTTGTTGCATTAACTGCCTTAAATTTTTCATAAATATGTTACAATTTTCTTGTGTTAATAGAATTCTTCCCTTTTTGTTTAGCTTGATGAGCAAGCTGATCTTGTTTCGTAGATTGGCAGCTTTTAGGCCAAGACAACCAAAGACAAACATGATTATGACTAGACTTTAAGTCTTCCACGGGTTCCTCAACCACAAATTTTGTTATTTTGCAAACAAGGCTTTGTCAGCAAATAACATAGTCAACAAGGCTTGCCCCATTATATGTTTTGCATGTGAAATTACCAGAGTTCATCCAATGACCCATTCCATTACAAATAACTAGATAAAAAAAGCCACAGAAGGCTTGTAACTCTTCGCCAAAATGGTTGATAACCCATCTATCCTCTGAACACCTTGTCTAAAGTTGATTATCTTTTTTTGTTAACCAAAGTGGATTGTTATCTTCTTTGTTGCACAAGCTACTCGCTTTCTCATTGGTTGTCCTTGCATTAAAGTCACCCACTAGAAGAACTTCCCCCTACTGCGAGAAAGAGGAAATATCTTTTTTGAGAGCTGCATATGGGTCCTTACCATCTAGGCCATTCTTTTTGTAAGTTTTTGACCCTTGCGGGGCGAAATAACATGTTGCAATTAAGATGAGTTTATTATTTTATGAGATTTTAAACCATATATATTGCTTACTTGGGTCCATTTTTTCTAACTGAATGTTTCTGCCCCAAGCCTTTCTTATTAAGACCAAAATACCACCATACCCCTTGCCATTACCAACTGCCTCATTCCAAACTAAAAATTCCGTATAGCCTTCAAAAATAGGGACTTGCAACCTTCGTGTTCATGTGTTTCTACAAGACATATTATGTCTCTCCCATCAGCAATTGACCCTAACCTAGGTCCTCTTCTCCACAAATAGCCTCTACAATTCCAATACACTAACTCTAGTTTTTCCTGGGGGGGCCTACTTGCTATTTACCTTGGGACCAAAGGCTCACCACTGAAGTATTAGCTTTTTTCAACCATTTTTGTTGTGTTCCATTTGTTGTTTCCATTGTTGTCCTTACATCTCCTTTGTTATACCCTTGTTGCGTTGAGTTATTTTGTGACAAAGGATCGATAATGATTTCTTTGCCCTTATACAACCATGCCATTTTACCCTCCCCTCTAGTTGTTCTTATTTTGGAAAGCTCCTCTCTTCTCGCTGCCTCTTGCATGGCAGTTAAATATTCATCTAAGAAGAAGTAGGAGCCCTTCAAAAGCCTCTTTTGGCTTAACAACTGGTGTTTTTCTTCTAAAATCCTCAAGGTAACTTTGATAGGCCTCCAACTCTCCTCTCTAGCTTTCTAACCCTTTTCACTTGCAAAATTTGACCCCTCCATTGTAGTATGTCCTTCAAAAAATCACTTGAAAATTGTACATATCCTCATTCATGCCATAATCCTTCTGTGAAAAAGCGATAAAAAATATTCACACAATCAAGTTATGAAATTCAATAATATGAATTGTGAAAATTTATTATCAATTTTAAATAATTTGATATAATTATATAAATTATGAGAGCTATTTCTTATGGATTCAATTGTGTGAATTTATTTGCATCAATGTTTCAGATCACCCTCTATGATCCATCAATAGGAGAAGTGATCCTGATGATGGATCAAGGGTGATCCCAAACGTTGATGCAAATAAACTCACACAGTTGAATCCAAAAAAGATAGCTCTCATTTTTATGGACTATGGAAATCTAATGTCTTTATATAAATTATGTTAAATTATTTTATTTCACTTCAAAATTATGCAAGAATTATTTTATTTATTTAATTATTCAAATTTATAAGATTTTTTTTTATTTACTTGAAGAGTTGTTTTATTTTATTTTAGAATTATTTTAACATTTATTTCATTGTATTTTTATTTAAAAATGTTTTTTAATTAAGAACTATTTTGTTCATTGAATTTAGTTTTTGTACTAATTATATTTTCTTATATTTTTTAAATATACCTTCTATATCGATTTCTAATTAGAATTAAAAAATATATAGTGTTAATAATTATATTTGTTTTGTTTTATAAAATCAACAAATTATTTATAGTTATTAATCATTGAGCATTTATCTTGGGTTGTTAACAATGGTAAATTTGCCTCCTTATGGTCTAACTCTTTGGAATTGTTATGGGTCTCTCTCTAACATTCAAGAATTGGGAGAATGTAAGGAAATAGTAGATGTTTGGGGTAATAAAGTAGCAAATTATTTCACCAAGCATCCAAGAAAAAATGAAAAAGAATGGGGTTGGAAGGATTTTAGTTTGATTCCTATTTCTAATATTGCCAAAAAAAATTGACAAATAAATTAAGGAAATAAAAAATTCATTTAATTTCTAGTGAAGACAAAATTATTTGTTGCGATCGATTAAAATGGATAGATGCTCAGTAAAATAGGACACCACTTTCAAAATTTGGCCCTTCCAAATGCTTATTGAACAACGGATCTTTGTTGGGGTGCAAAATTTATGTCAAAATTTGGTGCCTTTTTCTTGGACCCCTATGCATAAGCACATGCTTACAAGTGAAACATTACATTCTATTGAAATTATTGGTCCTTCAAGATGTCCAATGTGTCCAAGTTTAGAAAAAATAATTGACCATATCTTACTTTGGTTCCCCTTTGTTAATAATTGTTGGATTTGGCTTATGGATCATCTTGGATGGGTAAGGGCTCTTCATATAAGCATTCTCGAGGAATTTTGTGGATGGCCTCACTTATAGAACAAGTTTATTTGGGCAGGCTTGTATTGTCCCAAACATAAATTTTATGTAAATGTGTTCAAATTTGAAATATCCCCAACAAATTTTAATGTAAGATATATTTTCAAACTTCTAAAATAATCTCCACACAATTTGATGCCAAAACATTGAAAGTTATAGTGTTGATTTCACATAGACTAAGCCAAATAATTTATCAATATTTGTACACATAAGCTAGAACTTCACCAAAATGCTAGAGTTGATTTATATTCATGAAATGTACAAAAAAATGTTGGAATACATTTTTAAATTATAGTATGAATATGAGTTTTGGAAATAAACTTTATATGTTGAAGCTCCCTTCTCTACTAATCTACCAAACAAACAAACTATATTATTTTCAACATAGATGCAACTTCTAAATGAAACTAGCCTCAAGGTATAAGAGAATTTTCATTCCCAAACTCCAATACAACCTAGAGGGTTTTCATCATGTTGGATCCTGCAACCTCAAGGAGTTTCATCCTTGGATTGATTTTTGAACATAAGTGCTCTAAAAATGAAAGAAATTGATAATATCCTATTTTCCCTCCACTACTTTATTTAAATGTTTTGTAACTCTCCTCTCTAAAATCCCTCCTAATTTAATTTGTAAATCCCATCCCCAAAATATAGAGAAATAATTAAATATTCCTAGGAGTTACAAAGGGCCTTATTGTGCCCCATTTAGGTAGCCCATAAAATATTCAAGTTGTCATTTACAATAATATTAAAATAATGTAGAATTAAAACTTAAAATGTATGACTATTCCTCCACCCATTTCTATAACAACATATTTTATTAAAATAAATTGTAAGTTGCTCTTTAAAATTATATAACATAAAGTAACTTAACAAAAAATTACATTACTATTTTAAAAATGATTTCCCTCACCTCACTCACAAGCCTATAGATTTTTTTGGCTTAGGTGCATTTGATTATCTTCTATTCGAAAAGGGATATGACAATCCACCCTTCCTAAAATTGTTTTTCCTCAAGCAATGTAGACTCAACCCTTTTGATTAAATCTTAAATGAAAACCACTATGATTCCAAGATCCCAAATTAAACTTAGAGGTTTTTTGCATCCATCTATTTGAAATACATGGTTGAACTTTATTTTCAAGTATAACCTCCTCAATTTTCCTTACTAGTCATTCAAAGTTATTCTACAAACTCCCCAAAGATTTATTTTGCTCTATCTTGTTTTTGTTGTACCACTCTATTATGGATTTAAAAATTTGTGCAAATAATTTCCATTGATTTGAGTGGAAATTTGAGGATGTAAACTTCCATTATTTTGTTGTTACTATACTAGGTTACTTATTTGAAAGTCCCTTAAGTATCACCTTTCTTCCTTCAAAATGAAATGCAAACTCCAAAGTTTGATAGTGATGTAGATAAAGAGTCTCTTCTCTTGCAAATCCACTCTCATATAAGTATAATGACATCATTACAAATAAATATTCAAAATTTATAACTAAAATATATAAATTATGTCCACTTTCATATAGTAGAGAACAAAAAAATAAAGTTTTTTATTAGGGGAAAAATAGGTTTTGATGGGACCCGAAACCCAATACATTATGGTTTTGAAGGGACCCACAACCCTATCCAAGGAGAACAAGTTGCATCAAAGATAAAACATATACCATCAACAACCAATCAGCAGTAGCATTAAGAATACAATAGGACAAACAAGTTGCATAATGAAAGGCAAGGGCCAAAACCCCTTAACCGAATACAAATAGGTTTTACCTAGGACCTTAAACCCAAAGGTTTTGAAGGGACCTTAAACCCTCAACCAGGTTTTTCTGGGACCAAGAACCCAAAAGAGAACCTTTCGAAATAGCTCCCAAACCCAACAAGTTGAACCCAACAAAGACAAATCAGCTGGAAGTCAGCACCCAACCGACATAACTCCTTACCACCTCAATATGAAGGAGACCCACCTCCATAGGAGCTGAACGGAAACAAACCTCAAGTTGAACCGACCAAATACCGTTCAACCCCACCAAGCAGCACCTCCCAACTTCTTCATAAAAAACCATCTCCACCTCCATAAAAGATATCACCACCTCAATAGGACTTTCCAAAGAATACCAAAGATGCTAAAATAAAAAAATAGCCCAACCCAGCCAAGAACTCTCCACCTCAATATGAGAGATCAAATCCAGGCCAACAGAAAGGGTAAAAGAAGCCCCCTTCAAAACCATACCATCATGAAGAGCCCACCTCCATGGGGCCAATAAGCAAAGCTGCAGAATTAAGAATGTGAAATAAAAATCTCTGCACAAAAAAGAGAAAAGGACCCACACTATGGATCCCATAGAAGCACGAATGGGGGCCATGAAGAAAACCCACCATTTCCCTCCATAAATCCAAACCCTCGGGCCTCTTCTGCAAAAGTATAGGCAATGATTCCAACTCTTGCAGATCTTCAGACCACTACATGCCTTCCATTGAGCAACAAAGACCACGAAAACCAGAAGGGAGGGATGGGAATCTTTTGCATCAATCATGGTGGAGCTTTTAAATTTTTCCCCCCTTGTGAGTTTGTTTTACTTTGTCCTTGGCTCTAATTGGTTGGGTTTTTGGGTTTTTACAATGAGTCTTGGTCGTGGGTGTTCTACTCGAGCAATGACTTATTATTAAAGGTGGTCGCTCACTTAAGTATGGTCTCAACCTCCTTTTGGTCGTTACATTACCGACCCCTATTTACCTGCCTTCTTGGTCTTTTGTGTCCCAACTGTGTTTTATATTTCCTTAGTGTCGGGTTGGTAAATTGTTTTAGATTAATCTCTAAAAATATTTTTGGCCTCGAGGGTCATTTCCCCATCCACCTAGTCAGTCCCTTTTTTATAAATAACTTTTTTGCATGTGCAAATTGCATAGTTGTTAGATGGAATGATCTGTATCTGGACCATTCCTCGCGGACCTCGCAAGGTTTCCTGCTGATGTCACTAAAGTGGTGCAAGGCATGCAAGATGCTACCATCTTTCACCTATGATCGTGGGGACCGGTCTTTGTTCATTGACCGATGAAGGACACTAATGCTGACAGTTGTTTCTTTACCAATGCATCGTGGTCGTTCCTCGCTGACCTTGTGCAATTAAAACATTAGTTTTAATAATGTTGCGTGGTGTGCGAATTGTTGACACATGGAAATCGATGTTGTATGAGGGATGATCAAGGTGGGACCCGCTCATGTTGAGGTGGTGTCTTGTAGGTGGCTTTTTGTTCACCTAAAGTCTGGTGAACAAACGTGGTATTTTCAAACCATTTTGACTCAATCTGAGCCGTTCTTTATGGCTTGCATTGTTTTGGATCAACGACTGGCATTTGAAATAGGCTGGTGTTGTACTATAGCCATTTTATCTCACATGAGTGAATAGTAATGGTCGAGTTCGAACTGTGCTCTCATAATTAAATGATAAAAGATCAGTGAATTGCTATTTTTGTGTGTATTTCCACGCTAAAGAAAAATTGCCTGGTACTGAGTGAAGTGAGCCGTCTCTGTGAAATTTCAACCTCACTGTCATTAACATTCTGCAAGTGAAAGCGTAAGTAACACATCTACCATTTCTTGTGTTTTCAGAAGGTCTTATGGTTGTTTGAAGAACAATTATTGACTACTTGTTTTGTTCCTAAAGGATTGTTTGAGTTAATTTGCTTTAAAGTATTTTAAAGCTTGTCTTGATAATTGTTGTGGCTTCTTGAATTGTGAAGCATTTTTGTTTAAGGCTATAGGGTGCAAGTTATAAGTGTTTGACATTAAAAAACCCTAGCTCAAACTATTCTCTGTCTTGTGTAAATGGCACCCAAGGCCCAAAGCTCTGGCTCTGAAACAACTACTAGGTCCTTTTCCCAAGATATTATAGACTTATTAAAACCCTATACTAGCAAAAGTCTTGAGGGAAAGGCTTTGTTTTACAGGCCCTTACTCTTGGAGGGGTTAATTGATAAACAATGTGCAGTTCAAGACGCTGAGTTATCGTATATCAGATGGCAGTTGTTCTCAAATTGGTTTGGGAACAAGAATTTGTGTGTTCCTTTATGTAACCCATGGAGGTTGGATCTTGGTAAGCTAGTGGTTCCTAATGTCTACTTGGATGTAGATTTGTTAAAAGATGTTGCTGCAAGGTATGACCCTGTAACTAGAGTTGTCAGAACACACTCTGGCATAGAAATGGTAAAGATAACTAGGGAGGAAATTATAGAAATATTCGATCTACATGAATGGATTCAAGATATGGTTTCCATTAATCTTGAGGCTTTCAGTGAAGAATACAAAAATACTAAGGGTTTGTTCAGAAAATCTCTTTTGATACCTCATTTGGCAACCTCAAGAAGAGGAAAGAATAAGAAGCATGTAGTGATTGGTAAGAATGAGCCAAAACCTTTTCCTATGAACTACTTCTCTAACTATTTCAAGAAGACAGTTTGTGCCTTGTTCCAAGTTTTGGGAATTAGTTTGAAGACTACTCTGCCTACTGATATCAAGTACATGGTTGTAAATCTCCAACATCCAGGTTTTAATGTGGTATATGATTTTGCCACTTACTTAGTAGAAAAAATGCATGGGTGTCTGGTGGCCCTTAAAGAAGGAAAGAATTGGGTTGGTTTCAAGTGGTTTTCCCTATTAATGCACATGTTTTTGTATAGAGGCTAGACAGTGTTTGGGCAGGATGTGGAATTAAAGAAGGAGGATAATGTTGGCATGCCTGTCCAATATTGGACTAGGATCCTTGATATGCATGATCACAAATTTGATTATGTAACATTCCAAAATGTCTTTGGGTCCAAGTTGAAAAGAGCTCTAGTTCGTGATCCCCCCAGGATTCCTAAAGACATTCATGATTTTTTGAGGCCAATGGAAAGAAGGCCTGAATTAAATTTGACAAATAATTGGGGAGATATTATCCCTTATCATAAAAAAAAATAAATCAGAGTATATGGCACTAATGTCAACCCATATGTTCTGCCCAGGGATGTGCCTTTGAGAATTGGATTTTTGGAAATCATGAGATAGTTGGGGTGTGCTCAAGAAGTATATTTTCCAGTAGAACAAAAGAAAGGATCTTTCTTTCTTGAGTATACAACGTTTGCTGATTTTGTTATGGCAAAGGGAGGGTGGAAGGATTTATACACATTGCTTAGACCTTATGGATTAAAGAATGTACGCCCTAGGAATCAAGATCCTGAGGGTTTTATTTCTCAAATGAAGGCCAAACATTGGACTGGAACTTTTGTCCATAATTTCTATTTTCCTGAAGACATTATCAAGAACATTTTTGATTTAGAGATACAAGAAGAGAGAAAGGAAAAGTACATTTCCTTTACCAAGATGGTAAAAAAGAAGCAAGAAAGGATACCTGCTTTCAATCCCATACCAAATATCAATGGTGAGTTGAACATGGCTATGTATGCCATTGACAATTTTCAGAATTTAGTGGGGATTCTGAAAGATGAATGGGTTGTGGAAGAAAGGGGAAAGTCACAAGATATTGAGGAATACCCTAAAGTAAGATTGGAGGAGAGGCCTACTTATCAGCCCCCGAAGAAGATAAAGGTTTTTTCTATGAAAAGGGGAAGCAGGGCTGAGGAAGTTGCTAAAAGCATTGCACCATCTTCTTCAGGGCAGTCATTGCCAAATATTGTTGATTTGGATTCCCCTATGATGATTTATGACCAAACATGTCCATCATCACCAAAGAGATAGAAAATTGAAAGAACAAAGGTGGTTGAATATGATGGCGATGAGGATGAAGAGATTATTGTCACTCCTGATGAAATGCATTAGGGAATGCCATCATTTCCATAAGACATTCCATCAAGTTCTAGAACAATTGCTTTAAGGCTGCGAAAAGATGAAATAAGGGGAATAACCAATAATGATGACCTAAGGATGGAGACCTGCAGAGATTTCATGATGGATGACTCTTTTATCCAGACCAATGCTTTTAAAGATTTTGTATGGAGGGCACATGTCTCATTATATGCTGAGAGGGTGGCTCAAGAAATAATTTTGCACCCTGAGCTCCCAGAGCAAGTAATTCAGTCTAAAATCAGGTTGTAGATGAAGGAAAGGTTCAAAGAAATAACACCAGAGCTGGGTCAAGCATTGGTACAGAAGACTGGAGTACTATTACTTCCTAAATGGGATATTGTTGATGTTGTGGTGTTTGATACAATAAGAAGGGCCAATAGGCCACTTCTTGCAACCGATGAAGAATTTGTATTGGCACTTAAAGGATCGACCTTTAGTGAGGAGTGGGATGCTTTGGAAATTTGGTCTTTGTCCACTGGATCTAGGAAGCCAGTAGTCGCAGAACCATCTGACTTCAGTGGTCACCTTGTTGTAAGAAGAGTTGTTGATACCCCAGAATTGGAGGCTGCTGATATGGTAGTGAATGTTACCAAGTTCACTAGGGCAATTGTTGAGGACTTGACCAAGGACCGAGATACTCTGAGAGGCCAATACAATGACATTATTATTGAATATAATAAGAGTCAAGAAAGGGTTGCAGAGCTAGAAATTGAGTTGGCCTTATTAAAGCAGCAAATGGAGACATTGAAGTCTCAGGGGTAGGCTAGCTCTAGCCACACTATCTCTGACCCACCAGTGGAGCAATCTCAACCCTCTTCACAAGGATAGTTCTTAGCTATTGTTCCATATAATATGGGACAAGTGCCTATTACAGTTGAAAGGGCTAATAGCCCAAGAGAAGGACTCTCTGGGGAGAAATTAATTCATCAAGTTGAGGAATATAAGGAGACGGTGCAGCAAATCTGGGAATCAGCAGGGAAGAGCAATTCAATGATTGTGGACACTATGTTGAAACACTTAAACAAGAGGGTCCAGGGAAAATTGAATAGTGTTCATGCAAATTATGCTCTAATGTTGTAAGCACTTAGGATGTTCCCGAAAGATAGAGAGTTGGCCACCCCATTGTTGGACAGATGGAGCCCCAAAATTGAGAAACTGAGATTCATGGCAGTAGGAGCAAAACAACATGGGGATAAGTATCCTATGGTTATATCAACTTATCAATTTTTCAAGGGAGTCGTGGAGCAAAAGTTTCAGGGGTATGTTGCCCCTATGGAGTTAAAGATCAAAGGGTTAAAGGCCAAATATGATGTAATGGATTTAACTCCATTGCCACACATTCTACATAGTCAAGATGAGGTAAAACCTTTGCAGGTTTGGAAAGATCAGATGACTAATATAATGATAGCTCAGACACATGAGATATGCAGAAATGCTGACATTGGTATGCTGGAGAATGCACTGGAGAAACTGTCATTTGTCATTAGTTTCTTAGAAAACTTTGATAAGAAGGCCATGTCAGTAATGGTGAAATATGCACCCTATCGAGATAAGATTGATCAGGTTATGGCTTTTAAGTGGCCATCTGAGAAAGATTTTGAATTATGGAAAAAGGTATTCATTGATGAGTTTGAAATATGAGTATTACAGTTGAGAAATGCAACTTGGTCATGTATAATACAGATCTGGCCTCAAAGTTATATTTGAAAATATACATTTCCCTTTCGACTTTAAGTACGCGCTGCTGAGGTGGAATAAAGTGTTATAACAGTTAAAGATGCCTTTGGTATGAACGAGTGGCCCTTTGAAGGGTAGTTTCTTTTCTTCCATATCAACTAATGATTATTCTTGTCTTATGCCTTTTCCCTCCAAACGCATGATGCAAATGTAACTGAATTGGGACTTAGCGGTCCAATGAAAAATGGACATGTGTACCCTTCGGCCTGAAGCTTGTTTTGCTCCCTTGTTTTATAAAAGGGAATTTTGGGCCGTGGTACAGGGTCTGCTGAAATATCTAAGATTTGAGAAATAAGAGTTTTGTGATACAAAGAGTATGAATGTAAGTCCAGTTCTTAATGTTTTGAGTTAGATAAGAGAACTTGGTCAATTATGGGGTTCTTAGGCATGTTTGTATTAAAAATGAAAATGTTTTGAGTCTGTTTTCTCTCTTGTTGTGACATTTTGTATGAATTATTAATGAAATATTGGTCCAAGATAATTTTCATTGATCTTCATTTGTTCTTTACTGTGAATTACGTTTAATAATGGCTCTGGTTCAAAGGATCAGTTAAATGCTTCAATTAATCAGTAAGTTCATGCAAACTAGCAACGAGATTCATAAAGTAGTGATAGAATTAGATACAAATATATGGATTGTAATGTGATTCATATGGATCATAAGTGTTTAAGATAAAATTCGCCTTGTAGTTCATTTTTCTCATTTGACTCTGTGCTTTAGGATATGGCACTGGAATTTTGATCATGGTTATATTTTCTCATGTCTTGTGTTATGACTTCAGAACATTTTATTCAAATATTTCCTATCAATCTACTTTAGTTGTGTTTGTGATTCTCTGCTAATGGGACTCGAGCCTTTTCGAGGAATAGCCAATTTCTTGAAGGATTTCATCCTTTTAGCATCAATGGGGGAATCTATCTATTGTTCATCAATGTGCAGTTGAATTGTTTAATGTTGTATTTAAAGAGCACATTTTAGGGAATACCCTCTTGGGTCTTACAGAGCCTGAAGTGTAGGAGAAATAGCATTATCACTTTTTCTCATCGAGTTGGCCAATTGCTTCCTAGAATTTTATCATTGAACGTGGAAAGTTCATAGAAGCTCTCAGGAAGTCCGCTTGGGTTGTAATAAAAAACACCAACAAATCACTCCCTCAACGATAGAGCCTCTAACTCTGCACCCACCACATCCGCATATCTCACAACACCCACCACAAAGACCACTGAACTCCTCCCACGAAAAAGGAGACATGGCACTAGACAAAGGGGGGGTCTCCTCATCATCTACAGACCACTCCAAAACAACCTCTGAAGCAAGATAGACTTTAAATCCCAACCTCTTGAGGCTCACCATCCCCACGACAACTCAAGGTTGCCATGGGAACTGCAAAAGCATAAAACAAGAGGGCAAAAGCCCACCCCACAAAAATAGGAACTCCCCACAAGAATAAATCCATTCAAAATAACGTTTGAGAGTCACAAACAACAAGAAGAAACAAACTAGCATAAACTGGTCACACCCAAAAGGGGATTCATAAATCACAGGACCACATGAATTGCAGCAAGGGCAAGAGAATCCCAGCCCCACCAACACCCGTCCAAGCAAGGAGAGGACCAAGATAAAACCATGCCATCAGGAAAAGCCAAAACACTCTGAGAATAGACGCAGGAAAGAGAATAGGCCCGAACTGCAATAGACTCACCCAGCCTAAGCGCAAAAAGAAAGTTAGTTCTAGAATTGTATTTTTATTATATATGAAAAAATTGGATATAACATTGTTATAGAAAATTTGTGTAGTCAATCCCTTTCTCAACCTACTTCAACAAAGCTTTATTTTTCTCTTATAAAAGAAAATATATGTCCCTCCCCATGACACTAATAAAACTAAAAAAGGAAACTTAAACAACCAACAAATGGTAAAACCAAAACTACCCACAAAAGACTAAAAAAAGTAGAGAAAGGATTCATGTGGGAAACTAATGTTGTGATAGAGAATCCCCCGTTAGTTACAAGAATCATCCATTACATTAGATAGTTTTGAGAAATCTACCAAAGGGATAATAGCCACTAAACACCCAAAACTATGTCAATTTCTCCCAAACCAATGACAAAAATAATCACATACTTTATGTTCCCTCATGAGTATGTTGATTTGACTAATTTTCTTTTTGTAAGGAATTTTGATTTTGTTGACTACTATGATGTCAAATCCCTCAAAGTCTTCAATTTTAAGTCCTCTCTTAAATACCAAGCCTTCATCAATGAGATTTTGAGTGGCTCCACTATCAAGGATTATGAAATTGTGAGTGTCCAATTGCTTGGTCTAAGCCCCCTTTATATATTTGGCCTCATTTTTCCCATCGCTTGTAACCAATTTGAGATATTCCTAATGGTTATCTCTTGGTCAAATTTAATTAAATATTGATCCCCATCACCCCCAAGTGCTTATTAGTCTCCAAAAATCCTAAAAATTCCTAAGCATGGTCATCTTTAGTTCAAGTTCTAAGCACTAGGAAAATTTCAAAGTTTCAAAAAATTTCATCTAGACATATCTTTCCTTTGACCTCCACTCTTTCCCTTGTCTTTGTTAGACTTTTAGAATTTCTATTTTTTGAATGCTTTTCCTCATACTCTTTTACTCAAATACTTTACACTAAGTTTTCTCTTAGAGTTACAATTTGAATCATTCCTTTACTCACATTCTTTTTGGCATGATTTCCTTAGTATCCTTGATCCATAACTTTTGGAATTTCCTTCTATATATTTCTTTAGAGTCAAAGATCAAATAATAACTCTAACAAGATACTTATTGTATGAATTATCAAGTATTTTTTATTCTTGGTCCTCAATATTTTACACTGTGTTACCTCATTAGGCTCGCAAGCTTGGACCTATCCTTAGTTGATTTCATTATTAGATGAATCCCTTAATATCCAAGTAATACCTAGCTCCGTATCCTTATCTTTATATATCTCATTGGAGTTGATGATATAGGGATACTCTAATTTTATTACTTTCGGTATGGGTTATAAGGTATTCCTGACCCCCAATCCTCAACACTTTACAACTCCCAAGTTTTGTATTTCTTACTCTCACCTACCTCCTTACATGACCTAGGTCATCATTAATGACCATATTTGACATCACAGCTGCTCCAAAATGATATTTTGCTTAAAAGCAATTATTCACCTCAAGGGCGTGGATTCACATGCAATTCCAATGATGGAAGGTAAGGACAAATTGTGTAGTCATTAATACATTGGTTGAGTTACAACTCCCAATTATCCCAAGTGTTTTTATTTTAGGCTACCATTTTAGTAGATTTCATAATATTTTTACTGGTTCCACATGTAGCATTTATGAAATTCAATTATTTATTGACTTCTATGAAGCAATTCAAATACTTAAAAAATATGATAAATAACAATTTGTCTTCTAGAATAAAGCTTAGTCATTTCTTCTCTCCATACTATTGCAATCATTAAGGAGCCTCTAGGGTTTCAACTCCTGTAAATTCAATCATCATTGTAACATCATACTTTGTAAATCACAAAGAGGTCATTGTATTGTAAATGGTTCTTATAGTTAGATATCCCCACAACTCTATTTGTAGCTCTTTAATGGAATTTTATGTGCAGTTTCTCTCTTGCCACATGTGTTGGTATAAATGTAATAATGTTTTAATGAATAACACATTATAATTTGTTACAAGATTCATAATGTTATTTTCCTTAATACATATAGGTTTCTATAGTTTTGGAATGGATTACTAAGTATGTTCAATCAATTATTTGGTATCATATATGTGGGTTTAGTTTCTCTCTTGCCACATTTGTTGATATGAATGTAATAATGATTTAATGAATGACACAAGATTCTAATTTTTTACAAGCTTTATAATGATATTTTACTTAATATATATGGATTTTTATAGTTTGAGAATGAATTTATAAGTATGTTCAATTAGTTGGTATTATATATGTGGGTTTAGGTTCTCTATTGACGCATGTGTTGGTATGAATGTAATAATTATTTAATGAATGGCACAACATTATAATTTGTTACAAGATTTGTAATGATATTTTCCTTAATATATATGTATTTCTATAATTTGGGAATGGGTTACTAAGTATGTTCAATTATTTGGTATCATATATGTGGTGTATGAATCTATACAACTCATATTCATTTGTGATTTCAATATTTTATCTCTCATGGTATATTGCAACTCTATAACATAGTGAATAAACACCAATTCTAGAGGTAATGATCCACCATGGACTCTGAATAAAAATATATTATACCAATAAATTAGGAGTATGAAGTAGCTTGTATGTACTTTATGATTCAATGCTCTAACTAGGGAAGCATCTTCAACAATCCATAATTATTGTCTTGGAGAATCATGTTTTGAATACCCACATCTTGATTTTGTGAAATGATGTGCTTGTCAACTTAATAAGAGGTATTGCAATTATTATTTAGTCTTTAGTCTAGTTACAACCTTTGAGACCAAGTGTACACTAGGTACTATTACAAACTTTCAATTTCTCCATCTCGAGTTGGGACTAATCCTATTAAGGATACGTCTAGTAAAGTCCATCTTGGGTCTATTTGAGCCCAAAGTGAAGGAAATATTTCCCTCTCAATAATTTTTCCATTGTTACCCTACCTTATCACAAGTTAGAGGTTTCTTTCTATATGTTTAACATCCTTGGTATTCAAAGAAATGTTGAGATATAGGGATTTCAAAACCTACAACTATAAGTGCCAATATAATGGCATTGTTGTCTGGGAGGAATTATTTGTTATTAGGTGTGAGATAAGAGGGATTCACTGCACACGGGTCTCTTCATTCTCAAGAGATCACCAAGGAACGAACTGCCCTTATCCACCTCAACATAAGTGGAATGAAGAAATTGCAAAGGAAATGAACATGCGTTAAATTTTAAGGAAAAATACTTCAGATCCTGGGAGAGTGGAACTTCTATATTTTTACCTTGGATAGAGGAGCTCTCGACCAAAGGACAGTAGCACAAATTTAGGATGCCAACACGACGCGTTGTCATCCAAATGGTGTGTTGGCATCCTAAGCAACAAAAAGCTCAGGGGCTTAGTCAGGCAACATGAATTATCACTTCTTTACATGGATCTAAGGGCTACTAAACAAAATAATCAAACAAACAACAAAAACTGTAATAAAAGCACAAGGAGAACTTGGAGAAAACTTACTCACAACCAGATGATTGAGTCTTCACTTCGAGCTCCACTTTGAAACCTACACACAAAAGAATGAGGGGAAAAGGTTGGGGTTGTATAGGGGTCTTCCTCAGTCATACCCCCTCTTTGGTGTTCCCACCTCCATGGAAAACTAGATAGGAAAGGAGTGTAATCGAAATGGACAAAGCACGTGGTGAAAGAAAAATCTGCTTCAGGAGTAGAACCTACACCATAAAGTAGTAAAGGAACAAGTAAACAAAAAGGAGAGAGAGTGTTACCCATGGGCCTAGGCCCTCCCCAGAGCACATGGATGCACCATTGAATGCTTGCTTGAGAGTTGTAGTTGTTAGAGGGACCTCAGTCTAACATGGCTTCACTTGTAGAAGTGTTGCTTGTCAAGAATGAAGAAGGAATCAAGAGTGAAAACTGAAGAGAGAGCTTGATTGAATGACTTGAACCCCCGAAATGAGAGAAAATGAGGGGTTATATTACATGCAAGGGTGGAAAAGAGTCGTTACACCTAAAATCTTGACTGTCAAGAGTCAAGATTCCTTGTTTTAGACTCAGAAAACTGACAGGACGTAAGTGTGCCGTGAAGACATTTGTGCGTTGTGTGGGTGTCCAAGACATCAATTTTCGATAAATGTGTCATTAGGCTTTTGTTGCTCTACCATTTGTCCACATGGGGTTAAAATCGTGAAATTTTGACCTATGGAATTTTTGTCATTAATGCTCTAGGGTGTCATAAATGCAAGGCAAAAGTGAAAAATGTGGACTTTCCCCTAGGTGCAATTCTATGACATTACATTAGGTAAGAGGCAATTTGGAATATTGAAGACCTCAACAAATCTAAAGTTTTTCAACTATGCATTTGGGTGAGTTGGTAGCTCATAAACTTACGCCAATATAATGACACACATCAACAAAAAGGTGATAAGGAGGTGAGTTCTCAAGTTTGGTACTTTATACTTCATTTGCTGGGAAATTTTTGGTCTCTTCCTAGTGAAGAGTGGTGAATACATTAGTCCAACCTAGAATAAATTTGTGCATCAAAAGACTTGATAATTGATAGAAGAAGGCATCTTTGGTACTATAAAGAAAAATAAGAATCTTTAGGTCATGGAGACAACAAATAACATGGGAAGATCAAAATAATGGTAAGTCATTTAGACCTACCTATCAATATTTAAAATTATAACTTTAGGTAGAAATAGTCCATTCATTGATAATAGGAGATCAATGCTTGTATACTTTTAAAGATTATAATGATAACATGATTAGAAGCCATGGGAAAATGAATAGGTATAATAATGGAATGAGAGGGAATGATATGACTATTTGTAGAAGAGAAAGGGATAGAAATTAAGATGCACATTTTTCTTGATAATATCCAACATCTCCTAGAACTCATATGAATATGGAATTGAAATATGAAGAATTGTTAAAACACCTTAAAAAGGAGAGACAAAAAAATGGAAATGGTTGAATTGCAATAGGCTCAATTAAAAGTAAGATGTTTCTTGGTAGGATGAATGAGCATAGACCCTATAATATAAAAAACACTAGCATGAGGTATCAAGATGTGAAAAAACATACTACTAGCCAATGCCCCCCTCCTCCCAGTGTGTCATATATAAAATAAGTTGTTAAAAAGAAATAATATGTCACCTTGAATAGGAGAAGCAAAAACTCCTTGTAGACCTTGAATTGTCGGAATCTCAACTTGCCACACTCAAGAGTGTAAATTCCTTCTTAATAAGTATAGATGAACCTCCTTATCAATAATATTTTTTCTTATGTAACGAAGATGAGGAAGATTAGTATGATGCATGTAGATATGACAACATGGAAGGAGAAACTGAATATAGTGACTATGATGAAATTGATCCAAGTTTTTAAGGTGGACATAGTGTTGATCTAGATTAGTATGAGTTACCTTATCAAAAAATTGAACATCCCAAGGAACTCACACAACTAACCTAGGAGTCCAAGCCACCATGTGAAGATAGAAAACACATGAAAATACAACAATATTGTAGGCTTGAAATGAATATCAACTAAGAGATGAGCACATGCTTACATGATGTGGTACTACAATTTCTAGATCAAATAAAAATTTTAATAAGAAAAAATAAAGGGAAAATATAAGAGAAGGAACAATAGTGCTACAAAGGTGATGGAGAGAAAGAGCCTAGTGAAACAATGACCAATAAAGAAGAGATAAGTGCCAAATTTTCATGAACATGAAGTTCTAGAGAAAACAAATTCAAATGATGAGGAACAAATGATTAAGTACCTACCACTAGAAGAACAATGTGTACTCAATGAGAGGAAGGAAAAACCCATTGTTCATTCTTGTAGTCAAGTTGTACATTACACTCGATAAAAATGAATTGGCATTCCCATATGATCAGTTGGACTTATGATATGAAGATGTTAGCATACAAAGGGAATATATACACATACATTATGAGACACATGCAACACCACAAATTATACTCCATTCATTTATGTTGGTCCTAACTTTCTCTTAAGATACCATGATGAACAAGATTAGACCATTGCTAATTTACTCATTTTCCTTGCTCCAGTTGAGGATACAAATAAAGAGCTAGTCACTTGGAGAAAGGAACCAACTAATTCATATGAAAAAATGTAGGAAGCATTTATGTCTCGGCCTTAGTAATTTCAAATTATTGTGACCATCTTTTTCCCTCTACCTCATCCTATACCACTACTATTGTTGAGCTTTGAAGAATTAATATGGTCAAGAATAACATATTATACTTATTAGTAGGTCTTCATATGATGACAAATTGAGGTGTGCACCATGGAATGAAAATATGACATCTATAAAATATATTAGTGCACATCTATATGTGGAAAATTTCCATGAGGAGAATTTTAATTGTGCATCCATGCTTTTTCACCTCAAAGACAATTCAGGAGGCAAGGATATTTTATCTTGCCTAGAGAACATGAATTGTCCCCTTGGATGGAATGAAAATTATTAGGGAAAATTTGAGTTGTATTTCCATAGGTATTATTGGTGTGAATAAATGTCTTGTACCTAGATAATTCACTCACTGGGTAATTAAGGTACATATTCACATGTTAAGTTTATTTAGGATATAAGATTCTTTCTAGAAGTCTTAGTTGGCATTTCTAGAACTTATCTTATCTAGCGTGATTCCTAGGTAGTTAGTTTGTTAGTTGTCACATGTTATATGATTAAGACACTTGTCATGATCTTGTCTAATCCCATGTATCACTTTTCCTTTATAAGAAAGGCATCTTATGCACATTTGTATAATCAACCATTATATTCAATATTGCATTGTTGAAGCAAGCTTTCTTGCCATTTTCCCTCTTGTGGAAGATATTTTGATCTAGAAAATATTTTTGGGGGTGTTGGGAGTCACCATTAACTCCCACAATTATTTCTAATATGCAAGGATTATAATATATTTCCACTCAAGTGATCCAAAGGGAGAAGACTATGGTATGTGGTATAACCATATGAATTTGTTGATGGGTATAGTCAATATACATACCACCTCAACGGTTTGGATAAAAATCTTATGAGGTTTTCAATTCATGAAATTATACATTCACATTACTTATTTTATGTAATCATTCTACCTTGTATTGGTTATGTGAGATGTGAATTCTAAATCCCTAAGAATGGATAGTCTCCCAAGTGCTAGGGGTGTCAAACCTAGGAAGAGTACCACAAATCCTATGTTTAGGCTAGGCAATTGAGGACCAATTTTCTAAGGTGGATAAGACCTCCTTCACTTCTATTTTTCACAATATCCCCTATTCTAGTTGTCACAACATACCTATGTGTTGGTTTGAAAATACAAGGTTATGCATTTTAGTGTAACTGGAAATTCTTATCATGTAGAGGGTGTAAAATGTAGATGAACAACCCAAATTGTTGCTATACACTCATGCATGGAAGAATGAATAAAATAATACAACATGACTTGAAATAAAATGATTATGATTTATTTATTTTATTGTGTTGAGGTGATGAGAAATAGTCACTAGAAAATTGATGTCAATCCCAATAGGGCAATAAATTCATGAATTTGTTCAAAATATGTCATGATTGAAATTTGGGTGTGATACCTTAATGAATGTTTCACTAAAGAATATACCCCTTAGAATACACAATTAAACTAGAATCTACACATGCATTCAAATAAATACTTTTATTTTTAGAATATTAGATGAGTCTACTTAGTAATCCATAGATAGAATTGAACATTTCTTTTATTATTGTGAAAAGGAACCATGCAAAAGCTTTTTAAGGTGTTTATAGTCATCTAGCTAATCAACTGGCCACACATACATGTAGAAATGAACACAATTCTAATGGAGACACTCAAATAAGGTCAATATCACCTTTTAAACTCATTATTCATAGATTGCACAATTAGTTCTTTACAAATTTGGGATGAACCAAAATCGTTAAAATAAAAAATGTCTTGTCCCTTAATTGGAGTTGAAACCCTAGCTATTTGAAAGTGTATTATTCCTAGTTCCTCTCCAAAATAATTTTCCCATCCCTTGTTTAATGAAAAATAAAGTTTATATACCCCACTACAACTTACGCAAGAAAAAGAAACATGCAAAATTTAATGAAAGGCCTAAAAATATATGATCTCAGTAGTTGCAAGAAGTACACACACCTCCACGTCAAGTTTTTCATAATTTTGGTAGCTTGAACTACATCAATCATGTACACATGTACTCATAAATCATGGGGAGCCATCATTATTTCATCTGCAATAGTTCTAGTCATCAATGGATTCCATGGAAGGTGGGAGATTAAGTGAAATAAATGTCAATAATCAGGTGATCTTTGACATAAAGTTTTGGTATTTTGGTTATTGATGGGTCTCAAGTTTTGGGAGGAAATTGAGAATTGAAAAATTAAAAATATGCCATGGGGGTTTAGCTTTCAAGAGGACTCGGAACCATGAAATTTTACATGTACAATTCTTGATAGGGTTCAATTTTGGGAGGAACTTGGAACCATGAATATTATACATGTTGGATTTAGGATTCAAGCTGGAAGTGGAACATGGAAACTACAAAGGATTGGTGGGTGTTGGGATTAGGAAAGAAAATAGAAATGGAATTTAAGATTGGTAGGTGGCAAGCCTTGGGATGGAATAAAATTCAAAAATATGTTGGTTGAGATCGAGTCATAGGTAGAAATGAGAACTTAGAATGTAAGGTTCTAGGTTCCAAATGGATCCTAAAGTCTGATTGGGTGTCACGAGAGTTGGGAGAAAGAAGGAACTCAGGATTGGAACCTAGGTTCTAGGTCCCAATTAGGGTCATTATCTAACAAGAAGGGGAAGGGAATATATGTCAGGGATTGGACACTAGGAGGAAATGTGGACCTTGAACATAATGTTCTATATTTTTGTCAGGACCCAAGGTCTAACAGTAAATAATGATAGACATAAGCTTTAGGGAGATAAAATCAGAGTGCAAGGGAAACTTTGGACCAGGAACCTAAGGTTACAAGTCCTTGATGGGTCTCAATATTTGCGAGAAATAGAGAGCCACAATCAAGTAGGGAACAAGAGACAACACGAAAATGGGAAAAGTAAACCCGAAACACAAGTCCAGAGTTCCAAGCAAAACTTGAGGTCTAAGAGAGAACTTAGAAGTATTTGGTGGGGGAAATTTTGTAGGGGAGGAGGAGAAGTCAGAAATAGGGGCTTGAGAGAACTAGGGAACTACGAGTAAGTTCCAAAATCAATGAAAACCTTGAAAATCTAAAAATACCTTAAAAACACTCACCAAAATTATTATATATCAACACTACTTGCCCTATAGGGAACTTCAACATTATCAAAAACATTTTTGGGAGTTCATGTAGTTTTGGAACCAAATTAAAACACCACCAATATCTTCACACAGTGTCTTCCTTTGTTGGGCCATCAAGTCATCGAGTCAACTTTGACCTACTTACCAAGGGATTGCAAAAGATGATACCTTGATATCTCAAAAAAAACTACATTTACTCCTAATAAAAGTCGGGAAGAGGGAAATGAATTACCACCCCAATGCCCAAAAAAAATGCATGAAAATGACTCTTTTTCGAACTTGATCCATTCTAAGATATCCCTCATCAGAAATCCTCCAAAGCATCAGAGTTGGTGGATCTCTGATACTAGAGATGAGAACATGGAGAAATTTGATGCTCCACCAAATACATGCATGCTTCTTTGTATAACTGATCTCCTTTGGACATTGAATATAGGATGAGAGCAAGGAATGCCCCAAAATTTTGAAAAACCAAGTTCACTTGGAATATTTTAGAGAATAATGGATCAATGTCAAAGAAGTGGGCGAACACGAGAATAGGTACTAAAATAAAGAAAACCCCAAAAATTTGCAACTCTGACAAAATGACTTAGCAAAATTTTATAAGGGTTCCTTGAGCAAGGTTTTGGGATCGATAGGAAAGGCATGCAAGTATGGATATCCCCAAAACCCCAAAACATTGATAACACAAAATAACAAGGGAAATCATGGAGAAAGCATAAACTTAGGCTTTTTATGGATCTTTGAACCATTTGACACTTAGGAGACCCATTTAGGATTTATCAAATTAATTATTAAAAAAATTGGGTAAGGTCAAATACAAAATCATTGGAGTAGAGCAAAGAAAAATTGAGACACATTAGACTAGGGTGTGAACACCTTGTATATATTGTGTTTTGTATGTGTGTGTATTTGTTATTCATGATTCCTATTGGTCATGATGAAATTTATATGTCCTAATACCCTTCTTGTTTTTTATGGTCTATCCATGGAGATAGGTGGATTCTCACTTTTCCTACAAGAGACACACGTCCCCAACTAGAGAAAATGTTGCCCATTTTTATAATGTCTAATTTTCTTGGTCTAAGCCCCTTTTTTACATTTGGTCTCATTTTTCCAATTACTTATAACTAATTTGAGATAATTCCTAATGGGTCTCCCTTGGTCAATTTTTTTTCCCCATCATCGCCCATGACCTACTAATTGCTAGAAGTTTCCAATAAAAATATCTAATTCTAGTGGTCTTCAATTCAAGTTAATAATTGAGTTTTTTTTTTAGTTTCAATTTTTTCCATCTAGGCATACCTTTCCTCAGTTTTTTTTCCCTTGTCTTTGTTAGAGTTTCATACTTTCTCTTACCAATATTATTTTCCTCATATCCCCACACTCCAACACTGCATGCTAAGTTTTCTTTTGGATTCGTAGTTTTATTCATTCCTTTACTTGCATCCTTTGTGGCATGAGTTCCTTTGTATTCCTAATCCTCGACTTCTAAGATTTCCTTGTATATATTTCTTTAAATTTAGATATATAAGAATACTTGTAACAAGATAATTGTGGTCATGGGTTATGAATTATTATTGACTCCTACTCCTTAACATTTAGCATATTTTTATCTCATCATGATCATGAGTTTGGAGCTATCCCTATTTGATTGCCTTGTGGGATGAAATCATTAATATCATTGATCCTCGACCTATACTTCCCTTCATATATCTCTTCAAAATTAGTAATACAATGATACTCTAATTTTCTTACTTATGGAATGAGTTATTAGGTATTCTTGACCCCCAATCCTTGAGACTCTAAAACTCCCACATTTTGCACTATTCACTCCCACCTACCTTCTACATGACTTAGGTCACTATTAATAAAGATATTTGATGACACACATTCTCTAAGAGGTTTTTTTTGTTGAGAAATAATTTCTCACCTCAAGGGAAAAAGTTCACACTTAATTCTAATGATGAAAGATGAGGATGGCCTATGAAGTCATTAATGCAATAGTTGAGGATGACCTATTTATTTCATGATATTTTGACTTGTTCCATACATGGAATTGATGAAATATAGTTCTAATTTAATGTCTATGAAGTAATGTAAATACCGAATAAATTCTACAAATACTATCTTGTCTTTTGGAACAAAGGTCAATCATTTATTCGATCCATGCGACTAAAAGTGTTGACGAGATTCTAGGGTTTCAACACCTGAATGTACAAACATCATTAGAACATCATAATTTGTAAATCACAAGGAGGTTTTTGTATTAAAAATGGTTCTTTTAGTTGAATGTTTCCATGACTATATTTGTAGATCTTTAGGGAAATTATATGCTTAGGTTCTCTCTTTCCACATGCACTAGTATGAATATAATAATGAATTAATGAATGAGACACCATTCTAATTTGTGTAGCTCATATTATTTTGTGATTTATATATGTTATCTCTCATGGTATGTTGCAAATATATAACCCAATGAATAGGCACTGGTCATGGAGGTAATGATCCAATATGCACTCTAAATGAAAACATCTTACACCAATATGTTGAGAGTAGGAAGTAGTTTGTATGCACTTCGTAATTCAACATTATAACTAGGGAAGCATCTTCAACAATCCATAACTATTATCATTTTGGAAAAATAATGTTTTTCATACCCACATCCTTTTCTTATGTAGTGATGTGCTTATCATATTAATAAGAGGTCTTATGAGTAGTAAGTTAGTCTTTGGTCTAGTGAGAACCTCTGGGACCAAGAATATATTGGGTAATATTGCAACCTTTCAATTTATTCATCTCGAGTTGTGATTAATCCTATTGATGATACCTTTAGGGAAATTCCCCCTTGGGTCTACATATATCTAAAGTGAAGGAGAGATTACCCACTCCCAATAATTGGTCTATTCTTACTATCCTTGACCATAAGCCAAATGCTTGTTACTTTGGATTTGACATCCCTAGTTCGCAAAGTGTAGGAGTTAATAGTGAACTCAAAGGAGTTGATAGTGATATATGGCCTAGGGTTACCTATAAAACAAAATATATCCTTCAATAAGAGAGTATGGAAAGATAGTATCTTGCTTGATATTGATACAATAATATACAATGATCAATAATGGATCGATTATAATACATTCCCTATGATTACAAAGTGTACAAGAGGCCTTGCCTATATAGGTAAGGTGAGAGATAGGATTAGACAAGATCATGACAAGTGTCTTAATCCTATGATATGAGACAAATAATATTAAATGACCTAGGACATAAGAAGTAAATGATATAAGATAAGATAAGATAAGATAAGATCTAATACAAACTAAGACTTTTGGAAAGATTCATAGGACCTAAGTAAACTTAACATGTGAATATGACCTACTTGGTGAAGTAGTTAGGTAAAACACCTTATTCACACCAACACCCCCTTAAGTGAAACTTAGGGAATGTAAATCAAATACAATAATGAAAATATTATGCAAGGATGCATGTATGATTGGTTCTAACTACTAGGTCATGTTAGGTACCCATTTTGAAATGATCTCTCACAAATAGAGTAAAAGATAAAAACCACAAGGGAAAAACCCCTCTCTAAAAGAGAGAATACATGAAAACAATCATGTACAAGTGATAGAAGTAATAAATGGAGGACTCAACATGACTCCCCAAGGAATACATGCATCACAAATATATAATCAATATCCCCCCATAAGAGGGAAAGAGAGAGACTATGTAACCCCCCATAATGTGTAATATCATACAAAAATGGTAAATTTTTGAAGAAAAATATGATCCAATGTCTACAAAAAAATTTCCTCCCCTTAGGAAGAAACAAAACCAAGGATAGATGCATAAATAATTTTCATTTTGGATGAGAAATGATAGGAAGAAGGATGAAGATGTATGATGGTGTCTCTGAAATTTTCTCATGTTTCACCATGTCCATGATAGATGATGATGCCACAATCAAATTGTACATGCCCAATCAATGATGAAGGTAAAAAATAGGATCAAGTGGTAATAATTATGAACAAGATCCAAAGACATTGATGGTTTGATAATAGTATTGTAATTACTGTCATCAAAGAGGAAAGATACACCCTTAAATGCGTCCTCCAAATCTACAATATGAGATTCATAAAACAAAGTTGATATACCTATCAAATGATCATCCCACAAAGATAAATTTGAAAGACAATGATGGTCCTACTGAGCAAGAATGATGGAAGTCTCAATAAATTATTGCATAAGGAATCAAAAAAGGTGAATTATCAATAAGTCTCTAAAGGTGGAGAAGGAGCACCTATAGATTTAGATGTAGCATCGAGTGATGGATGAGATGCACACTCAAGAAATATTTGGATGATATTATGTGAGACATAAAGAGATAGTTCATTCCCATGGTGATTGTTCCCATAATATATGCATATGTAACTTTCATATATGATTCACTCCTCAAATAATAAGATCTATAAAATTACAAAAACAACAAGCTTCAACAACAAATATAAACTCTCAAATATGATGAATATTAAAAATCAACCCTCCCAAAAAAGATAAACATCTCCAAGTGTCAGGATGTCCAAATAAACAGTCACAATGCGATATTTGAAAAAAATAAAATAAAATATACATGGGGCTGAATTTGGAAAAAGTGGACGGATAGAATAATAGAGCTCCTCAATACCTTTCTAATGCTATAGGATTTGCAAAGTAGATAAAATGGAAAAAATATGATCTTGAAAGTCTAAATAGGAGATCTGACTCAATCAATAATAAAATTTGCCAACAATTTTTTTGATAATGAGACCCACCCCATTAGAAATGTCTCTAAACTAGCTTTCTAAAAATATATTGTTTGCTAAAATTTGACACCCAAGTCAAAATATATGGTGATTTGAAAAAAAATTCCCAATTAGGGAATTTAAGGGAAAAAGGGCCCTCTAGGGCTAGTAGTTGGTTTCTCATGTGACTAAGGGTTGTATAGAGGGGTTTCAAGTAGGTGATGCCACTAACAAGAATTGGTCCATCAAATTAAAATTGGTCATGTGATAGATATTTAAAAAAAAATTGACCATACCAATGTTGGCACAAGCATGATGTCGACCCTATGTAGGAAAATATACCTATGAACATTTTGATTTTCTACCAATCAGATTGCACCCTCTTGCATAGACTGTATGATACTATTGGTTATGGAGCCTAATCTTATTGGTTAATTTTTATAGCATGGGGAGGGGTGCAGGGGATGAAAGGAAATATGCATCCACCCAAAATAATTTACACATAAATCAAATAGAGAAATCTATGCAAAATAGTATTCAAAATCCATATTGAAAAGAATACACAACATACCATTAAAGATGACAAAAGATATACCCTAGGAAAACCTTCAAGAGAGAAAAAACCCAGCCTCCAAAAACATCCATCACTCATGTATTATTGAACAATGATGATTGCAATACATCTTTAGAGTTCTCCATGAATACCCTTGAAATATAAGCACTCCATGTGAACAAGCATGTAACCACACATCCCATGCCATGCTTCAAACCTCACAAATACCAACAAGAGATTCTCTCAATCCCTTAGCCAAAATAGCCAATTATCCAACCTTAGACAACTACCCATGTGCTTGCTTCTATAAACATAAGCTTACACAAAACCACCAAGTGGTATTACATAAAATCATGTGACTAATACCACAAGCTTACAAAATATTAACCCCCACATTTACTTTTTGGTACTAAGTTTTCCCAATATTAAATATTTTCCCAATGTGCAACCCCACATTAAATATTTATCACAATGTTACATAAAACACATAAAGTGGCCCCAAGAATGCTAACAATGTTAATGTAGTTTTTTCCCTCTTATGTTAGGAGTATTTATTTTTTTCCTACACAGTATTTAAGCTTGCTTAGGTTTAATAGATGTGGTTATTATAAGGACACATGCCAGAATACATCAACTACATTTGTCACTCTCTCCCATACATGTTTAGTTGAGTTACACACCCTCTTTTGGCTTGTTGTGCCACCTCTCATAACCACTATTTTTTCTTTACCTGAGTACGTTATGGGGTAGTTGGGTTATACACCCTCTTTTGGATTTATGTGCCAGCTCTCATAACCTCTATTTTGTCCTTACCTAAGGAGGTTATGCCATTTGCTTAGGAATTTACCAAGTAGATAAAACCTCCCACCTTTTATGGGTAGTAAGAGAACATGCACATTTAAATCTATATATACAACACTCTCCTCTCACCTTCACTAGTTTGGTGACTCATTCGGTGAGAGTGACAAGAGTATTCTCAAATTCTCTTGAATTGTCTCTTCTTTTCTCTTTTTAAGATTCTATCTCCACTCTATTGCTTGATCTTTGATAATCTATCAATTTGAGTTATGTGTGATCTATGATCGACATCAGATCTTGGCTCGATTCTTGCTTCTCGATGAATCTAGCATTGTATTAGAGCGGATTTATCTAGTATAGCTCATTGTATTTTCTATTATTTTTAAGAGATTGAGACTAATAGATAGCTAATATTTTTCTCAAAAGCTCAATATTCTCTTCTCTTGCATCCTTGGATGAACTGGAGAATCAAAATAGTTGAAGGGAAAATAAGCATATGTAAACTCTATTGTGCATAATTGTGTTCCTGTGAGATTTGGGTGATTGCAACTTTATGGTAATCTTGGAGGTATTTTCAGTCTTAGCATAAAATCCAAAAGGATTGAGAAAGTCATGATTGGATTTCATTTCACCAAAATTAGAGATCAAAAGACATAGTAGAAAATAAAGGGTTAAAATTTGAATAATTTTTATTGAAGATATTTATATTTTTGCATCAAATTCTTATCTTTTGCTTATAAAACAAAAAAATTCTTTCTAGGTTTTGTTCATAGAAACAACATATGTTGTGGATATCTATTAGATTTTGCATATCGTAAGAAAATTTTGCAAAAGATACTATTAGAATAGCACAGGTTAATGTTTTTCTTTCAGGTTGAAGTTCATTTTTGCATCAAAAACTTGTCTTCCACTTGCTAGAAAGAAAAACACTTTTTGGGATATGTTTGCAAGGTTGAAACACTATCTGGTATCTATGTTTTTTGCATAATTCACAATAAATTATGCATAAATTAAGTTAAAAGAAAGACGTTTTTGTTAAAAGAGTCATTCCTATAAGGAAAATTCAACATTTTTTGAAAGTGCATAAATTTTTCCTCAGGTGTTGGACTTTGGCAAAAAAAATACTTGACATAAAGCTGAAAATGAGCAATTTTCATCCACAAAGGTCTTGATAAAAATTATGCCATTTTTCAGATATTGTAGATTGAAGTTGGTACATATTTTGTTTTCAACAAGCCAAAATTTCACCTATGAGATCTATTTTTTAGAAAGAAATAGGCATTGGAAAGATATTGAAGAATATTACTCAGCTACAAGGCTAATTTTTTAATATTTTATATATTTATTTTGTATCAAAAATAATTTTGTCCATTTTAGGCCTACAAAGCACTGTAATCTAGTAAAATCCTTGTAATTGTACTAATCATAAAGTGCCGACATTGTAATCTCTAGGGTGATATTTTGAGACTAGTGGAAGGGGGTGTCTTGTGTGTCTTCTGTTTTTAAATTTTTCTTTCTACCTCATAATTTTTTTTTTTGTACTCATGGATGTATCTACAGTTCTTGTTTTAACACCATATAACTATTTTCAATGGAAATCTAAAACGATAATCTATCTCAAAATACATGAATATCATTAGGTTACAATGGGACTTGAAACTAAACCTTAAGATGTTATAGAAAAGATAAAATGGTTTAACAAATATGAAGCCTTTGGTACTCTGTGTATGTCATTCTCTCTTAACCTTATTTTTCTCATTGAATTTTCCACTACACCAAATGGAGTGTGGACCATTTTGGAAACCTTATTTGGTAAGCGAGATGAGTTAAGGGGTCATCAATTGGAGAATGAACTCAAAGGGTTAAGTCCTACCAATTTTGACACCATACAAGACTTCTTCACAAAAGTGAAAGCCATTATATTACAGTTAAAACAATATGGAATTCAAAAGAAAGATGAGAAAATGATCTTGAGTATTATTTCTAAACTTGGTCCTAATTATTTTGTATTTGTTTCTACATTCTATGCTACTAAATATGCCCTAAGTTCCACTTACAAATGCCTTCTCTAGATGAATTTATTGCAGAACTCACTATGGATCAAGAGAAATTGGTTCAAATGGGTACAATTAAACCCTCTAAGTCACATACCTTAGTTGTAAATCAAGGCACAAAAGAATAAAAAGAGTCTAGCAAACATGATAAGAAATAAAAGAACCAAGGACAAAAGAAGAAAGAAATTTTTTTTGCTACTTTAAATGTAGCTAATTAGACCTCTTCATCAAAAGTTGAACTACCTAAGAAGGAGAAGGTCAAGTGTTCTTATAGTAAGAAGTATGACCATGATGACCATAAGTGTTTAAAGAAAAAAAATAATCATCTTTCACAAATTCTTGAAAATAATAATGTTAAGGTACCTAATTATGTCAAACAAAGTTCATCAAAAGGTTCTTCGAGGGACATGGATAAAAGTAAATGGAAATGAAAAGGCTCATTGAATTGGGCGCTTCAGATCACATGGATTCACCACAATATGAGTTTACCTCACTAGAGCCATGTTTGATGTTTTCCATATTAATGGGTGATGACACTCCTTTTGAAGTGCATGGTAGAGGGTTTATTGATGTGGGTGAAGAAACATTTCAAGATGTTCTTTGTGTTCCATCTTTGTCAACTAATATCATATTTGTTTATCATATCACTCATATAGGCTCTAGCAAGCAAGTTGAGTTCACACCAGATTTAATGGTAATATTTGAAATGCATAATGGGTCTACAGTTTCTAGGGTAAAAGTAGATCATTATTCTAGACTATATTAGTTTTCTCACTTTTTTCCTAACTCTCATTCGATAGCATTAATCATTTAAATGAGGTGAGTTGTTTGTGGCATCAATGGTTTGGCCACTTGAAATACTATTACTTGTAACAACTCAGTCAATAGGACATGGTTTTAGGATTGCCTCTATCCAATTTTCTATGGGAGTTTGTCAAGGTTGCATTCTTGGTAAGCATCCTAAGGAGAAATATGATAAACAAAAAGCATGGAGGGCCACACAACTATTGGATTTAGTTCACAGTGACTTGGAAAATCTCTTTCCACATCTATCCTTTAGCAAGGCTCAATATTATATTTATTGATGAACTTTCCAGATACACTTGGGTTTACATTCTCAAACACAACTCTAAGGTCTTTGAGTCTTTTCAAGATTTTAAAGCCTTTGTAGAGAAACAATTAGCGAAGTTCATCAAGATTTTGCGTACAGATAATGGGGGTTAATACATTAACAATTAATTTTAACAATTTTATTCTTCAGAAGGTATTAACATGTAACACACAGTTCTATATAGTCCTCAACAAAATGGTGTCACAAAATTCCATAATAGGTGCTTGAAGGAGATGGAAAATTGTATGATACACTCAAAATATTTGGCACCTTAATACTAGGCAGAGGCCATACACTGCATGCTACATCTAGAATCGATTCCCTAACAAAGATTTGAAGGGGGTAACTCCTTTTCAAGGTTGGATTGGTAGAAAAACCACAATTAAACACTTTTGAGTGTTTGGTTCTCTTGCATGGGCTCACGTTCCAACAAAGAAACACAAGGCTATGGATATGTAGAGTAAGCCTTACATATTTTTTGGGTACCTAGAAGATGCCAAAGGCTACAGGCTTCTACATCCCACCACTCATGAGTTGTTCATTAAGAGAAGTGTTCATTTTGAGGAGAGCACTTCCAATTATTCTCCTACCACTTCTCCATCCACCATTACATTAGAGACATTGCATCATGATGACAACTCTTCAGAGGATCTTAATCCTCCTAACCTTGATGAGGATTCATCTTCCTCTACTTTATATGGTGATAGTGATGATGAGGATTCACATTCTTCTCATATTAATCATTCAAAGTTTTATGAGTCTCCTCCACACTCTCCACCCTTCGAGCCTCTTTGGCCTCGTCAGACATTACAATTAGTAAGTGATTGGGTTGGTGATCCTTCAAATATGAAAGGAACAAGAGCATAATTTTAGTAGGATCCACATCTCTTCATTGCTTCAACTTTAGATCTACAAACATTTAGGAAAGCTTGGGGTATCCCCGAGTGGAATGTTTCTATACAAGAAGAGTTCAGTTCCGTGGAAAGGAATCATACATGTGATTTAGTCCCTCTTCCTAAGGGAAAAAATCTTATTCAATGCAAGTGGATCTATCAAAAAATTTTTTTAGTAGATGGGTCGGTTGATAAGAATAAGGCTTGCTTGGTCATGAGAGGATTCTCCCAAGTTAAAAGGATTGACTACGCTGAGACTTTTGTGTTGGTTTCCAAAACAAATTCCATCTGACTTGTCCTTGCTATAGCCGCAAACTGTCGTTGGGAAGTTCATCAAATGGATGTGAAGAGTGTTTTTCTTCATGATGAACTTCAAGAGGAAATCTACATGGAGAAACCATAGGGGTTCATTCAGGATCCTTCATTTATTTGTCATCTTCAGAAGTCTCTCTATGGCCTCAAACAAGATCCTTGAGCTTGGTATGCCAAGATGGATTCCTTCCTTCTGATAGTTGGGTTCACTCAATTCCATTTTGATATGAATGTATACATTTTACAACATGATTACACTCTCACATTTCTAGTTCTCTATGTTGATTAATTTTTATCACAAGGAGTCACTCATCCACCATCAAAATAGTGAAAATTATTTTGCATGATAGATTTTTGATGTCAAACTTGGGTATTTTGTATTACTTCTTAGGGATTGAGATCACCTAGTCATCCTCTAGTATTTTCCTTGCACAACCTAACTATTCTCTTGAAATGCTCTCCAAATTTCACATGGTTGATTGTAAGCTGCATTGAATCCATTTTTATCAGGGTTCAAACTTTATGCTAAGTGTTCTTCACCCTTGGTTGATGGCACTTTATATCAAAATCTTGTTGGGAGTATGAGACCCGACATTTCATGTGTTGTGGGAATGGTATCTCAATTCATGCAAGATCCACATGAATTGCATTGGAAAGAAACTAAGAAGATTCTCCACTATATTCAGGGTACTCACAGTCATGGGATTCAGTATGTAGTGGGTATGGATATTGACCTGGTGGGATATATAAATTCAGATTGGGCAAGTGATTCTTAGGATCATAAGTCTAATTAGGGTATTGCAGTTCTCACTTGGTTTTGGTCCAGTTTGTTGGTTAAGCAAAAAGAAGTTTGTAATTTATCTTTCCTCTATAGAGGCTACATATCAAGGGGTAGTTAATGCCACTACTGAGCCTATTTGGATTCAAAATACTCTCATAGAGTTTGACATTCTATTTAGAAATCCTACAGTCATCTTTTGTGTGATAATCAAAGTGTAATACAAATCTCATGAAATCCAATTCATCATCAAAGGACTAAACACATTGAGATTCATATGCACTACATTAGGGAGTTGATTTAGGAAAACATCATTGATATTCAATATTGTCCTACATCGAAGAAAATCACAGACATCTTCACCAAAAAATTCATTGAAAGTAAGTCCCCTCATTTGCAAGATTTTTTGGGGGTGTGATAGGTGTCTACTTTAGGGGAGCTTCTTAGTCCTTCATTTTTTTCTCTCTATTTTGGGGGGATTCCTCTATTTTGGGGAGTTTCTTCTTTTGGGGGGATCTCTTTGTACATGGGTATCTCATCAAGCTTCATTTATCATAACTCATATTTTCACCCACCTAAGCTACACTTAGGGGGGTGTTAGTGTAGGTTTCTTGTTCCTTATATTAGGAGTATTTCTTTTTTCCCTACACATATTATATAAAATTCCTTAGGTTTATTAGATATGGTTAATATGAGGACACATGATAGAATACATCAGCTAAATGTGTCACTCTCTCCCACACATGGGTAGTTGATTTACACACCCTATTTTGGCTTATTGTGCCACCTCTCATAACCATTATTATGTATTTACCTGCATAGGTTATGGGATAGTTGGGTTACACACCCTCTTTTGGATTTATGTTCGACCTCTCATAACCTCTATTTTGTCCTTACCCGAGGAGGTTATGCCACTTATTCAGGCATTTACCAAGTAGGTAAAACCTCCCACCTTTTATGGGTAGTAGGAGTCAATACACCTCTTGGATTTATATGCCCTTATTTTCTATATATAAAACACTCTCCTCTCGCCTTCACTAGTTCGATGACTCGCTCAATGAGAGTGATGAGAGTATTCTCAAATTATTTTGCATTGTCTCTTCTTTTCTCTTGTTTCAAATTCTATATACACTCTACTATTTTGATATTCAATCATTTATTGACTAGAGTTATGTGCGATCTATAACCAACATCAGATCTTGGCTTGATTCTACTTCTCAGAGAATCTAACAAACTCATGTAATGCATGCATCTCTAGATCCCCTAGGTGCACCAAAAATGTAAAATATTATATTATAACATAATGTAAGGTGGACACCACACCTTTTCCTAATAGGGGGTACACCCTTGGTGGGGCTCCAAGGGTTTCGCCCCACAAAGCCATATTTTATGTATAATTGTTCATTGTAAATATGAATAATTTATTATTAGGTCATAGATCTGATGGTAGAGATTATGTTGGCTTTTCTTGCTCTAGAAGACAACCCCTCTTTATATGAGGGTATTGTATGACAACTGATTGCTACATTGTATTGAATTATATTGTGAGAGGAGATTGTGATAGAGAGAAGATGAAGTTACAATAGATGTGTTGTAGGTTGTATCCTTCTAAAACATAAAAAAATAGGAGAATATGTGATAAGATATATAAAATTATGCTCCATACACCCTTTTTCCTAGGGTTTCATTAGAATGTAAACCACAAAGCCAAGAGATTGACTTTCAACCTTAATGGTGAGCCAATCAAACCTAGGTTTGCATTTTATTAGGGCCTTAGAAATGATTTTGGAATGATTTGAAATGATTTTCCTAATTAAACTATGTGACCTAGTATGAAAAATTTGAATTCCCAAAGATAGATTTAAACAAAAATAGAGAATTGCAAGTGAATCTGAGGGATGCAAGGTGATACATGTACTAACCCATAAAATCTTGTACCAAGTACTGTAGAAGGATGTAGCGACCAAGGGGTGAATGAGTCCTTGTAGGGTAATTTTGATCAACTTTTGGGGTTCTTTGGAGAAGTATCTAGGCTTTTGTTTCCCACCTACAAATTTGTCGAAATGTCGAAAATGAATTCTACAACTTAGTTTTCATATCTTGGTAAGAATGTAGACAATAAATGAGATAATGCAAAATTTCTCTTCAACATCTCTTCAAACCTTCTTCAACCTATAACCTGCACATACATAAAGAGGGAAAATGTTGGTGCCATATAGGGATTTTCCTTAGCCAAACCTTGTGAATAGTGTTCCCAATTTCACTATGGCAAGATGCCAATGATGAAAAACTTAATAAAAATGGAAGGAAATGATGAATGAAAACACTTGCTGAAACTCACCACCCTTCAGTGGTTGCCTTAAAGGACTAAAGACAAACACATCACTTCAAGGATCTTGGATATTGATTGATAGCCTTGCTTGAATGCATGAAGACCTACAACACTTGTTGCCTTCAACATGAACACACATAAACTTTGACATGATGTTAGGATCTTGATTGTTGTTGTAGATGACTGATAATGCCACTCTTGAATGCTCTTGACAATCATTTTATCAATAGGATTGCTTCATAAAGTGTGTTTTTTCTCCTTATATTTGAAATGGTAAAATTACTATGTATTTGTAAGTGTTTATCCAATTTCCCAAAAAATAGATTTCAAAAGCTGATAGTTCCAATTAAATTTTGATCATTAAAATGTCACCAAAAACATATTTTAATTTGGGTCATGGCTCATAAAGGGGACACATTCGCCCATGGGTGAATGGGTCCTGGCCTAAACTTCTAGGACACACATGATCCAAGGCAATTTAATAATTAAATGCATTTATTTGATGTTGGTTCCCTTTTTCAAAAACATAAAGAATTAGGCTTTCAAATGAATAATTTGGAAAATTAGAAGCTTAATTAAGTCCAATAATTTAGGGGGACAAAACATAATGTGAAATTGTAAAGGTCTACAATTTTCTACATTACACCTTCATATATTTGGATGGAATAAAGGAAGGAAATATTGTTTCTCCATGGATGCAACCCATATTGGGTGAACCATGTATATTTGTGTCTTTATGTTTTTGTGTTACTTTATATTTTAATTTTGTATTCATTTTATTGTATAGACCATACAGATCATAGGACCATATGGATTATATAAACAACTATTCTACATATTCTACCAAAACCCTCAAAAATTGCTCAAATTTTCTAGCCACTAATATATCAAGTATTTTATCTAAAAATAAGGCTTTCCAAGCTATTTGGACCTAATGGTGTGGTCCATTTCATCCCAAAGTGCACCTAGAAATTACTCATGCCCAAATCACCCTTAGATTTGAGGATTTTGTAGATTTGGAGCTCTAATACCATGTAGGAGTTGATAGAGAACTCAAAGGAGCCAATACTGAGCTCCCACATCCCAATATCACTTGAAAAACAAAAGATATCCATCCATAAGAGAGTATAGCAAGATAATAGCTTGCTTGATATTGATGCAATAATGTATATGATCAATAATGGATCAATGATAGTATATCCCCTATGATTTCAATGTGTAAAAGAGGCCTTTCTTATATAGGAAAGGTGAGAGATACAACTAGACAAGATCATGACAAGTATCTTAATCCTATGACATGAGACAACTAATATAAAATGACCAGGGACACAAGAAGTAAATGATATAAGAGAAGATAAAGCCTAATGGCAACTGAGACTTCTAAAAATATTTCTAGTACCTAAGTATACTTAATATGTGAATGGGACCTACTAGGTGAACTAGTTAGGTAAAACACCTTATCCACAACCAACATAGAGAACTACCTAGCTTTAGGGATTTGGGAACCTACAACTCTAAGAACCAACACATTAAACTTAACATAAGTATTAATCAAAATATGTCCTTGGGTGACCATCACATGGTGGCAATATTCATGTGCTACTCCTTACAAATGGAGGGTAGTGTATTTGATTGTATCTTCCTCAAACATAAGTTTAAAAGAGAAATATGTGTCCAACATTTAGATCTATACATTCATTGTACACTTGTTTGAGCCATCAAAGGTAGGTATTGACAACTTACACAACCAAAACTGCAAATCTTGATGGGTGTAGTTTATGTTTATCTACCTATTTGATCATTTTATTATTTTAAAATTACATAAATCTTACTAAGACATGGTTTAATGAAACTCATCTCTCCGAGATTGATACTCATCTAGATAATGTATAAATTTGTCTCCACTATTTTGATTTTTCTTCCCTCCCTCACCCTCAAGTCCTCTTGTTGAGAACTTGGGTTGAAAAGGTCTAGTTGTAGAACCATTCATAGTTTTGGTGTGGTTATTATTGTTATTAATTGATGTACTTCCTTTTCTCATTTGATTCTAATTAATTTTAGAAGTATCTAAGTTAGAAATGTTTGCATCATATGAGTTAACACATTTTTCAACTGTTACTAACCTTGTATGATGGAATTGAGCTATAAATCAATTTTTCTCTTTCATTAGGAGTTCTCCTTTCTCTTTCTATCATATCATTATTCTCAATTTTAAACTTTGAAAAAGGAAAATTTTCCTCTATATTCAAAGGATCAAGAGAATGAGATCTCCTTCTTTCCCTTTGGTAGTATCTAAATTCTATGTCACTAGGATACATGTGGTATTATTCTCTATACCAAATGGTTAACTTGTATACAAGCTGGCAAGATCCCAACTCTAATACCACTATAATATCCCAAACATTAATTTTTGTAAATATGTTTTTATATGAAATATCCCTAACAAATTTTAATATAAAATATATTCTAAAAATTCTAA
The DNA here is from genome assembly GCA_007115665.2 of Sequoiadendron giganteum. Taxonomy (NCBI): domain Eukaryota; kingdom Viridiplantae; phylum Streptophyta; class Pinopsida; order Cupressales; family Cupressaceae; genus Sequoiadendron; species Sequoiadendron giganteum. The sequence goes on from CM021103.1 coordinate 4,948,827, forward strand.
AACAATCCCCACATAAATTTGATGCCAAACATTGAAAAGTTGTAGTTTTGATTTCACACAAACTAAGCCAAATAATTAATCAATATTTGCACACATGCGATAGAACTTCACCAAAATGTTCGAACTGATTTATACTCATGAAAAGCATAGAAAAATGTTACAATAAATTAGAAATTTACAACAATAAATTTCAATATAAAATTTAGAAATAACCTTGTATGTCAAAGCTCCCCCCTCTCTACAAATCTATAAAATAAACTAATTGCATCTTTTCAACATAGATGCAATTTCTGAATGAAATTTCCCTCAAGATATTAGAGGGTTTTTGTCCTCCAATCTCCAATAAATCCAAGGGTTTTTTCCTTATAATTTTCATCAATTAAACACAAAGACTCAAGAAAAAACTTGATAAGAAAAATAGATACCACAATGAGAAACCCCTTGCGAATAAATAGGTAATGAAGGCCCAACCTAGACACCCAAAATCCAATGCCCCACTCATGGAAAAATAAATAAAATAATATTATTTTACACAATTTCCCTCCAAAGATGCTCCTTCAAAATCATATCATAACCATTATTTGATTCATAGCTAAAACTAGGTAGTAACTCCCCACCTCCTAGCTATCATAAAAAATGTCATATAATCAACTACTATTAGGCTACCAAACGATCTTGGAGGTTAAAAATTTCTACATAAGGAAACCCCATGCCCCATTTGAGTTTCTAATAGTAACAATCGATAAAATATATTTAATATTTAATTTGGCCCAAAACATGTAAAATAAATCTTTTGCAAGTCCAAACCAATCAATATTAAAGATAATTATTCTCCTTTCACCTTCCCTAACCCCCCAAAAAATATTGAATGGACATTTTTTCCACAAAATTAAATTAATTGAAGCAAGACATGATAAGGGCTATGGATGGTAAGCCTGACTATGGTTATTTGATATATTTAGAAAAAAATAATATGAGAATTTGCAATGATAAATTCTCCTCAACAGTCAACATTACAAAAATGATGGAAATTGATATTTGTGAATTACTAAATGTAAAAATTAGAAATTCATCTACAAATAAGTTCATTAATTGGGATAATAGATTATGCAATCTTGGCATACTAGATTCTTCAATCTTGAATTCCACTAGAACTCCCCTTGGATCTCTTCTCTTATGCCAATCAAAATCTCTTGAAAAAAGTAGTAAAGCAAGATGGTTGGCCCCTTCAAGTGAAAAATTGAAACTGAAATTTGATGAGACCTCTTGAGGTAATCTTAAGGCCTCTAGAGTTGGTTGCATTATCATAAATGTGGCTAGAGGCAATGTATGTGCCTTGGAAAAATTAATCTTGGATGGATCAAACAACAAAAATGATCCATTGATATTGAAGGAGATTTTATCATTTGCATTGATGGGCTATCTTATTGAAACATTAACAATTGCAAACTAAATAAATAAATTGAGGTGATTTTTTCTTTACTAGACAAACTTGATAATTTAAAAATAAAACATTTCTTCCATAAGTTTGTAGACTATCTAGCAAAATGTGACATTGATTAAAAATGATGAAATAATAGTTTTTGACTATAGTGAAACTTGGTTGAATTTTAACAAGTTTATTTTTGTGGACCAATCAATTGTACAAAGCTTGGTAGGCTAAATTCAAATTTTGCGTGATCATGATTTTTTTTGGGAGATGTCCTTTGTATCTTGAGTTTAATGAATAGGGCCATCTATATTTTTGATAATAAGATTTGAGGAAGCTTTATTTGTGTTATTTGTTGGCTTATGATTAAAACATGGAGTACAAGATCTCCATTAAGGGCCACCAATGCTAATGTTTGAATAAAAATTTCTTTAATAAGATGGAAATACTATTTATTATAGTTGTTCCTTTGGTTGAAGGAGTGATTAGAACCATCATTGACAACAATTTGTTTGTAGAAGGGAAAATCCATGATTACACAATGTTGATTTTTTTTGCAATGAAATTCATTGATGACCTTAACAAGAAAATGTATGGTAAGTTGGATTTGAACAAATTGTTGGTGTAAATAGGTAATTTACCTAACTAGTTAATTAGTGGGTCCTATTTACATGTTAAGTTTACTTAGGTCCTAGGAGGGAATATTTCTAGATGACTTGTTAGTTGTTATTAGATCTTATCTTATCTCTCTAAATTTAATGCTTGTGTCCTAAGTCATTTAATATTGTCGAGGTAGTTGTCTCGTACATGATTAAGACACATGTCAAGATCTTGGCTAATCCTATCTCACAACTTGCCTTTATAAGCAAGGCATCATATGTTCATTGTCATATTCAATTTGGCAATCTTACATCCATAACCATAGCATGATATTCTTGCCATTTCTCTCTAGTGAAAGTTTATTTTGTCTTGTAGGTGATCTTGGGGTGTTGAGAGTTCACCATTAAATCCTGCACAAATATTTCAACAACTCATGGCATAATGATTCTCTTGCAGCCATTTCAAGTTACAATTGTTAGGTTACATTGGGCAACATTGGGGCAATATTTAATACAAAGACCTTAAATAAATAATACAAATTTGATAGAATGTCTTAGGTTGTTCACAATTGGGATTAGGAAATGCAACTTGAAAGAATTCACAACCTTTTTGAATGGACAACTAAACTTACTCTCCCCTCATTAGAAGGACAAGCTTGATGAATTGAAGGAAGGAATTTTATGTCTTCTACATGACACTAAATAGATAAAGGATTATATTTGACACACCTCTAATTTGAGGATTTTTTTTAATTGAAAGGAAGTTGTCCCCTTGAAATCAACTTGATTAAATTTTTTGTTTTTTAATAGTTTTCCAATTATTATTATTTTTAAAATTTATGATTGATATAATATTTTAAATACTGTGCCAACTATTTCAAGTCTTCATTATCCTAATAAAATTGAGGATATATTCTCTTAACACATTAGGATTGTGTGCATCTAGTTTTCAGATAGCTTCCTCAATATCCATGACATTCTAAAATGTTAAGGAAGCTATAATGTTTCTTGACATCTACAGACTCTTCTTGGTATCAAAAAAATGGCATAAGACGTTAGAATAGAATATAAGAATTTTAAAATCCATGGAGCCAAAGATAGCCTATGGGATATCATACCCTATTTTTCCATCTTTCGAAAATGCTAAACAAGTACTAAAAAATGGATGATGAGCTCCCCTATTTTCCCTAACTTATCCTCTTTGAACAAATCTTATAGTGAAGAAGTCGCTAAAGTGTCTGCATACTTGGATCAAATATTATAGTAAGCATCACACTCTAGAATAAAGTTCTTCTCAGATTCAAATACCTTTGTTGTGCACAATATATAAACTCTTTCCTTCCATTCTTCTTTAAGCCTTTTCCATCTACCTATTTCATATCAAAGATGGTGTTAGCTAGTCCTTAATTGAGCTATAAGAAACTTTGCTCTCCAAGGTATGTTTGCCCCTGCCCCCTATGTAAGCATTTGTTGATGCTCATCCACTTGACATTTTGTTTTATCAAAAAATTCTTTCTCTCACTCAAGACATCTTTGATGATAGCCTTAGGCGATATATGTGTCTTCATCTATTCAAAATTTTAAGGATAACTTATGAGATGCATCATCATAGTGTTCTCAACAAGGAAGGTACCCATTTCAACAAGAGGAATCTCATAAGGGACTAAAGTTTTGAGTTTGAATCTACTTGTGATAATGTGTTTTTGAAACCTCGAGCTATTTGTTTCCATTTTTCTATTGAAATGTTGGTAGCCCATAATTTACGCTTGTGAAGAATAATTGGAATAACTAAAAGCCTAGAAAGACTCTGCATCATTTTCTAGTCCCATAACTTTGCCTTCCTATTTTTATTTTGCAAAGCATATAGTGCTCTCCACCCTCCCAAAGTTCTCTTCCTTTCACAAGTATCCCAGTTGAGTTTGTTGTTGAAGTTTGCCAAGATATTTGTACTATTTTCACTTCCTTTAGAATATTCTTTTTCAAAATAAAAGTTGAGCTATTTTTTCTTCCTTTTATTGGAGAAGATCATGATCTTTGTCTTGCTAGTATCTACTTGCATACCTACCTCCTTGCATAATTGTTCTAAGGCATATAAATGCTCTTGTAACCCTTGTTAAAATTTATTAATCAAGATGAAATCATCAACGTATAGAAGAAGCCTCACAACATACTCTCCCAAAATAACATTGTCTCCACTTTGCATATTTAGGTATTCTTCTAGTTTGTCAATATAAAGACCAAAATGTGTATGGGAAAGAGAACACCTTTGTTTGACACCTATCTCACTTCAATAACTTTTAGAAAGACCTACCTAAGTCTTGATTTTTACTCAAATTTTCTCATAAGACCTGTGAACAATGTCTCTATATTGTTCTCAGATACCAAGAACCTTCACTCTATACCATAATTTGTTCTTATAAATCATGTCAAAAGTTTTCTTGAAGTCATAGAACAACAATAGACTTTCTCTTTACTCTCCCAAACTTTTTCAATAATATATCTCAAAATAATACCATGATCTATAATTGAATCCTTTCATCTAAAACCTAATTTACCCGTTTTACTTTCTTTCCTTCTACTTCTATTTAAAAAAATAAAAATGATTACGATTCTCATTTACACAAATTCAGTTCCATCTACCAAGCAAATCTGTTGGTACCAAACTGTTATCGGCCTTCCTGTAAACTGCTATGCCATGGCTTCTCTATCGACTACTATATTATGCTGGTTAAAAGCCAGTACAGTAAAGTCAACCAAAAGGTTGGGCAGTCCCAGAATTTCGAAGGGATGAGCTGGGGCCCGGGAGTCACCGTGGCAGCGACGAGATTTGCTTGAAGTAGTTATTTCATAAAAGCTGTAATGTCACATCAAAAAGGTGGCGTTTGGCGTAGCTGGAAATATTCAAATTAAGCCCCGAGATACAGAGCTGCCGTTGCAGAGTCTACATCTTTCAGTTGCCTACATTCCAAAGGTGAAGTGTCGAACACATTACAAGAAAGAAATTGACTTAACATCTGGAACATGATCTCTTGCACCTATGTTGCCATCCCAACTAACGCATCATTTTATTTCAACCTATTATCATCATTTTATGCAATCATTTGCATATTTCTTCAATTTACATCGTTAAGTATTGGCACCTCAAACCTTTTCTTGGCAAAGATATTTTGAATTACGGTACGTTGGAGAAGTTCTGGAGATTGACTAAAGTATAACGCTTGTAAGTTTGTAAAATTCATTACATTATTTTGCTGAAATTTGCGAACGATCTTCTTACCGCTTTGATGTCAGGTTAATTCCCTGGGTCGGAGCTTAGTATCGGTATAATTATACTGTTGGATTTTCATCTTTGTGACAAATGTCGGAAAATGCATGCTTAATTTGATGTTTTCATTGAATAACAATTGGCTTCCACGATATGTAGTAATTTGTTCTTGTAGATGACAAATCAAGAAGATCTTAACAATATTTTGCACAAATCTTCTGGGTTCGACCGCTTAATTATGTTTAGATTCTGAGGTTTTAGGTCTCACATTTGGATTCATTATCTTAGCAATAAATTTTTGTTCCATCGTCTTTTGTGTAACAAGCCAGTTAGGCTTGTTTAATTTTGGCTTGGTCCTGTTTTTAAGCCTTTTCTTAAGTTTCTGCTGAGGTGCATTACACTGGCCGACTCTTACTTTACCAGACCAGTCCACAGTAAACCAGAAAATGCTATTTCTGGAATTTTAATTGCCAAAGAAGCCATTATAGGCTTTGGCTTCCTTTGATTGTTGTCTCGAGGACACCCTGAGAGCCAACGCTATTCCTGCCATCTTTGAAGATACTAGGCTTGCAAAAACATGGGGTTTTGTTATCATAATTGTTAATAAAAGGCTCTCTCTAGAAGGAATCTGAAGCGATGCAATTTGACCCTTGGGTTGCTCTTTATGCACTCATAAAATGCATTGGATCGCAGGTTTGGGTTTGCTGTTCCATAGGCTACTTTGGTAGCTTCGGTTTGGCTCTTTTTATTTTTATTTTTATTTTTGAGCTGGGTGGGGCTCAAGGCTCAAATGCTAACCTATGCTTATCATTATACCTAATTTCAAAGCTTGTCTATAAAGAAATTTTGTAACAGGGAATATGCACTGATCACAATGAGCCAGGCTTTTGTCAAGGTCTTCATCCATGGAATGGATAAACAGTCAGGTTGCTCTCATGGAAATGAATTTTTGAATGATGGCAGAAAATCCTAGATAGTATTTCTATGATCAGTGCACCTATTTCTAGCTCAAGAGTTCTGAACTTGCATTCTTAGTAGAATATGAGAATCCAACGCATAGAATAATCCACCATTCCAGAGTTTGTAAATTTTATGTCTAGGCCTTTCTCTAGCCCAACTATTGAAATTTTCATATTCGTCAAAAGACCAGTGCTGAGACATTATGGTCTAATGATAACTATATATTTTTATGTATGTATTGGCCACGGGAAAGCCGAGAAAGATTGCTTGTTTGCTGAAATATTATTAATTGTCAGTGTCACATCAGCCTTTAGGTGATTAACTTTCATTTGTGTAATGTCCTTCAGACTATAGGGCATAATAACTGCAAACATTACAGTATAATATATTCAGCCAATTTAGACGCACAATTTGACATGACTCTTAGTTTTATCCGATCAGCTTCTGTAATATTTATTTAAAATAAATAAAAAGAGGTTTCTTATTTACCCGACATACTATTAAAATACATCTCATCATATTTCAAGTTTGAACTGTCTTTGTAGGAATCCTTTTCAAGCAACATACAAAATGGTAGTAGCATTACATGACCTAACAGATAACTGTTCTTTAATATCTATCTCTCAATAATGGTTCAAGATGTTGAGGATCTGTATGCTCTGCTTCAGTAGGCAATACTCTGCACTCTGGATCAATGGACTAATATAGGATATTTTGTTGATCACTTGAACTCCTTTGGAACTGATGACATGACCCAAAAATTAAATTTCTATCATTCCAAATTCACATTAGATTCCTTTGTTTGTAAGACCTTGCTACTCCAATATTCTTAGAACTGTATCTAGATGCTTCAAACGATCCTCCCAAGTTTTGTTGTAAATCAAGATGTCATCAAAGCAGAACAAAACAAATTTTCTCATCTGCTTACTGAATTCCTAGTTCATACATAATTAAAAAAGTAGTTAGAGCATTTATCAAATAAAAAGTCATGACCAAGAATTCAAATTGTCTAAAATGGCATCTAAATGTTGCACAATCGGTTGCCGTTGCACCAAAAGATCAACCTGTTAATGCCCGATACAACCGCCAGAGTTAATGAATCCATGGGAATTGGTTAAGCCATGTCACGAACCCAAGTGCTGCACTGCATAGCACAAGGAGACCAAGGGCGCACACCTTGCAACAATCCCCCTAGCGCAAGCAAGGGGTTCAAACCCATGACCTAGTCTCTGATACTAGTTGTTGCACAAACGGTTGCCGTTGTACCAAAAGATCGACCTGTTAATGCCCAATACAATTGCCAGAGTTAATGAATCCACGAGAGGCGGTTAAGCCATGTCACAAACCCAAGCGTTGCACTGCACAACACAAGGAGACCAAGGGCACACACCTTGCAACACTAAATGCTATTTGGTACACATACTCATCCTTGACATAGATTTGATAATATCTTGACCTCAAATCAATCTTTGAGAAATACATGGCTACATGCAACTCATCAATTAACTTATCGAGCTTGAAATTGGATACTTGTTTTTAATTTCTTATTGCTTAAAGCCCTATATTCAAATTGCATTTGCATGGTACCATCCTTTTTCTTAGCCAGAACCATTGATGAAGCAAAGGGGTTAGAACTAGGCCTTGTGTGGCCATTTCTAAAAGTTTCTTGATGGCCTTTTCAAAATTTCTTTGTACCTCCTTGGATGGCCGTAGGTTGTAGTCATCATAGGCTTAGAACCTAGTTGCAATTCTATTATATGTCGAAATCCTCTATTAGGAGATAGTCTTAGAGGTAAACCATTAAATACAACACAATAGTTATTTAAAATAGATTGGATATCAACATGATAGACCTTCTTATATGTGGATGAAGCTATGGTTTTCATTAAATAACGGGCTGCCCAAGCAATTTTCCCTCTCCTAAAAGATCATTGCATCCTTTTTGTTGAAACCACTCTTCGGTGTTGATGTTTGTAGCTTCTGGAGGTATTGCCCTAGTTGGCCAAGAGACAAATCAGAATTAATTATAAATTTCTATATATACATGCTAGGTCAGCTCAAGTGGAAGCTTATGCCTAGACTTGTATAAATAGAAGGAAGATCCTCCTCATTCAATGATCATTCCGTTCATTCGTTCCTTGGTGACTAAGAAGAAAATTCTCTGCTCAAGAAGGAGACCTATTTCTGCTCAGAGATTCAAATTCTTACAGTGCTGGATTATATTATTGTATTCTGCCTTTCTTGGCATAATTCTAGGTGCAATTTTCTGCACTATTGTACCTGATAATTTTAGTAAAGTATTTCTGGGTTTTTTTCTCCCTTGAGTAGAAGGGTTTTCCCAGGATAAATTCTCTGTGTTAACTGTTCTGTGTTTTATTTCTGCTTATTGTGCATATCTGATCTAAAACTAACATTGGGATCCATTGACAATACTTTGAAACACTACTTCCTTTCCTTTTGACTTGAATTTCAGATCCATGGTTTGGTAGTTTGAGTGAATTCCTCTAGGGAATATAACCATTGCACTCCTAAGATCATGTTGGTCTTGCCATGACTCACTACATAGAAATCATCATGCATGGTGTGTCTTCCTAGAGTAATGTCAAGCTATTGTATCCTCTTACTGCAAGGGATAGTGAATCCATCTTCTACTATAACATTAAAACCTTCAAAGTGCTTCTTTTCAAATCCCCATTTTACCATCAACCCCTCATGTATAAAGTTGTGGGTTGCCCCACTATCAATTGATAATGTAATTTTCTATTTTTGTAGAACTCTGCAATCTTTGAAAGGATGATATCTAGGAGCACTAGAAAGGGTAGTGAGGGCGCCTCTTGAAGACTCTTTTACTTCTTTATGCTCAAATTTTGGTTTATTCACTTTCATTTCTGGTTCAAATTCCTTTGTTTATCATTCTTCATCTAAAATTACCTCTATGTAAGACATCTTTGTCTTGGCACCCATGACTCCTTGCAAGAGAAGCACAATTTCTTTCTTTTGAGTTCATTCTTGGTTTCTTCCTCTTTACTTGTTCTTTGTGGTATTTATTTTTGATGAAATGTATTACTTTGAAATGGTTTCTTCTGTTGTCCCACTAGTGGTGTCTTAATGTAGAATTTATTTTTAAGTACTGATGTTTCCAAGGTTGAAGCTCTCTTAATGGCTTCTTATAGAGATGGTGGATTAAAATATTGTTGGCATTTCAATTCGCACCTCTGGTGTGCGTATTGGAAACAGACAGCTATGCATAGTTAGACTGCTCTTCAAATTAGGAGGGGAAGCTCCCCCTTTTCCTGATTATGTGTAAAAAGAAATGCTAAACTAATTTCCAGTCTTTTTATCTCAGCTGAGAGCACAAGGTTATAAAACTCTTTGCATTGTAGCTGAGGTTTTCTCTGGTTTCATAACTTCAACTACAAGTAAGCCTAAACTAATGACGCTTCTAACTTCTCAAGTAAATTCAGAGCAAAAGACATTAGAAGTAAACAAGGAATGATTGATTTAACACAAAACTTAGATAAACACGTTTCTAAAACACATCCGAAGACTCATTGTACTTTCAGATGTAAGCTGAAATAAAGTTCATGAAAGCAAAACATAAAACAATAACACCAAAAGATTTTGAGACTGTAGATCAAAGCAAGGCAGGCATAAGATTTATTTCCTCAAACTCCAATAGTAATAACACATTTGGGACAGTAGATTGTAGCTACAATAGGCATACAATTTACGATCAAACCAAATTACACAAAGTTGAATATATACTGAATAACAAAGAAGTAGGCCAAAATAAGCTCAGCATTTTGTTATCACAAGCACGGTTAAGAAAATAATGAGAAAGGATGCTCTTATTTATACACAAACATAGGAGTAGGGAACCCTAAAATCTCCTTGTGTTAACAATCAGTCTTGCCAACATGCAAGCTTTATTTCTAAGTCTAAACAAAAGATAATTAAACAGTTAACTGGAATGCTAACATTAGTTAACTGATCTAACACTAAAGAAAACTCCAACTATATAATAGGTAACTCCAAAGATAGACATGCATGAAAAGAGGACAGTCAATTAAACTCGGAAAAGGCCTCGAGCTAACTGCTGTCATCACTTGAGTTCTATTCCTAGAAATATTTGCATGCTTCAACTGGTAGTTCACTGATTGGTAACTTTGGCGGCTTTGTAATTGGAGTGATGACCTTTGTTTCTTTTGCAACTTTATGCTTCTGACGCTTTTCTTGATTTTTCTCAATGGAAGAGTATTGCATGATGAAATCATGAAGTTTGATTGTGAACATGGATATGTTTGGACAAGTTCTGCACAAAAGCTAAAAATAACTTCGTTGAATCTTCTTCAGAAAAAAGGGTAGATTTTCAAATAAAAATTTGAGATATGGGTTTTGTAGAGAATGCCCTTCTGAATAGACCCAGATCGTTCGTTTTTCAAAAAAATGATTTTTTCACCAACATGTGAGAACCCCTCAAAAATAGAAGTTGTGAAGCAATTTTTTTTTTTTTTGGGAAAAATCGGAGATATGGGTTTTGTAGGTGCTCGTGTGCTAAAGAGACCCTGATCACCCATTTTTTGAAAAACAGAGTTTTTCTTGAAAAAAAATAGAGTTTTTGAAAAGTAAAGTAGCAGAGGCAAATTTTTTTGAAAGAACTATGAGGTTTGGGTTTTGTGGCCAATTTCGTGCTGAATAAGCCCAAATTGTCAGATTTCTCAAAAAATTGATTTTTCTTGAACATGCAAGAAACCCTAGAAAAGTGGAAGCCGAAGAAGCAATGGAAAAAATTTCAATCTTTGAAGAAGAATGAAAAAGAAGTTGACCCAGATTGATGAAAACTAAGATGATCTTCTGTTTCTGAAAAATGATGCCTTGGAAAAATGGATTATGGAAAAGTGTTCTTTTGTGCAACCTGAACTCGAATCTATGAAGAACTTTGAAAACACCCTTCATTTGATGCTCCAAATGTTGTTGAGAAGAAAATTCTGTGTTTGCTTGTTGAAGCTAATCTGCAAAATAATGAAGAATAGACGCCCAAATGCTTCTAAGGTAAATTTTTGAGGTGAAAGAAGCAGTTAACTCGCGAAAATCCTAAATTTAGGAGTCATCACGTGAAAATATCTGTCAACTTGAAGAATCCCTAGAAAATAGGCCAGTCAAAGCATGGAGACGTCTTTCAAAAATTTCTAACTCAAGTTGACTTGGATGCCTCCTTGATATAAGGCATCCAACTTTGCAGTGTTAGAACATTTTTTAAGATTTTCAACTTTTCCTTGATGAAACGCCTTCATTTGAATTTCGATTCCGGACGTCTGATGGATCCTCTAGTTTGGCTGACAGGTTTGTTGAAGAGCGTGATCAAATCCAAGAAAGATCTCTTGGAGGTTGCAAATCTTAAAAACCACATTTGCCCCCTTGAAAGCTTGGGTGCCCTTGGCTAGCAGGGGTGCTTTTGTGCTCTAGAGTTAGCCATTTTTGATGTTTTTTCAGTTTTCAATGTTTTTTGATCTTTGGATGAATTTTTTGCTTGATCCACAATTTCGGTCATTCAGGAGATCCGGTGAACTGGATACTGGATTCGTTGGAAAGCCTGAAGAAATATGAGATGAACTTCTTAGAGGTTACAAACCCTAAAAATTGAGTTTGGTTGCCTGAAATCCTAGGCGCCCTTGGCCTGCAGAGGCACTTTTCTGCTCCTAACTAAACCATTTTTGTTAATTTTCAATTTTTCCTTCATTTTTTTCGTTGTCCATTCGATCTTCTATTGTCGGCGTTTGATAGGTCCTCTGAGCTAGCAGATGTATTCACTATGGATTTGGACTAAATCCGAGACTAATCTCTTGGAAGTGGCTAACCATAAAAATTAGTTTTGAATGCCTTAATTTCTAGGTGCCCTTGGCTTGCAGAGGCACTTTTCTTTGCCAAAATTAGCCATTTTTTGATGATTCTCATGATTTGCAATTTGCCCCTTTGATGAGACATTTCTTCTTGATCTGCAATTCCGGGCGTTTGATGGATCCGTTGAACTGGGTGATAGATTCATTGGAAAGCCTGAAGAATTTAAGAAAGAATGACTAGTTTTGCAAATATTAAAAGCGGATTTTGAGGGCTCAAAACCCTAGGCACCCTTGGCTGATTGGGGCACCCATGTGTGTCAGTTTCAAAATTTTCACTTTGTTTTGTTGATGCAACACCCTTGTTTGACCCAAAATTTTGGCCGTTTGACAGCTTCGGTGAACCTGCTGATGGACTAGTTGCAAAGCTTGATAAAATTTGAGGACACTTAGAACTGCAAATCATAACAACTAATTTTGGCCTTTTAAAATCTTGGGCGCCCTTGGCTAACAAGAGCACTTTTCTTCAACTTTTCCTTGTGACCCTTTTTGTTTCCCGTGGTGGTGTGTCTTCATTCGATCTGAATTTCACGACATTTGATGACTCCTATGGACTGGTTGATGAGTTCGTTGGAAAGCCCGAAGAATTCTGAGAAGAATGGCCAATTTTTCAAACCCTAAAAATTGACTTTTATGGTCTTAAATGCTAGGCACCCTTGGCTAGAAGGGGTGCTTTGTGCTCCATACTTATTCAAATTTTGATGATTTTCAACCTTCTCGTGCTTTGCGTTTACCACCTCGTTGATTGCATTGATCACCACAATTGACGTGTTGACTGTGTTCACCGTTGTGTGTGTGTGTGACCTGTGAAGACTGAAAAATTGACTAAGGCATTGACTACCAGGCACCTCCCTTGAAATAAGGCGTCCATCTTTTCTAGACTTCAAATATTTTTTTGCAATTTTCAACTTTTCGAATCCCCCTCCACTGTTTGAAGTTCACCGTTTTTTGAACAAATTTTGCCGTAGATCATTTTGTGTAGTGTTTGAGACTTAGATCTTGACACTTGGTATCTAGCCATCCTCCATTGATGACCTCAGAGGTCCTAACTTTTATTTTGAAAAAGAAAAATAGACCCACCAGAGAAAAATTGGCTTTTTGATGATTCTGACTAGACTAGTGTGACTGTGATGAAGAATCAACCAATCAAAATCAATTTTAGCCGTTTCTACAAAGATTCTATTTTTATGGTTTTTCCTAAAAAAATAGTGCATGAAACCCTAATTTCAAAAATTTCCAAAATTTTGCTAGCATCCTCGTGACAATAAACCTAGAAAAACCCTATGGTTCGTTTATCTTTCAAAAATTTCTAAGAATAGAAAATTGCTATTTTTAGAAAATTTGACCTTCTTTGACTTCTGACAACCATTTTACAAGATTTTGACCATTTTTACCACAATGCCTTAATGAAGCGAAAATTTTAATTTTGGGTACAACAAATATTTAACCCAACCTTTGAGAGATTCAGTTAAACCCTCCATGGAAAGAACAATAAGTCTCCTTTTAGAGACATTAGGAACTATCACTAATAATCTTTGAAATTTTGCCACATAGTTGTCCATTTGTTTTTATTGTCTTAACTATAAGCTAACTCTTTGAAATGAATCTCAAGGTCCTTCTTGTCAAACCTATCAATATGCCTTTGGTTAAATTCATCATATGAACTAATCAAATTGTGCCCTTGTCTAAGCAATCCATGGTACCATCACTTATGAGTTATGCATTTCAGATAAAGGGTAGCAAATTTTATAGCTTCTTTTTCATACATTGGGTTAAGTGAAAAGTATGCATCTAGCTTTTGAACCCAAGCATGAGATGCACATTTATTTGATCCATCATAAAAGGGAATGGTCAACTTACCCAATTTGAGTTATTGATCTCAATGAGATTGATTTGCATTTTGTCTCCTTTCATTCTTTTGTCCACTTTTCATTTTTAGAGTGCAAAAATCAGTGAGACATTTCTGAATGAAATGCTGGTCCAAAATATTTGTATTCATTAAAGTAAGTTACAAAGTTGTCTTCCTCCTAGTTTTATTGTTCCTCTTCTTCAAGTTCTCTCTCTCAAAAAACTTAGGTTGAAAAAGTCTAGATGTGGAACCCACAATGGTTTTGTAATTTGTAATAGCAGTAGCACTATTTTCACATGTAGGAGTTTGGGAAATTCTTGGGAGTATTTAAATGCTGCATTGTTTGTAACGACTATGCAATAATATTTCATTTGTTGTCGGCCCTAACTCATACTAATGATGTTATTATACTGGATATTTGCCTTCTCTTCATCTATTAGAACTTTCCTACTTTTTCCCTTATTTTCTATTTCTTCAATTTCTTTAGTTGGATCCTACAATTTTCTCTACTCTCTTTGATAAAAAAAAAACTTTATCTTTGTGCTCCATTAAAATTGTTAACTCTAACCGTACAAGCTAGCAAGATTATGCTCTATTACCATTGTAATGACCTTGTTTGATATTTTTATAAATTTTGTAATATTTTTGATTGTATTTTTTATTATGCAATATTGAAATAAATATGAAATACATGACAATTGCTATTGTACTTTTATAATTATATATTACTATTATTATAATAAAAAAATCCAAAAACTCAATAATACTGATACAAAACATTGCAAATATCCCTTAATATTTATTATATTTTAAATAATAGAAAATCACACCAAAGCTATAGACTACTTGGAAGTCTAGCGATTGTAGCTTTGTCCTAAGTTTGGCCATATGGCCACCCATAAAATATAATATGGTAGTGAATTGAAGACAAGATGGTATGACAGAATAGTACAACAATTGCTAAATCAAAATCCAATACTTGGAATGTTACAACTCTCTCCTTTATATTAACTACACCACCTTTTTGACTATTAGAAGGCTTTAGATCATAGATGAAAAACTTGCCAAAAACTTGGCGATTTTTTGGCTGGCCGAGTTTTTGGGCCATTTACTCGCCAGAAAACTTGTTGAGTTTTTGGCGACTTTTTCAGAAAAAATCGGCCTCTTAGCGAAAAGAAACTTGTGGCTGGAATAAAGGCAATTTCGATTAATTTTTTGCTCAGCAAAATGATGTGTTCCATGAAGGTTTGTGTGGCTTTGATGGTCTTAATCTGGGTTTTTTGTTAATGCAAAATGATGTACACAATGAAGGTTTGTGTGGTTTTGGATGTCTTAATTTAGGCTTGGTGGCAAGGGCTCCACCCCTCGACCTCGCGATAGGGAGTGCATAAGGGGCGTTGCCCTCGAACCTTGCGAGGGGCATTGCCCCTCGACCCTATTGGGGGTGTTGCCCCCAGACCCCCATGAGGGGCGCTGCCCCTCGACCCCACTAGGGGCGTTGCCCCCAGACTTGTTGACGGGTGTTTTATGACCGCACCTACACAGAATAAAGTTTCCAACGGTAACTCTATCCTCTCTTGATCAAAGTGTCTCGCATGCTAAGATTGCTAGAAAGATCATACTTCGACTGCAAGGTTCCATATGCAAGGGATAGCCTCAGTTGGCGTGATGTGATTTTGGTGGGTATTCCAAGGGGACTTACACAATTGTTCAACTTTGAAGCAGTTAAGATATGAAAGATTTGGCAATGATGTTCTAACTCCTAGACTAACAGGGAAAATACTGAAATTAAAGGGGATAAGGGTAGAGATTCTACAGTCTACTCCTAAATGTGGGATATGAAGGCTAACTTTAGCAAGCTTCGAACCAGATTCCGCTTTGCCTCCTGTTGGACAGCTTCTACAAAACTGGTGCAATCTTCAAAGGATGGGAAAGATATTTAGATTATGACACAACATGCACATACCATCACAACGATGCATACAGACATATGAATCACAATTGAAGTTAAGTGCCAAATACTCCAGTTGACCACGTAGGGCGAACTCACCATCAGCAAGCCCGCTAGTGGTATGGATGAATGAAGACTTGCTTAGGCCCAACAACGCATTCCACAGCTAACGACTACCTGCATGAAATAAGAATCTACTTTACTCTATCTACTTTGAATTGGAAAGATGAAAAGGCCTTGCTAGCTACTCATAACAAAAGAAGAAATTACCAAGCAATGAAACTCTTTATATCATGAAAAGTGTTCACAACAATCGTTTACAAAACTTTCAAAGGGAAAGTTTTCTTTCCTCCTCAATCTAAGCTAACTTCTAAGCTATTCACTAAATGCCTCCTCTACTCTCTAGCTCAACTCTATCTCTGATCTAATGTCTAACTTCTAATTATTTACAAATGAGGGGGGATACCCCTTTTATATCGAGCTCAGTCCAGTGGATGACTTAGATTCAAATACAATGAAGGGCTCAGATTGAGGCACATATGCCCTGATTAGGGTCTTCACCCTAAAAACTGCCATTGAGAGGAGTGGGGAAATGAATGCATAGAAGATTCTCCACTCCTCTGCAGGAACCACTACCAGCAATCAATACACATCATCCCCTTCCAGAAGATCATCATCCAGAAGGGCGTTTCCTTTCTCCTTTTCTCTGGCTGCAAAATCAACGAACCTGGTCAGGACAACCTCAACCTCTTGATCTGAAATGGGCGAGATATGATCCAACTGAAATTCCAGCACTGTAACTGTTCGCCCATGCCGGGCACAAGATTTCCTCTAGGCAACTAGAGCATCCTGGGTATTCTGAACAATGCTGGAGAAGGTGGAGGTGTTCTCGAAATCATCTTGGACAAAGGTCTTCACCTCCGAAAAGAATTGTGCCAATCTACTCTTCAAATCATTTGCAGTCACCTCCTCAAAAGTCAGCCTCCTGGCAAAGATAGCCTCTAGCTTATTGAGGACTCCATCAAAAATATTTGTCATGGCCTTTCTAACCATGACCGAATCTGCCTGTGATGCATCATAGAATCCTCGGCCTGTGACCATTGAAGAGTACCAACCGACGAAGTCATATCTATCACCCTCCTGAATCACACCTCCCTCAACCAAAGTCTGTAGAGGTGTGTGCATCAAAGCTTCTAGGCGAAGAACAACCCTGGTTTGATAGATACGAGCCTCACCCCAAGCCTGATTAACTGCCTCCATTCTTGTCATAATGTCGGAGGCTTGCCGATAGGCATGTGCAAGATCCTCCATAAACTTTTATGTCTCAACACGAACATTGACAACCCACTTATCTGCCTCCTGTGCCATTCTTTTCAAATCCTCTAAACCACTGATTGACTTTCTAGGAAATTTGGCTGGGAGCTCAATTGCCGGATTTTCTTGCCCACGAGGACGGGACAAGTGCTGCACATAGCCAATCAATGTTCTGTGCTCCACCTTCAATCTTTTGTACTTGCCTTTAGTACGGAGCAATCTGTCCTTGAGTGCCTGATATGAATTGTCGCACTCCTCAATCACCTGTGCTCCAATAGGGCGGCCAAGTTCCATAGTAGTGATCACATAATTCTCCGGAACAGCCTCATCCCGATCACATTCTATCCTAGGTACAGCCACGTGCAACGTCCGAGAGCCATCCTCATATGTTGAAATTTTAGAGAACTTTCTGGCCTTCTTCTTCGTTGAAGGTGCATTGATCCTACTCAACAATTCTTCCATCTCAATTGCTGGATCGGTCTCATGAACAGGATCATGTCTCATTCTGTCCCTTCGCCATTCTGACACTTCTTGCTGCAACTCAGAAATAATGAAGGCTTGTTCATTCCTGGCTTCCACTTCACGAACTTCTTCTATGCCTTCATCCTGGCGAGGCCCATCAATCTCTATAGGCTCGGTATCTCCTGAGTTTTGGGTCTCCTGCCCTGAAGTAGCATCATCCTCAAGAGTTGCCTCAATCTCACACTTGAAATGAGTATCAGTGACCGTTTCTTCTTCTAACTCCTACTGATTTTCCTCTCTAGGCATATTGATGCTTTGGCCCACTGACTCCCTACGAGGTGGCTGACTTGTTTCTTGTATCCTTTATTCTTCATTCAATTTTTCTCTTTGATCAGCAAACAGTGAAACTTCCTGCAGGCTCGGAGAATGTGCCCCTGATGGCGTATGTGATGCCTCCTCAACTCCCTGAGGCTCAGGCTACATTGGCTCCTTTCCTCATGGCTCTGGAGCTTAAGCAACTTGTTTCCTTTGGCCAGTGCTGGTGATCTATGATCTCCCATCAAATTGTAAGTAAGGGGAATTGACCTGCCTTTAAGTCAGTTTACATGCCTCTCCACTCAATTCCGTGTGAATGTCAAGACTGGGATGCAGAGTGTATCCAAGTTTGTAATCTCTGGCTCTGACCAATCTGGAAGTGGGAGTGGCGTATCCCTTACTGTTTCATAATTAGCCTGTATCACATTTATATCCTACTCAACCTGATCTGGCATCGGGACAATCTCACATTCTCTGATCATGTTTAGTGGTACCCTTGAAAACATCCTGTTCCTGACTTCTGCCTCATCCACTGCACTCGCCCAGAAGTCCTCAATCTGTGCCTTATGCTTGAATTCCTCAGACAATATCCATCTGATATTCCTCTGGGGGTCATAATGCTGTCTGCTGGTATGGTAGGAGAGGTGGAAGAATTGAAGTTCATTCTCTACTTCCCTAGCTGCCTGTAGTGATGGACAAACCTCATCTGAATTCCTCATGGTAATAGGGAACCCAAGTCCACCTTTCTTCTTTTTCTTTTGGATTTTATCGTAGGCGATGAGTTGCCTAGATATCTCTAGCATCACAATTCTGTTTGTGGGATACCGGGGCAATCTGCATGGGTAAGAAGAAAACCCCTGTAGCTTGATGTTAGTAAACTTTGGAAACTGGATGAACCAACATCCGTATTTTTCAATCAACTCTTGTACTTCTTTGGATATTGAATATTCTGTGATGAGTCCTTTGCTGCAATGTCCTTGTTATATGCATTGTGAAGGCATCATTGACTCTCTTGTAATTTGAAGTGCTTTTCAAATGCAACTGCGGACAAGCCTCATGAATTTTGAACTACTGAGAGCCACACCCAATCGGCTCCTTATATGATATCCCCCTATATTTTGTCATCCGGGCCAGCATGTAGACAATATATGAGCCCATGTAAAATGTCTTTGTTCTCTTGAGACTTCTAAGCTGCTCATGTAAATTATCACTGATCATCAACGCCCAGTCCATGTGCTCTTTGCCTTCCAGCACAAGGTTGATGTAGTAAAACATCCAAGGTTCAAAGATGAACGCTTGGGGGCACCCTCCAACTCTGCTAAGCATCATGATCAAGTCACATAATTCCTGCTTCAAGTCCTCTGAGATTATTTGCTCTGGCAACTTTGTTCGAGTTGGCTTAGGCTTGTTCATCCACCTGGAATTTATCAGGTTAGCACATCGATCAAATGTGGATGAATACATTTTCTCAGCCCTCTCTCTTGTTTTGTAAATCATCTTTTCGTAGGCTAGAATTCCAAATGCCTTTCCAATTGCTTCAGGCGTAAGATTGGCCAACAACTTACCATCAGGTGAGATGATAGTCCTCTGCTCCGTGTTGTAGCAATTAACACATTCCATAATCAACTTTGGGCATCGGATTGCTGGTGGAAAACCAACAACTGCATAAAGTGCACTTTTGACAATGTTGTGTGAAGTGACTGATGGATTATTCGCCTTCTGAAAGTCTCCAAGTTGAATGAGCCAAGATTTGTGTCACTTAACTTGCCCAGTCTCGAAGAAAACTTTGACTTTGGCAGGAAAGATTTGCTCAACTTTTTTATTACAGCCTGCCTTGATGCACTTGCCCTGCTGGATTCAGCATGATTTCCTCTTCCTGCAGCCCTTCTGCTTGTTTCAGCCATCCTGCAGAAATAAAAGGCAGTCATTAGGAAATAAGATTTTAGAAAACAATAACACTTCGAGGGTGCCAACTGATTTTCAAAAATAAAAGGCTGCAACACTTCGAAATTTCCAACTTCAAACCTCAACGCCTTTCTCACTTCAACACTTAGAAGTTTCTACTTGCAACAACTCAACGGCCAACACTTAAAAAGATTTGCTCACAGCAACTTACTTCCAGCCTTTGAGAAACTCTTCTTCTCAAATTCGCACTTTCAGCAACTTCGAATATCTTCTTCTCAAATTCATACTTTCAGCAATTGAGAAGTTTCTCTTTTGCAAACTCACACTTTTAGCAACTCAAATCTCCTCTTCTCAAATTCGCACCTTCAGCAACTCAACAATATTTTGCATTCAGCAACCGGTGAGAAATATGAAAAGAATTTGGATTCTTATAGCCAGGTCGAATTCTGGAAGAGGCTAATCTTAAGAAACATTCGAATTTCTGTTTTCCCTCCTCTGCCAATCGCAACACTTGTCATTCAAAGCATCAAAATGTTTGACTTCTAGAACTTTGAAGAAAATTCATCACTCTTGCACAGGTGTGCTTCATCATGCTTGCATTTTAAAATATTAAATCAAATATCCCTCATAAACAGTTTCATTTCATTTGGCTAAGGCATTTGATTTTACTTTGGCAAAATTATTCTGGTCATTCAGCTTAATTCACAAGCCAAAGCATTTTTTGTAAAACATTTCTCTTATTTGCCTTAGAGAAATTTTAATTTCGCCTAGGAAATTCATTAAACGGGCGCCAGGCAAAGATCTCTGTCGAAACAACACGAGCGAGGTGTGGAGAAATTTTAAATCATCTCCCAGTGGGAAATGTCCAATACCCAGAAGAAATTTCCCTTCAGAACTCATTGTTTTCATGTGTATCCGGACAAAGGGGGTAAGTTTAATTTTTATTATTTTTGAGAAAAATAATAAAATTTTCTAAGGTTTATGCCACTTTTACTCTGGACGTATTCCACACCTGCAGTCTTCATTTTTCCTGCCTTGGCATTTTTCTTGTTTTTCTGAAGAATTTCCTTCCTGTTCATGGGCGCGTTTCACCTTGCACTTGGAAAATTTTAACATTACCTCCCCTAGGCGTATTTCCCACTTTTATCTTGTAATGCTTTGGATAATTTGTAAATTTAATTAACTTATCCATGAGGGGCACATTTTCATGTATCAACTTCCACCTTCACCCCTTACCCCTTTCCACGCCTTGGAAACTCGTCTTACACTTAGTAATTTTCTCCTTCAAGTCCTAACTTCCTTGGGCGCATTTGTCATGGTGGGGAGGAATTTCGTGATATCTTTGAGTGCATTTCACATGTGGTGAGGGAAATTCCCACGCCTTGAATACTTATCTTTGACCTGCTTTGTAGCCTTGGGCGTATTTCACCTAGGGAGGAGGAACTTTTGGGCGCATATGAGGTGGTGTGAAGGAACTTGTTCAACCTTAGGCGCATTTCACTAGGCTTCTTGCCTTGGGCGCATAAAGCATGTGGAGGAGGAATTTCCCACGCCAAGCTCTACCTTGTCTTAACAAATTTCCTTGGGCGCGTTCCACCTTAGGCCACTTTCAATCTTGGGCGCATTTCATGTGGTGTGTAGGAACTTGAGGGCGCATTTCATGTGGTGTGTAGGAAATTGAGGGTGCATTTAGCATATGGGACTTCCACCCAAGGGTGCATTTAGGGGGGTGGGAAGGAATTCCCATGCCTTAGTATTTTTCCTCTTGCCTTCTCCTCTTGTGGGTGCATTTCACATGTGCTAGAGGAACCTTTGGGCGCATTTCACCCTATGAGGGGGAACTTCAACACTTGAGGGCACATTTCCCTATGTCAACTTCCAAGTGAGGGCGCATTTGAAGGGGTGGGAAGGAATTTCAACCCTTAGAATATTTTTGCCATGCCTTCTCCTTGTGGGTGCATTTCAAGGTGTGAGGAGGAATTTCAATCAAGCTTGGGCGCATTTAGCATATGGTGGAGGAATTTTCATGCCTTAGAACATTTTTTAACAATCTCCCTTCATGAGGGCACATTTTCCACATGCTACTTCCATTCTTCTTACGTAGAATTTCTTTCATGCTACCACCTCACCTTGGGCGTATTTCATGCTTCCTCCTGCTAGACTTCAACTTGGAAATCTTCAATGCCTCAGCTACCTCGACACTCTATTTTTAGTAAATTTGGAGAAGTGTGGATCCTTATGGCCCTTCATCTGTTTTGAATCTGGAACTGGTGTGATACGCTCCTTGTGGCCTTGCTACCCTGTTTATACCTGTTGCCCGAGATCATTTGCTATTTTTAGCCATCCTGCTATTTTTAGCAAACCCTAAAATTGATTGACCCTTGCAGCTTTGTTTGACCTGAAATTCTCTCCACATGATCTTGATGTTTTAAGTGACCTGTTCACACCTACCTTCGGCACAAACATGCTATTTTTAGCCATGGAATGACTTACTAAAAATAGTAAGTACTCAGATTGCGCTCAAATTTTGCCAGTAGGCAGCTTGAAAGATGCTGATCATGATGGTGTACTTCATTTTGACAACTTTTGTATTTCATCCCCCTATTTTTAGGCATAAAGGTGGGAACCCTGATTTGACTTGCATGTGCCTCAAACGACTTTTGTTTGACTTGGTTCCTGTTGCATGTCATTTTGCCTGTGAAACTGGAGTGCAAGGAGCTACCTAGAGTGTACCTGCTAAAAATAGTAAATGCCCGTAAAGTGACTAATCAGCTGTTGGATGAGTTTGCATGTTAAATTACCCGAGGGATCTCAAAAAACCCAGAAAAGGTTAAAAACCCAAAAAATTGGTCAACATGCGGGCACTGGCTAAAAATAGTAAGTCCCTAAAAAAATGATCCATCTTGTTTGCATGTCATATCACCGCGAAGCTTTTGTAAAACCCATGAGGAATATCCTGACATGCACCTAAAAAGCCTACGTGCAAACCCTAAAAATAGCCTTTGAAGGCTGAACTGCTGAAAGTCATCATCTCGACTTGCATGTTTTATCATCGCGAAGGTCTTGAAAAACCCAGATACATTCTCCAGACATGCATTTGAAAAGCATACATGCAAACCTTGAAAATGGTTCCTAAAGCCGGACTTGCTAAAAATAGCAAGTTGTTAGAATCTATTCAAATTTTGCATGCAGGAACCTTGAAGTTGCTTGGATGTGCTGAAGCAGTCAGAATCCCAAAATTCTGAGAAAAAGACCTGAAATTAAGCACTTGCTAAAAATAGTAAGTCGTCAAAACTTAGTTAAAATTCAGTGGGGCTCTTCCTGAGGCGTTGTGATCGCAATGCCAAGCTCATATTTCACTTTGATAATTCCATTTGACCTCAAACAAGCCTGAAAGATAAAAGCCCTAATTTCACAAACTTAGCCAACATTTCAGCTTAGGTCAAACGATGGGACATCCCCGAAAGGACAGAAAGACCAGAGAGGGAGAGAGAGAGAGAGACAAAACCAAAGCCAAAAGACCAGAATGGAGCAAAAATTAGGGGGTCCCCATTTAAATTCTTGAAGTATTTAAATGTTGCATTTTTTGTAACGACTATGCAATAATATTTCATTTGTTGTCGGCCCTAACTCATACTAATGATGTTATTATACTGGATATTTGCCTTTTTTTCATCTATTAGAACTTTCCTACTTTTTCCCTTATTTTCTATTTCTTCAATTTCTTTAGTTGGATCCTACAATTTTCTCTTCTCTCTTTGATAAAAAAAAATCTTTGTCTTTGTGCTCCATTAAAATTGTTAACTCTAACCGTACAAGCTGGCAAGATTATGCTCTATTACCATTGTAATGACCTTGTTTGATATTTTTATAAATTTTGTAATTTTTTTTTTTTGTATTTTTTATTATGCAATATTGAAATAAATATGAAATACATGACAATTGCTATTGTACTTTTATAATTATAAAATACTATTATTATAATGAAAAACATCCAAAAACTCAATAATACTGATACAAAACATTGCAAATATCCCTTAATATTTATTATATTTTAAATAATAGAAAATCACACCAAAGCTATAGACTACTTGGAAGTCTAGCGATTGTAGCTTTGTCCTAAGTTTGGCCATATGGCCACCCATAAAATATAATATGGTAGCAAATTGAAGACAAGATGGTATGACAAAATAGTACAACAATTGCTAAATCAAAATCCAATACTTGGAATGTTACAACTCTCTCTTTTATATTAACCACACCACCTTTTTGACTATTAGAAGGCTTTAGATCATAGATGAAAAACTTGCCAAAAACGTGGCGATTTTTTGGCTGGCCGAGTTTTTGGGCCATTTACTTGCCAGAAAACTCGTTGAGTTTTTGGCGACTTTTTCAGAAAAAATCGGCCTCTTAGCGAAAAGAAACTTGCGGCTGGAATAAAGGCAATTTCGATTAATTTTTTGCTTAGCAAAATGATGTGTTTCATGAAGGTTTGTGTGGCTTTGATGGTCTTAATCTGGGTTTTTTGTTAATGCAAAATGATGTACACAATGAAGGTTTGTGTGGTTTTGGAGGTCTTAATTTGGGCTTGGTGGCGGGGGCGCCACCCCTCGACCTCGCGACAGGGAGTGCATAAGGGGCGTTGCCCTTGAACCTTGCGAGGGGCGTTGCCCCTCGACCCTATTGGGGGTGTTGCCTCCAAACCCCCACAAGGGGCGCTGCCCCTTGACCCCACTAGGGGCGTTTCCCCCAGACCCCCACGAGGGGCGCCTCGACCCTGCTGGGGGCGTTGCCCCCAAATCCCCATGAGGAGTGCTGCCCCTCGACCCCGCTAGGGACGTTGCCCCTAGACCCCCACGGGGGCACTGCCCCTCGACCCCATTGTGGGCACTACCCTCAAACTCTCATTGAATTCATTTGATTTTCTAGGTACTCTCCAAGTCCAAGTTTGCCTACAAGTCTTCATCTATAATATCGTCTAGTTCTACCTCTCTGCTAGTTTTCACTAGACATGGGAAAGAGGAAGATGTAAATTTGTAAAATATATTAATGTAGTATTTACTTTCATTTTTACAAAAAGTTAAAACAATTTGCTATTTTCATTTTATTTTAGACTATCAGCATTAGCGCATTACACATGAGGATGCCATTTTGTACCCAATTTTCTTTCAAATCAATCAAATACAACTAGACTTAGCTTGTTTCTTTTATGTATTTGATGCACCCTTTGGAATAGTCATTTCCTTTCCAAAGGTTATGACTTTTTGTTAACTTAATGCTATTTTATTTTATTCCTAATTGCTGCCTTAATTTAAATTGCATCTATTTAGAAATTGCTCCACAATAGTCTTTAATTAATTTTATTCAGGGATTGCTGCTCCTTTCATTTCCTTTGCAGTGATTCATAATGCTGCATTCTCTCAGACTTATAAGTGCTGTGATTCCTTTTCTTACGTGGGTGAAGGGCATGACAATCCTAGCAGTGCCTTTTTGTTTTTGTCTTTTAGTGGCTGCCTTTATTTTTGTCTTCTAGTGGGCGTTTTTAGATTTTGTCTTCTAGCGCTTAATATAGAGAAATAAAACGGGCCAACACATTCTTGGCCCTTGTTGTAGAATTTAGTAGTCCACTCTATCACACTAGGATTTTCAAAGAACTTGGGCACAACTACTAAATGTTGCAAATAGGATCATTTTGATAGCTTTTGTACTAGGTGTGGTAAAACAAATCTTTGTCTTAGAATGATGACAACGGGCTTGAACATTCTTCATAACATCCTCGAAATACTTTCAAGGATCATCCTATGAGCTTTAAGCCTTCCTTGTATTTCCTAGTCATGATCATAGAACTTGTATACTCTACTTGGCTCAAACCCCTCTTAGTATTGAGTTTTCAATTGTAGGGTTTTATCTCAATGAAAAAAAATGAATATTCTCAATTTAAAAATCTTGTTTAAATTTCACAATAATTAACAAACTCGAACCCAAGGGAATTCACACAATTTATAGAACTAACCTTCATAATATAATTCTTTGTATTGAGTTTTAAATTGTAGGGTTTTATCTCAGTGAAAAGCAATGACTATTCTCAATTTAAAAACCTTATTTTAATTTATTGATAACTAAATTGAGTCCAACCCTAGAGAATTCACACATTCATAGATATAACCATCAAGGAATAATTCTTTATATTGAATTTTAAATTGTAGGGATTTATCTTGACAAAATACAATAATTTCTCAACTTAAAGTGAAAAATCTTCTTTCAATTTCATGATAACAAAACAAATTCCAACCCTCGAGAATTCACACAATTAATAGATCTGACCAATAAGATATAATTTAACTTGTCCCAATTTCAAATCAAACAATAGTATAGTTTGAAAGGCCCAAGATAGTACCACTCATTGCAATTATGCTTTTGTGCTCTAGTTAATTTGCTTCAACTCAGTAGAAACTTGCAATTCACATTGGTTCACAACAATATTGGTTCTCCAAATCATTGCGATCTTCAAAATTTAGCTTTCATTATGAATAATTTGAGTATTTCAATCCTTAAAACGTAAAAGTAGGGTTTCCATTAATGTATCTACAATAAATGATTGCTTTTTTGTTGAATGCTTGACCCATTAGAATTTAAAATTTGAATTTCAATGATTTCTTAACTAAATTGATGGATTAGAGTAGTTGTAAGTGCAAACGACAACTTGTGTGACATCAAAGATGCACACTCTAAGATCCTTAAATCTAGCTAAAAAAAGGAAACTTGTCATTTGGAGTCATCACATAGACCCTATGATCAGATCAATGGTGAGCAATAAATTTTAACATCGGAGAAAACCCGCCACACAATTCTCGCACAATTGCATTTTGCCAATTGGAATGAAATCAATGGTGAAGTATGAGGGCATCAATGGTGCATGGCAACTTTGAGAACTTGTCGTGGGTCTTGTACTTCATCCCTAGAAGATTAGAGCTTGATCATAATTTTCCAAGTCGACAATGATTAGTACATTGGCTAGGAAAATCCATGGCTATTGGACAACTTAAAAACACAAGTGGGCCGCACAAAACATCTTTAGAACATTAGAGGTGAATGGTGATTAGGAACATTGCAACACAAGGACCACTTATATTAATATATATTATGTAGACCAATAGGATTCGACCAAATGGACAGTGGCTACATAAAGCTTTCCAATAACCTTGATGATGTCATGTCCCCTCCCTTGCATATCAAAAAATCAAGCAGAAACAACTTGGATAGTATTTTGAACATTTGAGGCTGTTCAACTAGTTACTTACAATGGCGTGCTAGTTTTGAAGATGTGAAGTCAATCAGCTATATGATCTTCAAAACTTTGAGACATCCATCCTAGCCATCCTATCACTTAGTTAAAGTATTTTTTCAAATAGGCACTTTTCTCACAAGACCAAGAAACATGATCAACAAAAGAAAGTGACATATAACTTAAGAGATTTTCAAAGTTTGGTGTGTGACCTAGGCTTGATGAAGATGAGTATTTTCAATTTTTTTGATACAATGACACAAAATTGATGTAGAGAATCCCAGGTGAATGTGCAATCCTGTGTCAACCAAAAAGATGATGTTTCAGTTTTGTTGGAGTTGTCTCAATTTGTTTTAGTTTTGGTTGATGTTCTCTGTTGGTAGGCATACACTAATGTGACTTTGGAAGTGGCAAAGATATTCAATGAGAAAATATCAAGTCACATTGGAATATGTTGGCACTCGTAAATTTTCCAAAGAGTTCGAAGAATCGTCGAAGAAAGATGTTGCGGGGTTCCATCGTTGTCACCATGTCACAAAGTATGGATGCATAGGTTTACATGTTGATTGTTGTACATTTTTTATTTTCCTTTGGTTTTCATGAGTTTGAAATAAAAGACAAATAGTTTAAATATTTTAAAATGTAATGACAAATAGACAAGGAAAATAAAATACATGGGCATAGTTAAAAGAACAGGGGAAAAAACAATAAAAAGTCATGGTTTGAGTAGGGAACGTCAGGGGTCATGCCATGTTGAGCAGGAGGTAGAAATTATAAAGCAATAATATGCTCAGAAGAGGGGAGATTTGCAAGCCGCCCCAAAGGTAATTGAATACACAATAAGAAGTGAGATTGAAGAAGTGTGGAGGGAGGCTGCTCATAGGAAACATTTAGAGAGGAAGAGGGGCTGTGCAAATTAAATGGCATCCTAAGTTACAATGCAAATATAGATGTGAAAATGTGAGTGCACAAAAATAGAGAAGTGAGGCACCTAAGAGATCCCACGCAGGCAAAATGATGGAGGGTGGTGAGAATAATTTTTTTAAATTATGCAGATCAAGCTCACATAAGTTGTGGCCATAGGAAGGGGAAAGCATTTCAATAAGAATGGTGCAGAGAATATGGAGTTGGCCAAGTAACGGGGAATGAAGAGGACAACAACTAAAGAGGCTACCATTGAGTAAGCAAGGACAGGAGATGAAGTTGACTTAGCATTAGGGAGGTTGCACGTTGCTAGATGGTCGCTGAAATGAAAGTGAGCATATATAGATGGAAGGAAATGCAGATAGCATGAAGAAGGGGTAGCGCCATGTATGAATGGCATATTGGAGTACGCAACAACTAAGACAAGTAACAGAGGGTTGAGTCCTATTGTGAGGAAGATGATATTTGCAGATGAGAGGTCATGTGTAGAAGATATTGGGTGAAGACATAGAACAAAGGAGCTCATAAAGCAATTGTAATTTAAATTGCCAATTGTAAAGAATGTTTTCCTGAGAATTGTATGCTCACTCAATTGAAATGTATTTGAATGTAGATTCCATCAAATTTGATTTAGTAAACTGAATTTGAAGTTTGCTTTCCTGATCTATGTAAATTTGATTAACTGCTTGACCAACGAAGTTGTCAATTTAGCGATATAGCAGAGGTTGTTTGCGTCAATTGGTATCAAAGATGGTAGTCATGAGAGTGGAGAGGATCCACCAAGACTTGTGGTTAGAGAAGAGTGTGTGAAGCAGTAGAGTTGTCTGAAAAGCTCAAGAGAATTCTTGCAAGTATGCGAGGAGTCCCGAGCAATTGAGAGCTAAGAGGGACAAGCCATGGAGATGTAGAGCATGTGGGTTGTAGATTGATGTGAGATTGCAGCAAGCGAAGATGGGATGGGTTGTGAGGAGACCCATGAGAATATTGTTTTGGGAACAATATTAGGAGAAAGTAGAAAATGAAAAGTTTGAGGCAATGGGAATGATGGTCCATGAGGGAGTGGGGAAGATCTAGGCTAGGATTGAGAAATTGGAAAAGAGTTTTGGAAAAGATGAGAGGATATAGGTGAAGTGAGAAGAAGAAAGAGGTGAGAGCAGCCCCTATAGAGGATGAAGATGCAGTTGGGATTGTAGTAGTAGAGCATGGCGAAGATGATGATTTGTTAGCACAAATGTTGGCGATTGAAGAAGAGTGGATGTCGAAGCTTGTTGTTGCAGCGAAGGGAGAAGAACAAAAAGTTGTAGCTGATGAGGATGTGGAAGATGTTGCAGCAAAAACTAATGTTACAGCTGAGGTAAATTTGTTTTATGATAATGATATTTTGTTTTCAGATAAGATGGTAGAAGAGATGGATAGAGAACAAAAGTATGTTGCAGATGTTGCATATTTGTTTGTAGAGAGTGTGGAGGATGATGCAGGTGGGTTTTGGTGGAGGTGGTTGGTTTGCGGTGGGTTGAATCTCACGAAGGATATGATGCCCCCTTGGGATCTATGATTATGATTTTGTGTTTGTTTTTTTTTCTGATTTTTGTTTTTTGCCCAGAATGTTATAGGAAAGGAAATAATTGCAAAATGCTAAATAATAAAGGAAATGCATAAACTAATAATAACCCAATTTATTTTATTGCATCAGAAACAATTCTGGAACATACCCATGTGCTGAAATGCAAGGTCACAAGTCTGATTTTTGAAACCAGCAATGAACAAACCCTCACGTGCTTCCTGCAAGGGTACGGATAGCTCTAAATCCCACCTACAGGTTGAATGAAGTCCAACCAGCAATAACAACCTGTACTTTATTTTCTGATCTGCAATATTATTCTCTAAAAATCTGAAATGTTATTCTCTTGGATTCTCTGAAGCTTAGATAATAATCCCTGTGTGAGATTATTCAATCAAGAGTCCTTGGGTGGTCTCTCACACCTGCAAACTTTGTCCTATTCGAGGGATTTCGTCCTCAGAATAGCTCGATTCTCCAAACCAGCAAACCTTGTTGCTCAACTCTCTCCATTTGTTCAAATAAACAATGAATGAATAAAAAATGATTTCTTTTTGCTTTTAACCTTCTCTGTCAAAATCCCACACCCACTTTTGCAATTTGGATTTTCAAAATAATATTAAAATGTTGCCATTTTAGTATTTGACTTTTAATAAACTATTTCATAAAGTATCATTAAAAATAATAATACTATATTAAAAGTCACTTTATAACGTCAAATTATAAAGTCACTTTAATAATTAATATTATTAAAGTAATTTGACTTTAATAATATAATTAAATTGTCAACTCTCAATAATAATCTGATAACAACCCTTGAGAGTGATCCAAACACAATTTCCAACTGCTGGCGTGGTGACCTTGATCCTTGGTATAACTTACCATAAATAGTAAGTATGACCAATGTGCTTTAGAATTGGCTTTGGAAGGCCTACTAATAAATATACTGAGTCACTGAGTTGTATACATTGAAATGGATACCCAAGCCTGCTGAAGACCTTGAATACCCTCCAAAGGGTCCCCTAAATGTCTCATTAGCCTACGGGGACCAGATGTTAGGCTAACCACTGCAAAGATACAGATCGTGAAGAAAAGGGGACATTACAATCCGCCCTCCCCAGTATTGCTTATCCCCAAGCAACCCTCACCTGAACAGCCAGGCTTGTCCTAAATGTCGGGATCCCAAACCAGTCTGTACAATGCTCTACCAAAACTCCACTGCGACCACTGGAAAGATAGAGCTAAGCTCGGCAGCCCCGTTAAACACTGTATGAAGAAGAAGCAAATTGCCAAGCATAGTACATCCCAAAGCCCGCAACCCAACTGGAAACCTGCCATACTCATCATCTGTTGACCTCCGCTATGTGACTCTAATATAATCTTCACCAAGTTAAAGATGGTGAAGCAACACAGAATCATCTCCAAGTATCATAACACTCCATGGGTGTACTCCACCTGGATCTCATGGATAAACTTGGAATTTGTCCTTCCTGTCTCCTGATGGCTCCTGCTACACCATCCTAATTGCACCAAAAATGCCAAACTGCTCAAAATCTGCTCCTATATCATATATCCCAATAGCATAAATATCCTGTAGAAGTATCTTAGGACACCTATAAGATTTGTCACCTTCATCCACAAAGGAAACACCTCATACCGACCGTCCAACTCACACTTGCGTATCTTCTGCATCACAGTCAAATCAAATGTGAATGGGCTGAAAGTAAAGCAGTATGCACACGACACATTATGCACATTGTGGAATGCATCAATAAGCTCTATCGGAAGTCCTGATCCACTACTAGGATCCAAATCCTGTGAATATTTCCAAACTCCATACAAGGATCAGAAAGAGCACCATCATCCAACTCAAAGAGTGGATTATCATAAGAAAAATCAGCATCAACCCCAAACAATGGATTATTAAAAAATTGTAAACTATCTTTTTGCTGATCTGAATTACCTGTTTCTGAATTTTTGGGGTAACAAACAAGATCATACTCCTCCAATTTCAAGAGTTCATACTCTTGAAGCACCTCCCCAAAATCTTCTTCTATGATAACCTCTTTGCAAAATTGTTGATTTGGAACTAGAACAATGTTAGTTCCAAAGTGACAAAGTCACCATCATCATCCCACTTAACTATTTCACTGGACGATGTCATGCTCTTTGTAACATTATCATTGGAAGGGAATGTAGAATCATCACCATCAATTGGTTTGTAGGCTCTAACACAATCACTCACAATATGCCCATCAATAGGTGTTGACTCATGAAGTGTATCACATTGGAATCCAACCTTGTTGCCTACTGCAACGTCTTCCTTATGACTAAAAAATGCACTTCCAGCTGCAGGTTGCTCCTCAGATGTGGCTGCAATAGATGTTTAGTTTTCTGATTTACTTTCCTCATGAACACCTATAGGTTGCAAGTCACAACCCAAGGCTTCTTGTTCCTTATCCAAATTTTTTGGTTTTTCAACCATCCTTAAATATGCCCTTTTAATATCAAGGTCCTTCATTAGCATGTGCAAATCCTGCATCAGCTCAAATATGGATTTGTTTGTAGCCATCTTTTACCCTAAAGATGGTCAATGAGTATCCTACCCTGTTTGACGATATTTTTCGATTTCCTTCCTGTTGACGTGCTTTTTATGACAGCGCCAGCACAGAATAAAGTTGCCCAACGGTTACTTTATTCTCTCTTGATCAAAGTGTCCCACATGCTAAGATTGCTTGAAAGTTCATGTGTTCGACTCCAAGGTTCCTTTTATCGCGAATAGACTCAGTTGGTTGATGTGTTTTGCTGGTTATTTCAAGGGGACTTACGTAGTTGTTCAACTCTGTGAAGCAATTAGGATATGAATGATTTGGCAATATGGTTCTGGTATCTAGACTGACTCGAAAATGCAGAATTTAAAAGGGATAGGGATAGGGATTCTACAAATCTATTTCTAAAAGGGTGGAGGACGAGGATCGACTTAAACAATCTTCAAACCAAACTTTGCTTTGTCTCCTTTCGAACAACTCCGACAAAGTTGGTGCAATCTTCAAAGGATGAGAAAAGTGTTCAAACTATGACGCAACACGTTCATACCGTCAATACGACGCATACAAACATATGAACCATAATCGAAGTTAAGTGCTGATACTCCAGTTGACCACGCAAGGCGAACTTACCATCAGCAAGCCCGCTAGTGGTATGGATGAAGAAGATATGCTTAAATCACCACGCCACACTCCACAATTAACAACTACTTGCATGAAATAAAATCTATTTTACTCTATCTACCTTGAATTGGAAAGACGAAACGGCCTTGCTAGCTACTCATAACAAAGAAGAAATCACCAAGCAATGAAACTCTTTGTATTATGAAAAGTGTTCACAACAACCTTTTACAAAACTTTCAAAGGAAAGTTTTCTTCCCTCCTCAATCTAAAGCTAACTTCTAAGCTAAATGCCTTCTACTCTCTAGCTCTGATCCAATTCCAATTCTAATCTCTATCTCTAATTCTAATAGATTACAAATGAGGGGGGATGCCCCTTTTATAATAAGTCCAATTCAGTGGACGGTTCAGATCAAATTACAATGAAGGGCTCAGATCGAGCCACCTATGCCCTGATTAGGGTTTCTGCCCTAAAAACCGCCACAGAGAGGAGTGGGCAATGAATGCACAGAATATTCTCCACTCCCCTGCAGGAATCATAATGAGCAATTAATGCCCACTACCATCATCAAGAAGATCCTCATCAAGCAGCGCGTTCCCACTGGCCTTCTCCCTGATAGCAAACTCGATCAACCGGGCCAATACTGCTTCAACCTCCTGTGTAGAGATCGGTGGAATATGGTTGAGCTGGAACTCCAAGACTGCTACCGTCTGTCCGTATCTGATGCAAGATTTTCTCCATGTCACCAAGGCGTCCTGGGTATGCTGAATTATACTAGAGAACGTGGAGACATTCTCAAAGTCATCCAGGACAAGTGACCTCGCAGCTGAGAAGAATGGAGGCAGTCTACTTTCAAGCCATCAGAAGTTATCTCCTCTGGGACCAACTTTCTAGCAAATATGGCTTCTAATGTATTGAGGACTCCCCCCAAGATGTTGCCCATTGCTTTCCTCACTTTAGCTGAATCTGCCCTTGCTGCGTCGTGAAATCCACGGCCTGTGACCACCGAGGAGTACCAATTGGTGAAATCATACCTATCACCTCTCTGAATTACACCTCCATCCACCAAGGTTTCTAGAGGTACATGCATCAAAGCCCCCAAACGAAGTACAGTCTTCGTTTGATAGATGCGAGTATCACCCCAGGCCTGATCTACTATATCCATCCGTGCCAAAATATTTGAGGCCTGTCGATAAGCATCGGCGAGGTCCTCCATGAATTTCCCTGTCTCAGTATGAACACGGCTAACCCACTTGTTTGCCTCCGTTTCCATTTTCTTCAAATCCTCTAAGGCAACAACTGACTCCTTCGGAAGCTCTGATGGACGTTCCACTGCTGGGTTTGCTGGTTCACCTGGATGTGCTAGATTTTGTACGTATCCTATCAAAGTTTTATGCTCCTTCTTCAATTTCTTATACTTCCCCTCCGTGCGGAGCAACTGATCCTTCAGTGCCTGATAGGAGTTATCGAACTCCTCGATAACTTGGGCTCCCGTAGGACGACCCAACTCTACTGTGGTGATCACATAATTTTCAGCCCTCTCCTTGGTTCGATCACAATCTTCCTTCGGAATAGCCACCTGAAGCGTGCGAGAGCCTGATTCGTCGGTCGAGATCTTTGAAAACTTTCGGGCCCTTTTCTTCTCTGGTGGCGCACTGATCCTCCTAAGGAACTCCTCCATCTCAATGGCCGGATCCGTATCATCCTCGGGTTCTCTCCTCATTCTATCGGAAAGCCAATCAGGCACTGTCTGCTGTGGATTACAAATGACAAGGGGCTGCTCTTCTGTTGCCTCCATCTCGTGCACTTCCTCTCTTCTTGCACTGGTCTGCTCAGGCTCATCCTCCTCTATAAGCTGGGTATCTCCCGACCCTTGGGTCCCCTGTTCTGTGTTTTCCTCTTCTTCCAAAGCCGTGTCCAACATCTGCTGAAAATGGGTGTCGGCCATTGTTTCCTCTTCCTCCTCATGTTGGCCGCCCCTGGATAGACTGACACTAGCTGATTCCCGGGCGTTGGGCTGATCTACCTCCCCAAGTCCCTGCTCTTCCTCTAATCCTGCCCTCTGATCGGCAAATAATGAAACCACTCTTAAACTCGAAGATTGAGTTTGTGAGTGCACGGGTGATGCTTGTTCTATCCTCAACGGTATCGGTTGGGTTGGCACTTCCACTTGTGCCCTCGATGTCTGAGCAATTTGTTTCCTCCTTTTTACCGATAATGGCCTTGGGTCACCCATCAAGCTATAAGTAAGGGCGATCGACTTGCTCTTAAGTCTGCATACATGTCTGTCGACCCAAGTCCTGGTAAAAGTCATCACCGGGATAGAAAGAGTGTCCAAGTCCATGATCTCTGGCTCGGACCAATCAGGTGGTGGGACAGGAGTATCCCTAACTGACCCATAGTCGGGTTGCATGACGTTGACATCCTCCTCCACCTGGTCGGGAACTGGAATAATCTCACATTCTCTAATCAACTTGAGAGGAAGTCTGGAAAACATCCTTTTTCTTATCTCAGCCTCATCCACTGCATTTGCCCAAAAGTCCTCCAGATGAGCTCTGTGCCGGTATTCAACGTTCTGTACCATCCGGATGTTCCCGTAAGGATCGAAATCCTGCCTGCCTGTGTGATATGACAAATGATAAGATTGCAGCTCGTCCTCTGCCTCTCGGGCTGCCTGCAAAGAGGGACACACCTCAATGGAATTTCCCATGGTGATAGGGAAATCAAGCCCACCCTTCTTTTTCCTTTTCTGAATCTTATCGTAGGCAATCAATTGCCTAGATACCTCAAGCATTACTATGTGATCAGTGGGGTATCGTGGTAACCGATACGGATATGAAGTGAACCCCTGCAGCCTAATATATGTGAATTTCGGGAATTGGATGGGCCAATACCCATATTCCTCAATCAATGTCTGTGCTTCTTTAGATATTCTCTGCTGGGTCCTTTGCTGAAGCGTCCTCGCAATGTGCATTGTGAATGCATCATTTGCCCGTTTATAGTTGGCAATGTTAGCTAAATGTAGCTGTGTGCAGGCTTCATGAATTTTGAATTGACCAGGGGCACAGCCGATTGGCTCCTTTGTACGAAATCCCTCTGTACTTAGTCATTCTGGCCAACATGTAAATTACATATGAGCTCATGTAGAAAGTCTTCGTCACCTTCAGGCTCCTGAATTGCTCATCGATGTGGTTGCTAATCATCCTAGCCCAATCGACACACTCCTTTCCTTCCAAGATGATCTCGATGAAGTAGAACATCCAAGGCTCGAAAATGTAAGCCTGTGCACTCCCATTCACCCGGCTCAACATCATTATCAAATCACAGTATTCTTGTTTCACGTCCTCGGCAATTATCTGCTTTGGGAGCTTAGTGCGGGGTGGCCTCGGCTTCTGCATCCAAACTCTGTTGATGACTGCAGTGACTCTTTCGAAAGAGGAAGAGTACATCTTATCTGCCCTTTTGTTTGTTCTGTATAACATCTCCTCAGCAGTTGGAATCCCAAATGCCTCTCCGATGGCATCCGGTGTGAAGTTGGCGAGCAGTTTACCATCCGGAGAGACAATCGTCCTACGTTCTGGCTTGTAGTGATTGGCGCACTCCATAATTAGCTCCGGACACTGAATTGCTGGCGGAAAACTAGCAGCTGCGTAGATTCCACTCTTCATTATATTATGTGCCGTGACGGATGGTTGATGGCCCCCTAGCCCGAACATCCTCGATTTGAGTGCATTTAGATTAAATGAACCAAGGTTGGTATCATTTAATCCTGCCAACTTTGAAACTATTGCTGACTTTGGGAGAAATGGCTTAGCGAGCCTCTTAATCATTGCCTGCCGGGATGAGCCAGCCTTGCCTGCTTCAGTGTTTGCAGCTCTGCCTGCGGCTCTGCTTGTTCCTGCAACATCCTTTGCTCCGGCCATCTGCAAAATAAAATAGAATAGCAATAAGCTAGGCTGCAGACTTTTTAGTAAAATAAAACAATCCCCGAGATGGCTGCGAATACGGAGTTAGCTTTGAAAATAAAATTTCTCAGCATAAATTTCTAACTCCAAACCTCGTACTGTATAAAAATCTCTGAGTTTAGAGACAACTCTCAGCAACTGCACTTCTGACTGGTGAAGAAAAAACGCAGCAAGCTAATAACTTTCAGCAATGTAGCTAATTTCTCCAGCACAAATTGTTCGAACCTTGACTTCACTTTGTCAACTTCAGCAGTTAGAGGAATAAAGAGTTGCCAGCAATATGAAATTTCAACTTCCTCAACTTCTCAACGTTTAAACTTCTTCAACACTTCGACTTTCAGTAGCTTGAAAATAAAGATCTCCAGAGAAAAGAAATCCTCTACAACTTTGCAAATCTGCAGCGACTTCAACAATCTGGAAATAAAATCTTAGCTCTTCAGTATACAACTTCGAACTTCGCAGCAACTCCACTTTCAGCTCTTTGAGAATTAAATTCTCCAGCAACTCCGGAAAATAACTTCAACCTTCAACTTCGAAGTTGCAGCAACACACTTTCAGCTTTTCGAAAGAAAGAGTCTCGGCAAATGAAAATTTCTCCAGCACTTCGTACTTTCAGCAACTCAACACTCCGAAATAAAATAAACTCTCACAGAATTTCTCTCCTCAACCACTTGGAAAATATTTCAATCTCTCAAGAACTTCTTCAGCAACTTCAACTTCGAAACAATGTGAGGAGAAATGAGAGAAGAGATTGTTTAAATAACTTTTCTCGGAGAATCCTGCTAAGTAGTGCTGGGGCTATTTTTAGCACCTTCATCAATTTTCCACTCTCTTCGTTCGGAATCTTCTAATTCAAGCGCAGTAGTGGGCTAGTCGTCAGCCGGTCATTATGGCAGTCGCCATTAATAATGATTCCTTCTTCTTCAAATTTCGAATTTTCCTCTTAGTCTGCAGTTAACCTTGGCGATTTAAACAACTCGCGAGAAAAACAATCACTTGAATTCCATTTTAAAATCTCGCAGTGTTTAAATAAATTCAACTCGAAAAATTTCGTGGGAGTTGTAAATTTATTTCCAACTTTTAAAATGTCTGTCATTTAAATCCTCGATTTCATAAAATTTGCCTTAGACATTTTAAATTCTCTCATTAAAATGTTCAACTCCGAGTGATTAAAAATTATTGCGTGCTCGAAATAATTCGTCCTTTGAGATTTAACTTCCGTCAGGAAAATAATCTAGGCAAAACGAATTTCCTCTGAAAATATTAAAATTTCCCTTAGGAAATTAATTTTAAAATTTCCCAACCCATGGGTGCCTTTTGAACGGGTTCATTTGATTTTCACTTGACCCATGGAAAATATTCATCGATATCAAATCTTCCCCTTGAAAAATATTCGTTAACTTTCAACTGCCTTTGGAAAATTTTAAAACTCATCAAATCATCCTTCCATGCCAAGGCTGTATTTTTCCCCAGTGAAGTGTTATTTCACTTAGAAAAAATTTTCTAACACTTTCTCTACCATAGGCGTATATTTTTGATGAAATATTTATTTCATTTAAAAAAATTTCTTCACTTTACACCTCTGGCGCACTTGACCCCTTGGCATTTATTTTTTTGCGACTTAGAAATTTTCTCCTGTCATCTCACATCTTGGGCGTATTTCATAGGGTTAACCTTTTATATTTCTCATACTTAAAACCCCTTCTAACTCATCCTCTTCATGGGCGCATTTAGAGGGTCAAGCTCCCATTTTCCTTGCCTTAGAAAATTTCAAGACCTCCTCACCTTGAGGGCGCATTTCACCTTTGCAAGTTCTATTTCCTTCCACCTTAGGCGTTTTTCTTCTTAGCATCATCTAGGCTTGGGCGCATTTCATGGGGTTAACTTTCACTTCAGGGCGCATTTTGATGTGCTTACTTTCATTTCACTACTTAGAAAATTTCATATCCTCACCTTCCTTGAGGGCGCATTTTGACCTCTCTACTTTCATTTTATGCCTTAGGAAAATTTCGGCCATCTCCTCTTCATCATGGGCGCAAATGCTAGGCCAAGCTTCCATTTTCTTTTGAGGGCGCATTTCACCCTTGACACTTTCGTTTGTGTGCCTTAGAATATTTCATCGAGCTCACTTTACACCTTGGTGAGGGCGCATTTACATGGGTCTACTTTTGTTTTTTTTTTTGCCATGGGCGCATTTCAAGTGCCATGCCTTCACTTTACACCATGGGCGCATTTACATGGGTGTGCTTTTGTTTTCAAATGCCTTAGGCATTTTTCATTTTTCTCAAACTCCCTCACCTCTCCTTGGGCGCAAATGCTAGGCCATGCTTCTGTTTTGCTAGGTGGGCGCATTTCAACATGTGAGCTTTCATCTTCACCATGGGCGCATTTGGAAGGGGCTACTTTTGTTTTTGCCTTAGAAACTTTTTAGTCTTCAATCCTTCCTCTTTGGGCGCATTTTGAGGTATGAGCTTCTGTTTTATGCCTTAGGCGTTTTGAAGGCATCTCTTCTTGAGGGCGCATTTTGATGGGTCTACTTTTATTTCTGCCTTAGACAATTTTCAAGCCTCTGCCTGTTCCTGCTCTTGCATTCTATTTTTAGCAAGTTGTGCTATTTTTAGCAAATCCCTTGATTTTCAACCTCTAAGGCTCCGTTTTGCCTGAAAATTTCATCAGATGATATTCTCTGCCTTGTGAACCTGTTTTGTCAGTCCTCTGCCCTGACCTGCTATTTATAGCCACCTGCTATTTATAGTAAGTTTTGACTTTCTGACTTCAGTAGCTCCGTTTTGCCTGAAAGTTGCAACGCTTGATCTTGATAGCTTGAGTGTCACTCTGATGCCAACCTCGGGTGCAGACCTGCTATTTATAGCCGTGCCCTGACTTACTAAAAATAGTAAGTTCTCCGACTTTGCTCAAATTTTGCCAGCAGGTACCTTGAAGTGTGCTGACATGGGTGGGGTACTTTGTTTCGGCTATTTTTGGATTTTACCCCCTATAAAAGTGGAAACCCTAATTTGATTTGCATGTATCCCGAACGGTCTCCGTTTGACTTCGTTCCTTCTGCATGTCGTTCTGTTGCTGACTGGAGTGTTGGGCGGCTGCCGGAGTGTACCTGCTAAAAATAGAAACTGCCTGAAAAGTGACTCATCCACTGCCGGATGGTTTTGCATGTCATATTGCCCGCGGGATCTCAAAAAACCCAGAAAAACCCAGAAAACTGGTCTGT
Source organism: Sequoiadendron giganteum (assembly GCA_007115665.2). NCBI lineage: Eukaryota > Viridiplantae > Streptophyta > Pinopsida > Cupressales > Cupressaceae > Sequoiadendron > Sequoiadendron giganteum. The sequence goes on from CM021103.1 coordinate 4,988,902, forward strand.
ATGCATGCATTGGCTAAAAATAGTAAGTCCTCAAAACTCGATCTTCTCCGCTTGCAAGTCACACCGTTGCGAAGCTCTCGAAAAACCCATAAAGAAAAACCCGACATGCGTTGAAAAACACTGCATGCGAACCCTAAAAATAGCCTCCGAAGGCTGAACTCTGAAAGTGGTTGTCTCGGTTTGCATGTTACATCACTGCGAAGGTTTTGGAAAACCCAGAAGGATTCTCCAGACATGCATCTGAAAAGCTCATGTGGAAACCCTAATTTGACTCTTGAAGCCTGAACTGCCAAAAATAGCAAGTCGTCTGATCTGGCTCAAAATTTACGTGTAGGCAGCTTGATGTTACCCGGATGCAGTGGAACTGACAGAATTCCAAAATCTCAATAAAATAGTCCCAAGTTGAATACTTACTAAAAATAGTAAGTTGCCGGAATACAGTGAAAATTTAGGGGGACTCTGCTGGAAGTCTTCTGACTGCTGCACTAAGCTTAGATTTCAATTTTATAACTCAGTTTGACCTTTAATAAGCCTGAAGGATGAAAACCCTAATTACACAGACTTAACCAATACTTTAACCTGGGTCAAACGACGGGACATCCCCGGAAGGACCAGAGACCAGAGAGAGAGCGAACCAAAGCCAAAAGACCAGAATGGAGCAAAATTTAGGGGGTCCCCATCTTGATGGGGTGATGTGTGAAAAAGGTCACAACACTTCCCTAGTTTGACAATGTTATTTGTCAAACTAATTTGTTGGTTTGATCTGCAATGGTTTATCTTTGTATATGCAGAGTAATTCAATGACTGCAATTCTTAGTGGAAACCTTATATATCATCATTTCTATTATATGCAACAGTTGCTCAGACTGGATACCACTACAGTGTCCCACCCTAGTTGGAACCAAACTTGTACTGGCTCAGTTTGACAATTCAGGCATTTTTTCAAATTGTTCACCTGCTTCTGTTCAATCATGGATCTGCTAACTTTCCCAATTCCAATCTTCTAGGTAGCTTGATAGTTATTTAGGTAAGGCATTCAAATATGAACTTCCACCAATTTTTGACATTTACCTGGCAAGATTATAACATAGGTAATCATAATACCAGATAAGGAAGATATATTTTCTAAGCAATTAGAAGAGTCAATTTACTACAGTTGTAAAAGTTTTACAGATTGGAATGAACTTTAAGCAATGTATTAACAAGACTGTATCTGTCATGGACATTCAGATTTTCCCTCTTTAATGACATCAACTGGAATAATCAAGCCTTTCAGATATAAACTTGAATCTGGAAATGATAATTGTATAGCTTCAAATAGTAATAACAGGTCTGTAAATTCACATCACAGAATTGTACCTTTGAATATTTATTTTCTCAAACAACTGCAATTCTAGATTGCTCCTTGGAGAAACACGGCTAGTTGGAGATGATTCCCACGTCCCACAATGTGCCAACGGCTCCCTTAGGCCTGAATGAGCTGATTAAATCAGACTGGGCACACTCATAAGTTTGGTCAGTTGCCACACTCTCCATGTTACCCCTGTTTTCCCTGTTTTGGATTCTTATGAGGACTTGGCAAATCATATGCTGCCTTCAAGCCAAGATTTCTCTTTCCAAACGTAGCATATAGGTAAGTAGGACCCGATTTGGCAAAGTTAGTTGATGTTTGACCTTCCACTTGCCACGTCAACTTCCATGGACTCGTACACTAGAAATAATAAAATCTTTAATGAGGCCCGATACTCCTATTTAAAGCTGCACACAATTTCAAGCTAGACAGGAGAATTAAATCAAGGTGGCGGTGGAGATAAAAGGGCTTGATTCCCTTATAAGAATGTGCCGCTGCATTGTCTCTTATAGTATTGGCGGAAATTTGTCCTATACAAATCCCAACTAGTATGAACCAACACACAAGTAGGACTTGATACCTTGAAATCTAGTGGCTTGTTTGTCATATTCCCTTTCACAACGTAGGATTTCCTGAGTATCTTTTTGTCTTATTGCCACATGAAACTTTATGCAACGGTTTGTCTTCTTTCCTAGCTCAACGGATATCTCACGAACTCTTCTATTAATAGCGCTGCGTACAAGTGTGCCTTCTAAGGAGATCTGGAGGTTTGGGAAAGAGTTGTTGAAGCGGATAAATCCCATGATATCTATATTATGCTGCGGTTGTTTTAGGAAAGCCTTGATTTGTCTTTATCTGGCTTGATAATATTCTCAGTCTCTTGACTAAATTCTCAACTGGTCTGACTTTTTTTTGTCTTAGTTCCTTTTGTATGCATATGAACCGCGTTGATTTCTTTGTATGCTAATATTAATGTGTGGGGTTGGCAAAAAATGGCTTGTCTTTACTAGTAAATGCTGCGCTGGAAAATTTGATTCAAATCCTCCTTTGACTAGCCTGCAGCCTTAAGACCACGATTCCCTTGTCTCCACCTCATCCACTACACAACAAAAAGTCTGATCGACTTGTCTTTAGTGCCCTGTCTCCTTTACAATAGTTGATACCTCAATATGAATCGTGGCCCACCTAAATTTGTCTTATCGATTGCAACAAAATTAAAGAAATCACACCTTCTTTTGTTTGATCATTCAAAGGCCTCACTTGGATCCCTATCTCAGCTAGCAATACCAATGATGCCTCTTATGGAGAAACTTGGGTGTGATTAACTCAGCCGTATGGCTAGATGTCAACCAGAAATAAAATATAAAATCGTTTAAATTTAAGTTCTGGAAATTATATAATGATATTTATCACCTCCAACTCCAATCTTGGAATCCCCAATAAATATATATCTGAATTTTGAAATTTCCACTTTTGAAATAACCTTGATATTCTGAAATCTTCAAATTAAGCTTCAAACTATGAATAACCAGAAATCCTTCAAACCCTAGATAATCAGATTTTTTTTTTTGAAAGCCCCTCAAGCTGGCAGGAAAATGTTGTGCTCTGATACCACTATGATGTCCCCCTGGGATCTGTGATTATGTTTTTGTGTTTGTTTTTTTTTCTAATTTTTGGTTTTTGCCTAGAATGTTGTAGGAAAGGAAATAATTGAAAAATTGTAACGATCCAACCCTTTCATAAAGTAAAAATTTCTAAATTTACATCATACGAGTAAATAAACATGCTATCAAGTCATTGGGATAATTTTTTTTCTTTCTTTTATTGAAAATATACGAACAAGATGCCATATCATATTACAATAAAGATTCCACTTCATTACAATAACTTCACAAGTACACGTAACAAGAATACATACCTTTACAAACATAGCTCCAATGAGCTTTAGAACAAATAGCTGTAAGACGGTCTAGGAATCCGTCCTTTCAAATCTTGGTTCTTTGGTTGGTTGCTGTGGAGGAGAAGCATCACTTAGGCGCTTTTCCGCCAACCACAGACTCATAATGCGGTCCCTCGCACATCTATCATTCGATAGATGGCCCTTCCCTTTGACGAAGAGATTGGTAGAGTAATCGATAACGAAAACCAATTGAGCATAGTGCTGTGTCCTACATAACTAGAACCTGTGCAATCTGACAACTCTTGAACTAATATGTAATATGGGATCACGATGAACTGACAGTGTAGTCTCAAGCATCACACAGTCTAAGTGGATGTTGTACATTGCACTACTTTGATCAAAGTGTTTCATTCAGTATGTTCTACTGAGGGTCATTTGTCACATACACTATTCAGGTCCGATTTGACTTAAGGCTATCTTCAGCTATGAATAGGTATTGTCCTTCAATGGGTAAATCCATCACCCCAAACTAACCTACAACAAACTAATCTACTTGGTAATAACCTACTTAACTAGCAGGTTCACAAGCTAGGTATATCCTTCAATGGATAGTCCGTCATCCCAGATAACCTATCTCAAAACAATCTACTAGCAATGGATCTATTAAGCAAGTAAGTGCACAAGCCTGCTCCCATGCTTATCCTAGGAGTAACACAAGCTTTCCGAGTTAAACTAATAACTTAGCTGGGTGTACCTCAAGTGACCCTTGCATTCAATCGAACCTAGTATATACTTAATTGAGAAACACACTCATCTCCTACTATGGAGTAAATATAAACATATTGCATCCCATGTTCAAACATATCTAGTATAATTAAATACCTATGTTGTATTACATGTAGCATGATTAACTCTTATGTCAAGCAATCCCTTCTGACATATCCAGTATAATTAACCACTTGTGTCAAGCAATCTCTCCAATCATGGAGTACTTAAAAACACACTATAAAAGTAGCCTACAGGATTCAATTCCTTTTCCCAAAAGCAATATTAAATACTTCTATAACTCAAATAGAAAAGACATTTCATGCAGCATAGAGAATATAGTAAACCCTTTTTAAAATGACAAGAAGAAGAAACCCCATGCCTGTTATTGCTTTTTCCCAAATATTGATGACAAGGCAACCTTCTCCTTTGGTTGCTTAGCTTACCCCTGCTTCCCAAATCATTTCTCACACCCTTACATGTTGAAAGCATTCTTCTCTCAAAATTAGACAACTCTTCCTCACAATGCTCACTCTTTTCCCACTAGAAAACATATATAATGAACTGGTAAAAACACAAAAGAATTAACCAACAAGCGTATACTTTGTTATGCTACACCTTCCTCAATGATTACTCAGAAATAAATGATGGTGGTAACTGTTATTTACTCTCAACTGGTAAAATAAATGATACTCAGGGTAATTCGAATATGAGTATGAGACAACTCCAAACAATGATAACCAATGATATTACAAAGGAAAAAGAGAAGTGATTGAATGAAATCGAATGAGAATGAAGGAATACAAATGAGTCCAAATTAGGAGAGTTGGGTGACTACTTATAGTGAGCCTAGCCTCCCTAATTTCCTACAGCCATGGCATGTGGTTTTCCACCACTGCTGTTTGAAACATTCAATTCTAGAGGTGGCGTCATTTACAGCCAGTACTTAGTATTTAGCAAGGTGAGTCGACCTCCAACTTTGCCAACATTATGAAGACTGATTCAAAAAGGCACATGGAGAATTCTACAAATCAATACCTACAAAAATGTGTTGATAGAGGTGGCACCAAATTCATCAAATGGCGGATGAATCATACAACAAAGAAAAATTCATTTGTAATTTAAGAACACATAGCCTATGTCGACTATTTTACAGGCTGAGTCGAGAAAGCTTCATTACTGCATTGGATTTATTCTTTGTTTCAGATTTTGTCTTCTTATCACAGAACCTAGCAACGCTCGATTCACGGATAACCCCCCTACGAAACTAGTCCGTTTCCTAGGACCGTGTGTTTCAAGCATGTAAAATGAGGGAAACTTGTTTTACGAGGTCTCTAATCCTACCTAGTCCGGGTAGGTGACGATAGGCTCGAGTTTAAAGTTTGACTCCTTTCAAACCCAGGAGTTAAGTCTTTCTTTCTAGTTTTTGGTGCTCCAGTGGTAAAAATCACCGCCGTTGCACCTTTTTACTCTAACTGTTTTTGGTGCTCGGGCGGTGATTTTCACTGCCATTGCACCTAACAAAAGTTTTAACCTTTGGTGCTCGGGCAGTGAAAATAACCGCCGTTGCACCTAAATTTTTGTTGACATGTTGGTGCTTGAGTAGTGATTTTCACCGCCCGAGCACCTATTTGTTGGTTAAGTCGAGTTCACCTGCCGCATTCAATGCGCGCGATTTAGGTTGATTTTTAGGTTTTAATTAACTCTAACATGAGTTATTTTCTCATTTTTCGCTAAGCAACTCCTCTCCACACTTTGCTCCTGTGCTATCACAAGTTGCCTCCATTGAGATCAAACCTTGGTGTCTACCTCCAACGCGGGTTTTTCACAGTGATCTTCGCCATAGTTATCACATGCTTGAGGTATGTTCGCGTTTTACTTTCCTTTCAGTTGTCAGTTTTCTTTAAATTTGAATGCCTTCGGTTTCTCGTCGATCTTTGGCGTTTCTTCTTTTATTGTTCCTGTCGCTCGTGTCTTTTTTGTTTCTCTTTGCTGTCGTTTTTTCCTCTTATCCTTTGCAACTGTCGTGGCAAAGATTCTCCCCGCCTTCATGCACGTCGGTCTTTGTTTTTTATATCAGTGTATAGGCGAGGTTTTTCAACGCCTTCCATGAAAGTGCTAAGTCATACCCAAGTGTCTTGGCGGTGATTTTCACTGCCATGAGACCCATTCGCAAACAACACCCAAGTGTTGAGGCAGTGAAAATCACCGCCACGACACCCAACAACTTTGACATGTCGGTGTTTGATCGGTGATTTTCACCGCCTTGACACTAGCTCTACCAAACCCCCAAAATTCTCCAAGTCTCTCAGACTTCGGTGTTCGAGCAGTGTTTTTATCGCCTCGACACCAAACCAAAATATCACTTCGGTGCTCGAGTAGTGATTTTCACTGCCCGAGCACCAAAATCTGCACTTTTTCTCTAAACACTATGAAATGTGTTTTCTCTTCATTTTCGCTTCCACGCTCATTTTCGCACCATACGGCCAAAACACAGTGACTCCATATCGCCATGTTCATTTCACATTTCCCCATATGACATGTATTTCCTGGCAATCATTGAATCCACCATTCTTGTAGTTAATTTCCAAAGTTCCATCAAAAGATCCTCGGAGATAAGAAATACATCAGTCTCTGCTCCCCTAAATGTCAACTGAAACGCCATCACCATCTCCTAAAGCGAAGGGTAAGATGAAGTATAAGTACCAGGGTGTTTTCCCTCCGACCGTAGTGTTGTCCAAGGTGGATGAGATCAAAGATACCCAGATCGGTCACCAAGATCTGGCAGATTTCGTGAAGAGTATCCAACAGAGGCCATGGGATGAGAATCTGAAGGCCATTGTACATAGCAATCTTCATATGGTATCTACTTTCCCAACTTCATCTCATCACATGGAGTTCATACTTCAGGTTGCTGCTCACTATATTCAAGAAGACAAAACTGTGAGAGATTCTGCAAGTCAGGTTGTAATGAGGCTTGACGGTGAATTCTTTGATATAGTCTTCAAAGTTCCACAAATGGAATAGTACACTTCTATCACGATCCAGAAGGCTCAAGAAATATTTGACAATGATTCAGTCAAGGCCAAGACATTGATCAACTCACAATGGTTGAAGACTCCCCGACATGCTATTTCTAGGTGGCCTAAGGGACTCCCCAGGAGTGACTTCAAAGAAGATGTGAGAGACATGATTACCTTGTTAAGCAAGGTTAAGGGCTTGCCTGAATCCTCTCATTTTCAAGATTGGATGTATGAATACATCCGAATCATCAGAAGGAGGAAAGTACACATTGATTGGGGAACACAGATCAGTGACAAAATCCATGAGCAGCTAATCAGGGTGCCCACCACCTTGAAATTTATGACTTCTTTCTTGGTGTATGCAGCAACAGTAATGAGGCAGTTTCCAGGTTTATCTACCAAAGGTAATAGACATTCTACCCCTATCTATGATTACTATTACCAATTGAACTTGAGGGAAAGCTTCCACCACTTCAGGAGAGTCACAGATGCTTTCTTCGCTCCTTTGTTGTTCACTTTTGACCCGACTCTGGAGAAGAAGAGAATATCAGATGAAGCTTACAAGGCGGTCAGCAAGGTTGGATGTGTTTTTCTACAATTCCCAACCTTCACTTACATAAGGGTGGGTTGTTTCACGGGATGTCCTTATATGCTTCCCAGGTACCCATCAGACAAATGGATTCTTATGGAGTTGTGCAGGCAATCAATTTCAGTGCACAAAGAAAGACAAAAGAATCATAAGCCAGGTTTTAAGTTTCCATTAACCATTGGCAGATACATGATCAGAAGTGTGCAGAAGGCCAAGAATGTTTCAGTAGAGATGCACATAATGACTATCAAGACCTACAGGTACAGGCGTGACTTTGACTTCAGAGATGTAAAGAAGAAACTCAAGAAAGGTTGCAGCCATGTTTACCATTTTGAAGACATATGGGTAGAATGTAGAGATGAGGAGGATGTACCTAAAATGGATTTTTGTAGGTTAACAGTTGAACAAATCAGGGCCCTCCATATAACTGATTTACCTGAAGATTTCACAGATCCAGGAGACGTCCTCAATTCTGCATATGATGAGGATAATATCGCAGGGAAACCTTTGCCTCGAGTACAATGGTCCAAAAAAGAATGTACTTACATGAGGGAAAGGTTAGCCCCTTTCCTACACAACACAGCAGAATGGCTTCACAAGCATGGCTATCAGATGAAAGCCTTCAAGACAGATTTTGAAGGTAAGCTTCCCAAAGAAAAACCTAGTCCTTCGCCAGAATCCCGTGCCAAAGAAAAACAGGCCGCAATTCCCTCTTCATCCCGAAAAGGGCCAAGGATCAAGTTCACTGTGGGGAAAAATACTCCACAGACCACTGAAATACGAGAAACAAGGGCTACCACATCTCGTACAGAAGAGAAGGAGCTTGTTTATGAGGAATTATCTTCAGATGAGGAAGAAGGAGATACAGATTTTGAATCCGAAGAATCAGATGATGAAGACTCTGGAGAAATCGAATCAAATGAAGAAGAAGAGCAATCTGCAGAAGAGGTTGAGGAATACCAAGAGGATGAGCATATTTTGTCCCCTCCTCAGAATGAAACCGAAGAGATCCCAGTCTCTTCACCTCCTCACACTCCTTCAATTCCTAAATCTCCTATTCCTCCCATTCCTTCTTCTCCTCTTCCTACCATGGTTACAGGAGTAGAAGGTGTTTCTTCCCCACCAGTAGTATCAATGGTGTTGGTTTCTTCTGCAGTTGACTGAACACAAAATATCAATGATCTATCTAGTTTGCCAGTTTCTCTCCCCAGTTTGTCATCTCCATCTTTTGACATTTCTTCGGAGGATGAATTTAACAGATTCATGAATGAATCTTTGTAAAGTTAGCTTGGCGTGAAGGCAACTGGGCCCATAATGACTACAACGGCGCCCATAGTTACTATCTCAGCTATTCCTCAAGGAGCCCTTGCAGCTCAGGAATTAGCGGTAACAAGAGATGTATATACTTCTTCCCTCCCTCCTTGGTTGGTGTCGCAGGTTCCTAAGCGCAAGAAGCAGATGATCTCCCCCGATGAGCTGGACCTGGAAGAAATACCTACCCCCAAGATCAAGGAAAAGAAAAAGGCTAAGGTGCTGTCAAGACTCCATGTTGATAAAGCTGGCCAAAAGTTTGTTGAGGTAGGTTTTCCTTCACAACTAGAGGGTGATGTAAGTATGGAAGATTATATTGTACAAAGAATACAACTTGGGAAGGTAACCAATGAAAGTGCTAAAGCAGATGCCCAAGTAGTATTAGATGCTCTTGCAGGAAGGCTTGACAAGATGGAGCAAGCTAAGAATCTATAGAAGGAGAAGGCTGAACGCTATGCGAACATCTTGAGAAACATAGTGGGATCTTCAATGGGTGATGCCCAATCTATGACCTTGGTAAATATCGAAGAACCTGCTATACAAAAGGCGGAAAAGCTTGCAGCCAAGGGTAAAGTCATGAATGAGTTCATTGAAGAGATCATAGATCATGGGACACAAGTCATCACCACCGCAAGTGAGAAGAAAATACAAATAGCCCAGTTACAAACCGAGCTTAATAAAGAGAAGGATCACTTGTGAAGGATCTACATGAGATGGGAAGGACCTTATCTTCGTGGTTGAAAATGAAAGAATCCAAGATCAGCAAATTGGTAAGGAATGGAGTAATACCTGACAAGGAGAAATATGTGGAGGTGAAAGAATCGCTTAAACATAAACTCTAGGTATTAAAGTTTTTGACTGATGACATTCACCAGGTGCAGGAGGATGTAGAAGGTTACCGGGTTCTCTTGGTAAATGGGATGGAAGAGTTGCCAGGTGATCTCCTTGATGATGAACACACCTTTCTTCCTCTCAGCGAGATTATTCAAGTGTATAAAGAGGCCTTCATGAAGCTGGTGGATGATAAAGGTTTTTCCAAGAACACCATGCACATTGTATGTGATCTGCGGCTTTCACTTGATTGTTTCAAGGCTCATCTTCAAAGGTGTAAAAAGGTTTCTTCGTCTGCGAAGAAGATGATTACCAAAATACACACGTTGGTGGATTACACAGTCGGGCTAGACGAAGCTTTCCTACGAGAGACGACAAAGAAATATGAAGACTTTCGCGCCCAATGCAAAGAACAATAGTCTTCTTTTTGTCTCCAGTGTTTGCCATTTTTGGTGTCCCCTACTTTGCACATTGCAAATAGTTTTTGACATCTTAGATGTCTTTTTGTAAAATGTAATTGCACCAAAAATATGAGGTGCGATTACGTAGAAATAAATTACACTCAGTTAGATTAGGGTTTCCTATTTTTACTCATCTGATTTCCTAATTTTTCTCTTCCCTCTTTTCTATAAATAAGAGGGATTTCTTTTGTAATAGTTACCTTTTGATATTTAGCAACGAAGTGCTGCTTTTTTGAAACAAGCATTGAGACTTTGTGTTCAATATTGTGAATTCAGATCTAATCAATAAAGAAGAGAATTGCATGCCAGACTTTGTGTTGGAATCGATTGTTTTGTGTGTTGATTTTATCGGTAGTGACTAGTGTATGAGATTGAAAGGGCTTCAAGTGGTTGATGTAAACTTTGTGTTACGTTTATCGTTTGGATTTGTTTATGTTTGAAGGTTTTTGTTGAAGGATCTACAAGACTTTGTGCTTGTAATCATTCATGTTGTTCGAGGAATTGCTGTATCTAAGAAGACTTTGTGCTTCTAATACAACGAACGATACTTCTACAGGATTCAACATTGAAAAGGCTACGGAACGACTTTGTGCCTTCGTGAGCTTTCCCTTTTCCTTTTTCTTTTAGTTATTATAAATCATACCTGGTATTTCTACGCTGTGCTTTGACAAGATAGAAATATTGGCATTACTGTTGTTGTTTAAGTTTAAGTTATCAGATCTAAAGCTTTTCATCGTGAAGCATTGTAAACATCTTCTCTGAAAAAAGAGAGAAGTATGAATGTAACACACCCCCCCCATTTCATGAGTACAGTGTATATTTTGTAAGTATTCCTTTTAGTTTACTATAGCTTCTAATTAGCAGTAAGAAGGGCGCCTGCCCTTTCTGAGAGGAGAAATTATATCTCACATAGCTGTGGCTGAAGTCTAGATGGCGTAATCTATTGAAAAGTTGATTACATTATTTTCACCCAACATGTCTTGGTCAACATATTTAAACGCCTTAATGATTTTCTTCCTGTGTTTCACTTACAGGTGACGTGATTTCACATAGTGCCATATGTGATTCAAATTCAAATATTTTACCAAAGCTCAATACGCGAATGAAGTCATTCGATTTATTTCCCAAAGTCCAAATGATATGATTCAAAAACATTTCGATTCCAAAGCTGAAGTGATAAATATTTAATCGATTAAGAAATATTCGATTTCCAATGATGAATGACATCGATTCAGAAATAATTCGATTCCATAGTTTAATGATGTTAATTATATATTTTATTATATATATATATAATTATAGTTTTAAATATATTAAACATATATATATATATATATATTTAAATACCCAAGTATATATATATGTTTAGTATAACTATTTAACAAATATAAATATATATCGTTAGCCAGTTAGCACACATCTGATATATATATATATATATATATATATATATATATATGCTAATTCAGAAGGCAATAATTATAATATTATTAATATCCACATAAAATAGGATGTGTGCATATATATACATATATATTCCTGTATATACCTTTATGTACATGTATGTGTAGGTATACCATATCGATGCATTCATATGAGCATATCCATTTGCCAACATACACTTGTATTGATATGTATATACATATGGATACGTGTATATACTATATATATGTAAATATGTCCACTTCCGATTCATTTACATCCATTTATGTTACCATCATATAGATAGGTGTGTAAGTGTGGTATTTCTATACGTATGCATATTCATGTCGATAGATTCTCCTAACACGTATGTGCATACATATTTCACCTACATCCCTTCTATCCATATGATCGTAATATCACAAGACAAACACATAGATAAACATCAGTCATAAATGCATACAAAAGTAAACAAGACTCCTAATGCAAACATACAAGCTACAGATGACTTACCTATAACCCACACAAACTGACTCAGTTCACTCAACCTAAGGTGATGTGTGTATATGCTCAGATAGTTTACTTTATCGGTTACCCGACCAAGCTCCTCTCTCGAGTGATACTTCCCCTCCACCTGGAGGAATGGCACATATACCTGCATCCACTGACACATGCTCTCAACAGTCAAATGTTCATAACATAAGCAGTATACATAAACATCTCATAAGTTAGAATATTCATAATTCAATAACCTTATAATGCAATATTTCACCATGGATAACATCAATTGAAGCAACATTAAATGAAACAATCATTAAATGAGATAACATTCTTATTGATAACAAGGTACGAGCATCATTAATTCATCTCCAGATTTCACATTACATTCAGATTTACCCTATGTAGTAATGGTAAATAGTAACTTCACAATTTGGGATGTAACAAAAATGCTAAATAATAAAGGAAATGCATAAATGGATAATAACCCAATTTATTTTATTGCTTCATAAACAATTTTGGAACATACCCATGTGCTGAAATGCAAGGTCGCAAGTCTTATTTTTGAAACCAGCAATGAACAAATCCTCACGTGCTTCCTGCAAGGGTACAGACGGCTCTAAATCCCACATGTAGGTTGAATGAAGTCCAACCAGCAATAACAACCTGTACTTTATTTTTTGATCTGCCTAAAAATCTGAAATGTTATTATTCTCTAAAAATCTGAAATTTTATTCTTCTGGATTCTCTGAAGCTCAAATAATAATCCTTGTGTGAGATTATTCAATCAAGAGTCCTTGGGTGGTCTCTCACACCTGCAAACTTTTTCCTATTTGAGGAATTTCGTCCTCAAAATAGCTTGATTCTCCAAACCAACAAACCCTGTTGCTCAGCTCTCTCCATTTTAGCAAATAAACAATGAATGAATAAAAAATGATTTCCTTTTTGCTTTTAACCTTCTCCTCCAAAATCCCATGCCCACAATTTGGCTTTTTGAAATAATATTAAAATGTTGCCATTTTAATATTTGACTTTTAATAAACTATTTCATAAAGTATCATTAAAAATAATAATACTTTATTAAAAGTCACTTTAATCTCTTTATAATGCCAAATTATAAAGTTATTTTATTAAAAATCACTTTGTTACGTCAAATTATAAAGTCACTTTAATAATATAATTAAATTGTCAACTCTCAATAATAATCCGATAACAACCCTTGAGAGTGATCCAAACACAATTTCCAACTGCTGGCGTGGTGACCTTGATCCCTAGTATAACTTACTATAAATAGTAAGTATGAACAATGTACTCCAGAACTGCTTTTAGAAGGCTTACTAATAAGTATACTGAGTCACTGAGCCATTGAGCTGTATACACTAAAATGGATACCCAAGCCTGTTGAAGACCTTGAATACCCTCCAAAGGGTCCCCTAAATGTTTCATTAGCCTATAGAGACCAGATGATAGGCTAACCGCTGCAAAGATACAAATCCCGAATAAAAGGGGACATTACAAAGGAGGAGAGCATTTGGTGGAGGAGGACAACATATGGTGGATGTGAATCCATGAGAGGAGAGAGGAATGGTGAATGGAGTTGTTGGAGGAAGATGGCGAGTGTTTCAGAGAAGTGTTGGAAAAAGAGGAAAAATAAATAATATGGTGCACTTGTTACAGTGATGGAGTTCGGTGCAGATTGTTCACAATCTAGAAGGGTGATTCTATCACTCAACTCCACCTTTGTGATCCTGTGCTCACAAAATTTCTACCGAGCATGTCTAATGCAGGAGCATCTCGGGCAAATGCACAATCCTACGTCAACCTAAAAGATGGTGTTTCAATTTTGTTGGAGTTGTCTCAATTTGTTTCAATTTTGGTTGATGTTCTCTATTGACAAGCAAACACTAATGCGACGTTGGAAGTGGCAAAGACATTCAATGAGAAAATATCAAGTCACATTGGAATATGTTGGCACTAATAAATTTTCCAAAGAGCTTGGAGAATCATCGGAGAAAGATGTTGCCGGGTTCCATCGTTGTCACCATGTCACAAAGTATGGATGCATAGATTTATATGTTGATGGTTGTAAAATTTTTATTTTCCTTTGGTTTTCATGAGTTCAAACAAAAGGACAAATAGTTTAAATGTTTTAAAATGTAATGACAAATATACAAGGGAAATAAAATACATGGGCATAGTTAAAAGAACAGGGGAAAAAATAATGAAAAGTCACAGTTTGAGTAGAGAATGTCAGAGGTCATGCCATGTTGAACAAGAGTTAGAAATTACAAAGCAATGAAATGCTCAGAAGAGGGGGAGATTTTGTAATATCCCTTGCCCAAATTGATTGAGATTTTGTGGTTGTTTCACAGTTTGACAGATTGAAGCATTTTGTCAAACAGTTCTTTTACATATTGATTTGTGAGTTTCCAATTCAATTTCCAATAAGATTATATGCGCTAGGTTTCCTCATAGTAAAACTGTTAATATTAATGCACTAGCATTACATCTCAGAAACTTATAACAAAAAGCAACTGTAACATATATAATTGATATTCAACTTGCCATGTGGTTGCTTACTCCATTCATGAAAAGAAATACAATTACTTTCTTTACAAGTGTAGCATATGAAAACTATGGAAGAATTAATCTGTTCATTTATTCAAAGATCTGTATGCAATAGAGAGTACCATTAATCCATGCGCCATAACCAAGTGACTTCCTTGCAAGATCGATGATAGGAAGAATATAGCACTTAGAACACCTGGTAATGATTCACAACTTTTCAAACTATGGTTCTGAGCCTTAACAAATTAAATCGAAGCCTTGGAGAAATTGGCGGTACCTTCCAGAATTCATTGTGATTGTATAGATAAATATGAAAGAGTAGATCTTTCAAAGACTCCTGCCATATTAATGTTGAGTTGGACAACTGATAATATAACCCAGCATCAAAATTTGAATTCAATATATCTTAAATAATGATATTGCTCGATTCCCCTGAACTAGTCAAGACAATCAATATCGGCCCCTCATGAAATATGCGTTCCACTATTTATAGCCAAAAATGCACGAGAGACTTGGCGAAATAGGTTATATTGATTAAATCGATACTTAGAACTGATGATAATGTTTTAATATAGCCCCACTCCACATTGCATCCCCCTTGCAAATAAATGGACCATAACTTGGCTTAATCGCCATAGAAAAGACAAAGACAAGGTGGCAGCTCAGGTATCAATCGGCCCTCTGGAAAGACTATTTGTCTCTAATGAAACTCCTGTGACTTGGCGGCTGGGTACTCACAATTTCTTTAGAATGGTTGACTTGGAATATGATGCGATTAGATATTGGTTGTTTAAATAATCGCCCACTTATAATATTATCGACCTTCAAACTAACTCACAAGCACAGCCTCCTCATATCAATAACGATTGCCTTTAAATGGGACGGCATATGACATACTCGACCTCTTATTGATGCTGCATTAAAATATCACTGAACTTTTGTCCAGAATAAATGTGAATATTCAAAAATCTTCAATAGATAGAATATCCACATAATCTGACCAAATAAATATAGCCTGCAAATATAGACTAAAATAATCTGGGATCTACAAACCCTTCAATACTGAAGATTTACCATAAACCCCTGGATATCAGAATAACAGAATATCAAAATATCACCTGATAAACCAATCCACCATGATGAAGCAATCATAATTTTATACAAAATAGCCACTCCGGGGTTTTCATCCAGGCATGACCTTCAACTCTAAGAGTTATCGTTCTCAGATTCCCCAATGTCGAAACCAACCAATATTCAATTTCCCATGATGCTGAAGGTATCCACCCAATGCTCCTTTTATCTCCACCACCTTTCGGTTGGCCAAACCGATTTCTTTTAATTAAAGACTTTATAAAGAATTTAATATTTATTAATGACTTTATAAAGTCATAATTAATTAATTAAATAATTAAAAAGTCTTTTAAAGTAAAGAAAGACAATTTTAATATTTAATTAATTAATCTAATTTCTTCTTCTTGTATTAAAAAGTGGGGACATCACAGATTTGCAGGCCACCCTAAAGGGAATTGAATACACAATAAGAAGGGAGATTAGAGAAGTGTGGAGGGAGGCTGCTTGTAGGAAACATTCAGAGAGGAAGAGGGGCTGTGCCAATTAAATGGCATCCTAAGTTACAATGCATATATAGATGTGAAAAGGTGAGTGCGCAGAAATAGAGAAGTGAGGTGCCTAAGAGATCCCACATAGGCAGAATGATGGAGGGCGGCGAGAATAAAACTTGTAAATCATGCAGATCAAGCTCACATAAGTCGCGGTCATAGGAAGGGGAAAGAATTTCAATAAGAATGGCGCAGAGAATATGGAGTTGGCCAAGTAACGGGGAGTGAGGAGGATAGCAACTAAAGAGGCTGCAATTGAGTAAGAAAGGACAGTAGATGAAGTCGACTCAGCATTAGGGAGGTTGCACGTTGCTAGCTGGTCTCTGAAATGAAAGTGAGCATATATAGATGGAAGGAAATGCAGCTATAATGAAGAAGGGGTAGCACCATGTATGAATGGAATATTGGAGGTATGCAACAACTAAAAAAAGTAACAGAGGGTTGAGTCCTATTGTGAGTAAGATGATATTTGCAGATGAGAGGTCGTGTGTAGAAGAGGCTGGGTGAAGACATACAGCATAGGAGCTCTTAAAGCAATTATAATTTAAATTGCCTATTGTAAAGAATGTTTGCTTTAGAATTGGACGCTCAATCAATTGAAATGTATTTGAATGTAGATTTCATCAAATTTGATTTAGTGAACTGAATTTTAAGTTTGCTTCCCTGATCTATGTGTAAATTTGATTAACTGATTGACCAACAAAGTCGTCAATTTAGTGATATAGCAGAGGTTCATCTGCGTAAAAAATCCTAAAGGCTAGAAATGAACCAAAACACAGAGAACTGAGCATGATTAAGCGATGGAGAATTAGTTCCAATCTGTATGAAACCCAAATAGACAATAGAAACCAAAATCTGATTGATTTTTCATTGGAACAAGTCATGACCAATAGTGGCATTATCAACCACATGATTACTAGTAGTTGTTGCAAAGAGGGTGTTGGATGCATTTGTGATCCTTGGCTTTGATCTATAAATATACAATTAGAACAGAAACAGTCAAGGGAAAATAATATACAAAATTTGAATGAAGTAATGAAAGATAACTGCAAAGCTAATTTCTAGTTACCAATGAAAGTAATCAGGGTTTAGATATGGATTATATAGTGAAATTGTTTATGGAGTGTTTGTTGACAACACATAGTAAAGTATGTTGTTAATGCAGTCCTCCGGGTTAGTTGTTTGTAGCTACCTATTCTATAAGAAATTAATCATTTAACAAAATGTTGTTCTGGAAACTAGTCCTGCTTGTTCATTAAAAAATCTGCATTATCAGTTGAGAACACTGGATGATCTCCTTTTGACTATTCTTTCATCAATCTGCCATTTTTATGGCTAAAGACAATGAATGATACTTTATCCCCATGCATTTAGTTTCTTAAAGTATTGAATTTTCAGGACAAGTTGAGTATGGCAGACAATGGAAAAGCAGTTGCTGTTATCATGGTGGGAGGACCAACTAAAGGTAACCCATTACTAAAAAACATTTACAGCTTCAATAAATTTTATAGAGGATAAAATTGACATTTTATTTGTTTTGCTAAAATTGGGTTTCTATATTTACAGGAACACGTTTTAGGCCTCTGTCACTTAATATAGCAAAGCCTTTATTCCCTTTAGCTGGATTTCCAATGGTCCATCATCCTATTCTTGCTTGCAAGAAGGTACTCTACTCTTACATAACTATCGCAGATGATCATTTGAGAATTCTTTGGAATGTTTGAGGCATACTGAAAGGAATTTCTATATACTATTTTTGTCAGATTCCAAATTTGGCTCACATTTACCTTATTGGATTTTATGATGAGCGTCTATTTACTCTCTACCTGTCCAATGTTTCAAGTGAACTGAAAATTCCTGTGAGGTTTGTTTCTGTACCCTTTTTTAATTTACATTGTTTTCATAGTAATGTTTATTGTGAGATAGTTGATGCATACTGTACTTAGTTGCGAGTAGTCATTCATCAAGTAAAAAATTCTGTGGTTTTCTATGGGGTGTCTATAATTTTAAGGGGAATTAACTATGGTGTGACCCCTGCTGTTTCCTTAGCATCCATTGAAAATTTTGGATTATGGCAGTTTTCTAGGCAATAGAATTCAGTTGATGTGTGAGCTGCACCATATTCCTTTCCCTCCATGAGTTGCTACTTTTCTATGATGGGATTTTCTGAAAAAAGAATTAATTATAAACTAGCTGATCTTTGCACAATATTTAAATACACAGAAAGAACCATAACTTCATTTAGTGCAAATTATATTTCAAAAAGATAATATCCATTTCCGTTTTCACGGTTCAAGAGAAACAATAATTCACTACTATTAAGTGTAGATAAGTATTTCAAGGAGAAGCAACAAACAAGTTTAAACTTTAAGCTAACAAAAGAATGCATGCATGCAAGTATTAGGATCAGTTAATGGCTTTAACCAGTTTTTCCCACTTGTTTAAGTTATTCCTATTTGCTAAAAAGGTCATAACATTTCATGAAGTGACAGCCCACTGTTCATGTTAGCCTACATATTTCTTTAGGCCACAAGCTATGGACATTTTATATTGCTGTATATTGAAGTTTTAGAGTCTGTCAAAGTTTATTCTCCTAATCCAGTTCTCTTGCTTTTTCAAGCCCCTAAAAGTTAATAAACATTTATGATTTAAGGCATATCAATATATTTTCATTAAATATTATCATACACTTCGTTGAAGCTTTGGCCCCCTTAATTGCTAAATTGCCAAACTAGATGCCAAAAATGCACCAAGAAAATGGGGAAATGGAAGGAGAGGAATGAGAAAGAAACAAAAAACTAGAAATTTAAGAACTGAATTATATTGTATTATGATTATCACATAATACAAAATACATTGAGCAGATTGGAGAAAGAGATGAGAGCATTTAAGCTTGAATGAACATGTAATACCAAATTAAGTTTGGCAATAGACGAAGCCACAAGGAAAAAATCACAATTCTATGTCTAGAATTATGTCCCAAATTTTCTAGTGCATAAAGTTAGATTTGTTGGACACAAGTCAAACTTCAGAACAGAACTGTGAAATAAAGAAAGAAAGAAATTATATTAATGTCCACGGATGACTAAAAGTAGGTCAATGAGACTTGAGAGTATGCCAATATACAATAGAAAGTTCTACGAAGAAGAATCCTAGAGAGGCCCAAAAAGGAGAAGGATCAAAAGCAAAAATACAATACAGCTGTGGAACACAATCATATGTGGTCAAGAAACCTATACAAATTGCCATGTAGGGGTAACAAGATCTTTAAGGAGCATAAGTTGAGGAATCCTAGAGAGATAGGAGATATGTCTTATCAAATTTCTCTGTCCAGGCTTGAAATGGAGGAGTCATTGGTATCATCATTGATCCTATGAAAGAACTAATACAAGATTTGATGGTTCTCATCAGGGTGTGTCTAAGGCCAGGAGGGCTAATTTGGGTGATTCTAAGAGGAAGCCTGTCACTGTAATGTCCCCTTCTCAACAGTGATCTGACAGTTGGCCATTAGTCTATCCTAGTGACCCGTAGACTACTTGGAAGTAGAAATTAGGGTTCCCTATCTTCTAGGAGGATGTTTCAGCTTTTGTTGGAGTGTGCTTCTGGAATCTTGGTGTTTGGTTGGCAGCTCTGTTGTGACCCTTTTTCACACATCACCCCATCAAGATGGGGACCCCCTAAATTTTGCTCCATTCTGGTCTTTTGGCTTTGGTTCGCTCTCTCTCTGGTCTCTGGTCCTTCCGGGGATGTCTTGTCGTTTGACCTAGGTTAAAGTATTGGTTAAGTCTGTGTAATTAGGGTTTTCATCCTTCAGGCTTATTAACGGTCAAACTGAGTTATAAAATTGAAATCCAAGCTCAGTACAACAGTCAGAAGGCTTCCAGCAGAGTCCCCCTAAATTTTCACTGTATTCCGACAACTTACTATTTTTAGTAAGTATTCAATTTGGGACTATTTTATTGAGATTTTGGAATTCTGTCAGTTCCACTGCATCCGGGTAACATCAAGCTGCCTACACGTAAATTTTGAGCTAGATCAGACGACTTGCTATTTTTGGCAGTTGAGGCTTCAAGAGCCATTTTCAGGGTTTTCACATGAGCTTTTCAGATGCATGTCTGGAGAATCCTTCTGGGTTTTCCAAAACCTTCGCAGTGATGTAACATGCAAACCGAGACGATCACTTTCAAAGTTCAGCCTTCGGAGGCTATTTTTAGGGTTCGCATGCAGTGTTTTTCAACGCATGTCGGGTTTTTCTTTATGGGTTTTTCGAGAGCTTCGCAACGGTGTGACTTGCAAGCGGAGAAGATCGAAGTTTAAGGACTTACTATTTTTAGCCAGTGCATGCATGCAGACCAGTTTTCTGGGTTTTTCTGGGTTTTTTGAGATCCCACGGGCAATATGACATGCAAAACCATCCGGCAGTGGATGAGTCACTTTTTCAGGCAGTTTCTATTTTTAGCAGGTACACTCTGGCAGCCGCCCCCAACACTCCAGTTCAGCAAACAGAACGACATGCAGAAGGAACGAAGTCAAACGGAGACCGTTCGGGATACATACAAGTCAAATTAGGGTTTCCACTTTTATAGGGGGTAAAATCCAAAAATAGCCGAAACGAAGCACCCCACCAATGTCAGCACACTTCAAGGTACCTGCTGGCAAAATTTGAGCGAAATCGGAGAACTTACTATTTTTAGTAAGTCAGGGCACGGCTATAAATAGCAGGTCTGCACCCGAGGTTGGCATCAGAGTGACACTCAAGCTATCAAGATCAAGCGTTGCAACTTTCAGGCAAAACGGAGCTACTGAAGTCAGAAAGTCAAAACTTACTATAAATAGCAGGTGGCTATAAATAGCAGGTCAGGGCAGAGGACTGGCAAAACAGGTTCACAAGGTGAAGAAGATCATATGATGAAATTTTCAGGCAAAACGGAGCCTTAGAGGTTGAAAATCAAGGGACTTGCTAAAAATAGCACAACTTGCTAAAAATAGAATGCAAAAGCAATAGCAAGCAGAGACATGAAAATTTTCTAAGTATGGGAAAATGAAAGCAAGAGCTCTAAAAGGCGCCCACCTCAAGAATGAAATCTGGAAATTTTCTAAGTACAAAATTCAAAGTTGAGCAGAGAAAATGCGCCCACCTTCAAGGTTGATAACTTTAAAATTTTCTAAGTATGAAACGGAAGTGGCACCTCTCAAATGCGCCCTCACCCTCAAGTTGAGAAGAGTTCAAAAGTTTCTAAGGCATGAAACAAAAGTGGCCTACCACAAATGCGCCCACCTTCAAGAGAGAACTCTTGAAATATTCTAAGTGTGGGAAACAAAAGCTCATGGGTCAAAATGCGCCCAAGGGGTCAAGAGGGTGAAAATTCTACTAAGGAAAAATTGAAAGTTCAACTAAGGAACTGCGCCCAAGTTGACAAGGTTAAATGCGCCCTCACTTGAAAGCACCCCCCCTCATTTGCGCCCAAGGTTCTTGGAGCCTAAAAAACGCCTAAGTGTGAGAAATGGAAGCTTGCCTATGAAAATGCGCCCTCAAGTGTGTGAGAAAGCGGCTAAGGCATGGAAATGAAAGCTTGCCTATGTATTTGTGCCCAAGGAGGATGCGGAAGTAAAAAAACGCCTAAGGCAAAAACAAAAGCTTCAAGGTCAAAATGCGCCCTCACCTTGGAAGAATATTGAAAGTGTTGGAAAATGTTCTAAGGCAAAAACGGGAGTAGCCATGGCAAAATGCGCCCTCAAGGTAAGTGGGAAGAGTTAAAATGCGCCCACCTAGTAGAAAAAGCGGCTAAGGCACAAAATAAAAGTGGCCTACCTCATATGCGCCCAAGGATATTGGAAGTAAAAAAACGCCTAAGGAAAAATTGGAAATTGACATGCCCATTTGCGCCCACCTTGAGGAAGAGCCTTGAAAGGCATGAAAATGAAAGCTACCCCCTTGAAATGCGCCCAGCTTGTGGTAGAGGAAGGTGATTCTTTTTTCAAGGCATAGATTGAAAGCTTGCCACTCAAAATGCGCCCTTGAAGAGTTGAAGTGGAGTTTTTTTTTAATTTTTCTAAGTGACAAGATGAGAGTAGACATGTCTATTTGCGCCCTCAAGTAAAGGTGAAGCATGAAAATTTTCTAAGTGAAAAACGTCTAAGGCAAAGTGAAGGCTTAGCATATCAAGTGCGCCCAGCTTGTGGGTGATTTAAAAAATCCTCTAAGACATGGAAATTAAAAGGTACCAAGAAGAAATACGCCCAAGAAATGAGAGGGATTTAAATTTTAATTCCTAAGGCATGGAGATAGATATTTCACCAGAGAAGTATACGCCTAGGGGGGATGAAAGTTTAAATTCTCTACTAAGCGTATGAAGCGGAGAAATTCCTAGGGCGTGAGAATTTGAAAAATTGAAAGAGTGGGTGAACATGAAAATTTTTCAGACATTTAAACAGGGTTGGCGACTTGATAAAATATTTTCTAAGTGAAAATCAAATGAACCCGTTTAAAATGCACCCATGAGTTAACAGAGTTTGAAAATTAATTTCCTAAGGGAAATTTTAATATTTTCAGAGGAATTTCGTTTTGCCTAGATTATTTTCCTAACGGAAATTAAATCTCAGAGGATGAATTATTTCGAGCAGGCAAATAATTTTTAATCACCCGGAGTTGAACATTTTAAAGAGAGAATTTAAAATGTCTAAGGCAAATTTTATGAAATCGAGGATTTAAATGACAGACATTTTAAAAGTTGGAAATAAATTTACAACTCCCACGAAATTTTTCGAGTTGAATTTATTTAAACACTGCGAGATTTTAAAATGGAATTTTAAATCAAGTCAAGTGATTTTTTTTTTTTCTCGCGAGTTGTTTAAATCGCCAAGAGTTAACTGGCAGACTAAGAGGAAGAATTCAAATTTTTACAAGGAAGGAATCATTATTAATGGCAACTGCCATAATGACCAGCTGACGACTAGCCCACTACTGCGCTTGAATTAGAAGATTCCGAACGAAGAGAGTGAAAAATTGATGAAGGTGCTAAAAATAGCCCCAGCACTACTTAGCAGGATTCTCCGAGAAGAATTATTTAAACAATCTCTTCTCTCATTTCTCCTCACCTTTTTTTTGAAGTTGAAGTTGTTGAAGAAGTTCTTGAAATATTTTCGAAGTTGTTGAGGAGAGAATTTCTTTGAGAGTTTATTTCGGAGTGTTGAGTTGCTGAATTTTATTTTCTGCTGGAAGTCTATTTTCGAATTGCTGCAAAGTGTTGAGTTGCAGAAATTTATATTGTGTTGGGGATTTATTTCGAAATTGTTGAGTATTGAAGTTGCACGAAAGTTGAAGCTTGCTGCAGATTTTACTTATTCGAGCTGCTAGAAGTTGAAAGTTGCTGAGGTTGACGAAGTCGAGACAAAGGATTTAATTCATTTTGTGCTGAGAAAGTATCCACATTGCTGAAAGTTGGTAGTTGGCTGCAATTTTCTTCGCCAGTCGGAAGTGCAGTCGTTGAAAGCTTCTTTATAAGCTTGAAGTTTTTTATACAGTACGAGGTTTGGAGTTAGTAATTTATGCTGGGAGTTTTTATTTTCAAAAAGCTAACTCCACGTTCGCAGCCATCTCGGAGGTTACTTCATTTTATTTAAAAAAACTGCAGCCTAGCTTATTGCTATTTTATTTTATTTTGCAGATGGCCGGAGCAAAGGATGTTGCAGGAACAAGCAGAGCCGCAGGCAGAGCTGCAAACACTGAAGCAGGCAAGGCTAGCTCATCCCGGCAGGCAATGATTAAAAGGCTCGGTAAGCCATTTCTCCCAAAGTCAGCAATAGTTTCAAAGTTGGCGGGATTAAATGACACCAACCTTGGTTCATTTAATCTAAATGCACTCAAATCGAGGATGTTCGGGCTAGGGGGCCATCAACCATCAGTCACGGCACATAATATAATGAAGAGTGGAATCTACGCAGCTGCTAGTTTTCCGCCAGCAATTCAGTGTCCGGAGCTAATTATGGAGTGCGCCAATCACTACAAGCCAGAACGTAGGACGATTGTCTCTCCGGATGGTAAACTGCTCGCCAACTTCACACCGGATGCCATCGGAGAGGCATTTGGGATTCCGACTGCTGAGGAGATGTTATACAGGACAAATAAAAGGGCAGATAAGATGTACTCTTCCTCTTTCGAAAGAGTCACTGCAGTCATCAACAGAGTTTGGATGCAGAAGCCGAGGCCACCCCGCACTAAGCTCCCAAAGCAGATAATTGCCGAGGACGTGAAACAAGAATACTGTGATTTGATAATGATGCTGAGCCGGGTAAATGGGAGTGCACAGGCTTACATTTTTGAGCCTTGGATGTTCTACTTCATCGAGATCATCTTGGAGGGAAAGGAGTGTGTCGATTGGGCTAGGATGATTAGCAACCACATCGATGAGCAATTCAGGAGCCTGAGGGTGACGAAGACTTTCTACATGAGCTTATATGTAATTTACATGTTGGCCAGAATGACTAAGTACAGAGGGATTTTGTACAAGGAGCCAATCGGCTGTGCCCCTGGTCAATTCAAAATCCACGAAGCCTGCACACAGCTACATTTAGCTAACATTGCCAACTATAAATGGACAAATGATGCATTCACAATGCACATTGCGAGGACACTTCAGCAGAGGACGCAGAAGAGAATATCTAAAGAAGCACAGACATTGATTGAGGAATATGGGTATTGGCTCATCCAATTCCCGAAATTCACATATATTAGGTTGCAGGGGTTCACTTCGTATCCGTATCGGTTACCACGATACCCCACTGATCACATAGTAATGCTTGAGGTATCTAGGCAATTGATTGTCTACGATAAGATTCAGAAAAGGAAAAAGAAGGGTGGACTTGATTTCCCTATCACCATGGGAAATTCCATTGAGGTGTGTCCCTCTTTGCAGGCAGCCCGGGAGGCAGAGGACGAGCTGCAATCTTATCATTTGTCATATCACACAGGCAGGCAGGATTTCGATCCTTACAGGAACATCCGGATGATACAGAACGTTGAATACCGGCACAGAGCTCATCTGGAGGACTTCTGGGCAAATGCAGTGGATGAGGCCGAGATAAGAAGAAGGATGTTTTCCAGACTTCCTCTCAAGTTGATTAGAGAATGTGAGATTATTCCAGTTCCCGACCAGGTGGAGGAGGATGTCAACGTCATGCAACCCGACTATGGTTCAGTTAGGGATACTCCTGTCCCACCACCTGATTGGTCCGAGCCAGAGATCATGGACTTGGACACGCTTTCTATCCCGGTGATGACTTTTACCAGGAATTGGGTCGACAGACATGTATGCAGACTCAAGAGCAAGTCGATCGCCCTTACTTATAGCTTGATGGGTGACCCAAGGCCGTTATCGGTAAAAAGGAGGAAACAAATTGCTCAGACATCGAGGGCACAAGTAGAAGTGCCAACCCAACCGATACCGTTGAGGATAGAACAAGCATCACCCGTGCACTCACAAACTCAGTCTTCGAGTTTGAGAGTGGTTTCATTATTTGCCAATCAGAGGGCAGGATTGGAGGAAGAGCGGGGACTTGAGGAGGTAGATCAGCCCAGCGCCCGGGAATCAACTAGTGTCAGTTTATCCAGGGGCGGCCAATTGGAGGAGGAAGAGGAAACAATGGCCGACACCCATTTTCAGTAGATGTTGGACACGGCTTTGGAAGAAGAAGAAAACACAGAACAGGGGACCCAAGGGTCGGGAGATACCCAGCTTATAGAGGAGGATGAGCTCGAGCAAACCAGTGCAAGAAGGGAGGAAGTGCACGAGATGGAGGCAACAGAAGAGCAGCCCCTTGTCATTTGTAATCCACAGCAGACAGTGCCTGATTGGCTTTCCGACAAAATGAGGAGAGAACTCGAGGATGATACGGATCTGGCCATTGAGATGGAGGAGTTCCTCAGGAGGATCAATGCGCCACCAGAGAAGAAAAGGGCCCGAAAGTTTTCAAAGATCTCGACTGACGAGTCAGGCTCTCGCACGCTTCAGGTGGCTATTCCGAGGGAAGATTGTGATCGAACCGAGGAGAGGCCTGAAAATTACGTGATCACCACAATAGAGTTGGGTCATCCTACGGGAGCCCAAGTTATCGAGGAGTTCGATAACTCCTATCAGGCATTGAAGGATCAGTTGTTCCGCACGGAGGGGAAGTATAAGAAATTGAAGAAGGAGCACAAAACCTTGATAGGATACGTGCAAAATCTAGCACGTCCAGGTGAACCAGCAAACCCAGCAGTAGAACGTCCATCAGAGCTTCCGAAGGAGTCAGTTGTTGCCTTAGAGGATTTGAGGAAAATGGAAACGGAGGCAGACAAGTGGGTTAGCCGTGTTCATACTGAGACAGGGAAATTCATGGAGGACCTCGCCGATGCTTATCGACAGGCCTCAAGTATTTTGGCACGGATGGATATAGTAGATCAGGCCTGGGGTGATACTCGCATCTATCAAACGAAGACTGTACTTTGTTTGGGAGCTTTGATGCATATACCTCTAGAAACCTTGGTGGATGGAGGTGTAATTCAGAGAGGTGATAGGTATGATTTCACCAGTTGGTACTCCTCGGTGGTCACAGGCCGTGGATTTCACGACGCAGCAAGGGCAGATTCAGCTAAAGTGAGGAAAGCAATGGGCAACATCTTGGGGGGAGTCCTCAATACATTAGAAGCCATATTTGCTAGAAAGTTGGTCCCAGAGGAGATAACTGCTGATGGCTTGAAAAGTAGACTGCCTCCATTCTTCTCAGCTGCGAGGTCACTTGTCCTGGATGACTTTGAGAATGTCTCCACGTTCTCTAGTATAATTCAGCATACCCAGGACGCCTTAGTGACATGGAAGAAATCTTATACCAGATACGGACAGACGGTAGCAGTCTTGGAGTTCCAGCTCAACCATATTCCGCCGATCTCTGCACAGGAGGTTGAAGGAGTATTGGCCCGGTTGATCGAGTTTGCTATCCGGGAGAAGGCCAGTGGGAACGCTCTCATGGATGAGGATCTTCTTGATGGTGATAGTGGGCATTAATTGCTCATTATGATCCCTGCAGGGGAGTGGTGAATATTCTGTGCATTCATTGCCCACTCCTCTTTGTGGCGGTTTTTAGGGCATAAACCCTAATTAGGGCATAGGTGGCTCAATCTAAGCCCTTCATTGTAATTCGATCTAAACCGTCCACTGAATTGGACTTATTATAAAAGGGGCATCCCCCCTCATTTGTAATTATTAGATAGAGATTAGAATTGGAATTGGATCAGAGCTAGAGAGTAGAAGGCATATAGCATTTAGCTTAGAAGTTAGCTTTAGATTGAGGAG
This sequence comes from Sequoiadendron giganteum, assembly GCA_007115665.2. Lineage (NCBI taxonomy): Eukaryota > Viridiplantae > Streptophyta > Pinopsida > Cupressales > Cupressaceae > Sequoiadendron > Sequoiadendron giganteum. The sequence continues at coordinate 5,016,570 of CM021103.1, forward strand.
GGAAGAAAACTTTCCTTTGAAAGTTTTGTAAAGGGTTGTTGTGAACACTTTTCATAATACAAAGAGTTTCATTGCTTGGTGATTTCTTCTTTGTTATGAGTAGCTAGCAAGGCCATTTCGTCTTTCCAATTCAAGGTAGATAGAGTAAAATAGATTTTTATTTCATGCAAGTAGTTGTTAATTGTGGAGTGTGGCGTTGTGATTTGAGCATATCTTCTTTCATCCATACCACTAGCGGGCTTATTGATGGTAAGTTCGCCTTGCGTGGTCAACTGGAGTATCAGCACTTAACTTCGATTGTGGTTCATATGTTTGTATGCGTCGTATTGACGGTATGAACGTGTTGCGTCATAGTTTGAACACTTTTCTCATCATTTGAAGATTGCACCAACTTTGTCGGAGTTGTTCGAAAGGAGACAAAGCAAAGTTTGGTTTGAAGATTGTTTAAGTCGATCCTCGTCCTCCACCCTTTAGAAGTAGATTTGTAGAATTCCTATCCCTATCCCCTTTAAATTCTGCATTTTCCGAGTCAGTCTAGATACCAGAACAATATTGCCAAATCATTCATGTCCTAATTGCTTCACAGAGTCGAACAACTACGTAAGTCCCCTTGAAATAACCAGCAAAACACATCAATCAACTGAGTCTATTCGCGATAAAAGGAACCTTGGAGTCGAACACATGAACTTTCAAGCAATCTTAGCATGTGGGACACTTTGATCAAGAGAGAATAGAGTGACCGTTGGACAACTTTATTCTGTGCTGGCGTTGTCATAAAAAGCACGTCAACAAGCTCCTTTTTGGGTTTTCGGAGAGCTTCGCAACGGTATATTTGGCATGATAATCCGAGTTACTTTTGGGATTTACTATTTTTAGTAAATTCTATTTCTAGCAGTGGTCTTGTTGGCTTCAGTGCATTTGGCTTGCCTCATCAGTTGGTTCGGTTGACAGTATCAGACTTAGCGCCTGGATGCAGTTTCTGGAGAGATAAGTTGTTTTAATTAAAATAATGTTTTATTTTAATTATAACCCCCTTGGTCTAGCTTTACAACTTAAGTCAATTTTAAAAAAGGGGATTTTTATGGGTATGCGCCTCATCAAAAGATTTAAGTGAAATATGTATCTTTGTTTATTAATGTTAACTTGGGGAAAAGGTACGCCAACATGAGGAATTGGTAATAAGTTAAAAGCGTGGAATTTACCTTGGAAAAAGGGATGCCATCGTGAGAGTCAATGGTCAACAGGGGATTAGGGCAACTCTTGAGTGGAGTGCACCTTCTGGAAGGTTCTAGAGGTGCTTGGCAAAGTTATAAAAAGGAGGCTTTGGATCTTCATTCAGCATCTTATGTTTTACAGTATTGTTATGCTGCCGGAATGGTATTAGACTTGCTTTTAGGAATGCATACCTCCTAGCTGGCTTAGCTTCTTGCTTGAAAGATAGCAACTAGTTGAGAGGTTGATTTCAGTTGAGCTATTTTGCATTGTAATTGGTTTTCTTTCATTTAAGTCAAATCTTGCAGTTGCTGTTCTGTCATAGCTGGTTCATATTTTTGCTCATAAGTTTGGAAATAAAAATAGAGTGATTCTGGGTGCTTTGCTTATTTGTTTCTTTGCTAGGGGCGACCCTACTTGCAAAGTTTCAGATTTTAATATTGTGTATTTTTTTTTATAAGACAAAATCGCCCCTCCTTGAGGGCCGTACATTTCTGGAAATGCATTGATTTCCATGCAAATTAAATATGTGGCCTTTGGGTTAGTTTCTTGGTTTCTCCTTGGGCGCCTCTAGTAGGAGCAATGTTTGCATTTGGTTTCATGGGATTTGGGTGAGATTTGAGTGAGTTATCATTAAATGAGTGAATTTCTGTGTTGCTGGTCCTGCAATTTCAGTGCAGGTCTGTCATAATCAGATTGATAAAAATGGGGTTTGTGAGTTGGTTTTGAGTTTGTGAGGTCAAGATAGGAATAGGGAAGTTTCCTATTTTATTACAGCATTCTATACTTGCCTGAATGACATGAAATTCTATCAAATTGTAAGCTGAGCAGTAGTACTGCCAGCATTCTTAGTTATAAACTATTTCCCACGATTGTGGAAGGGACTGGTGCTCTTTCAGTCTATAGTTTAAGTTTAATCACTGCATTCCCACTGAACAAGTGGAAGAGGTTGGCTTGCCGCCTATTTACTTTGATTGTAATGCATTCACATCATTTGCTGATCGGCTAAGCCGTCAAAATGCTCCCGCTGAATAAGTGGTCGAGTTGCACTTTATTTTCAGTACAGTACTTTCATTCCAGTCCTCCCGCTGAACAAGTGGTTGAGTGATTGCTCTTCTTTTAGTTACTTTTAGCAAGCTCTTGTTTTGCTAACGATCCCCTTTCGTGTATGCTCTCAACCTTGCCCGCATTGGGATCTGGGTTGATCAGAGGAGAGGGTTACATTCAGCTGGTTTATGTTTACACTAATGCTAATGGGTGAATTTAGCTGTGTAACAAAATGAAAAAATTGGCCGGCATATTTCAGTCACTCTCTTTAGAATCAAACCTAACATCCAAGACCAATGTTACTCTCATAGTAATGAAGAAAATCATAATATGTGTCTATCCATGGGATTAGGGGGTGGCTGGAGAGGTGTAGATCTATGTCGATGAGAAGGAGCCAATCCACACAATTGGAAAGAAGCTGAACCACATTGCCAAGGGGGAATGCTCTGGGGCATTTGTGTAGATGTGGGAAATAAATATAATAAAACTAGTGTTGGGGGCTAGTTGTATGCTCACAAATGTTCAATTTCACAAAACATAACACTCAATCTGCTTCCATCCCTTACCAATTCCCAAGTCCAAATGCAACACAACTAAGAACAAATCAACTAACATGAACTAGTTTGAAATTTCTTAAAATCACACACTGAAAATTGCATAGAAAAAAGAGACTGCAGTATGAATCATGGAATTGCAATATGCAAAATGATATGCACAAAAGGCCATTCCCTAGAAAAAATTATTGTAGAAGTGAATCCTTCCACATTTATTTCCCTGGTATGACAGTTGAAGGCAATGTTCAAATAGGAGATGGTATAGTATATAGCAATTGTTAACCAAAATTTGGTTCCCACTGTAAAAATAATAATTAATATTATAAGTAGGACCAACAACAACAATGAAGTATAGCCGTGCAAACAAAAAACAAATGTCAGACACACCTAGGTTCCATTCTGGGTTGAATTTTCTACTCTACATTTATGCAGTGATCAATAGGCTTTGTAATAACAGTTAAAAAAAGTAAGTCTTCTACCTGTTGATGATCCGAGGGTGATAGTGGCCCTCACAACTCTACTTATGGACCCACAGTGGATACATGCTATTACCCTACAGGCTGGTCACTGTGTTCTGTATTCTTTGCTAAGAAAGCTTTACTTCAGCCTTAGTTTTGGAAGGGCACTGTTTCAAGTATTGTCAGGGTTTAACAAAGCACAATTTTATTATAGAGTTATAAATCAGATCCCAACGTGATCATTGATTGCTAATGTAAATTACAGAATTATTTTATATTTTGGATGCATTTATTCCTTTAGTTTCTTTTTATTTTTTAATTGTGATTCTTCTGTCTCTAGATATATTTTTTAGTTATAGTTACAGTTCTTTCAATTTGAGATGGAAAACAATGGCTGTACCTATCTGACAGAAAATTACAAATTTTGTAGATACCTTTGTGAGGATAAACCCCATGGTTCAGCAGGCGCATTGTTTAAATTCCGTGATCTTTTAATGGAGGACAGTCCAGTAAGCTTCTTTTTTGTTTCAGGAAAAAGCATATTTATTAATCACATTAATATGCAAACTGTTGGCTTGATGCCAACAATGCTAGTTTTTTCTATGTATTAAAGTTTGGTAAGTTTTGGAACTTTTGAGCCTATATACTTCCCTAATCCAGCGAGGTCCTTAGTGTTATGATTATAATGGTGCTTTTAACTTTTGTTCTCTATTAATGGGGCACATTTTTTATTCTGCCCAAATTCTCTCTGTGCACCAGTGTCTCCATAGTGACACCTGTGGAAAATATCCAGTTTCACTTTTATTTATTGCTTTAATTGCCTTTCTTAACACTGCTTTTGATGATGAGTTTATTTTCCACTAAGAACTATTGGTTGCATTGGTTTCCAGAAAGAGATTTTTGTAATGCACTGTGATATTTGCTGCAGTTTTCCTCTGGGAGAAATGCAAAGTAAGCCATTAACTTCTCTTTGTGATTTTTGTAAATTGCTACTCCTAAGTTATTTTGCTTCAATGCCAATTTCTTCTTGGCATTTCTAAAGCCGCTGCTTGTTTTAACATACATGTCACCAGTATATCAATAAAACTGTTTTATGTTAGTTGTATTTGCACTATATCAACACTGTCTTGATGACTGTTTATTATATTTACATAAATATGATATAAGAAACACTTTTTGCTTCTTGACAGTGGCACATCGTACATATGGAGGGATTGGAACAATTCTTGTCAAAAAGGTCAGGCGTTTTTGTCTCTTCTTCCCAGTCAGATTCTTTCTCACTACCATTACACTAGTGTCCGTGCTTAGGGAACTGAAACTCCTCTACATAGTTTGCATGAGTTTCTGCTGAGATTATTTTAACAGCCAATATAAACTACCATCAAGTATCTTATCTTATCTGCATAAATAAGTTGTTATTTCTTTTGGATCAAAAAATGCTGTTCTCCACAATAACTGTCTTCTTGATTTTAACTAATTTTATCTGTCTATATGGTTTGAATTGTGTAACGAGAATGTAATGCATATTTTTCTAGTACTGAGTAAGTTCGAAACATTTTGATTTCAGGTTTCAACTGAAGCTACAGGCGAGTTTGGTGAATTAGTTGCAGACACAGAGACCAAGGAGTTGCTACATTTTGCAGAAAAGCCAGAAACTCATGTACTGCCAAATACAGCTCTTCTGGAGGGTTTATAGTTGAACAGTGGTGTAGCTAATTACGATTTAGTAATATAGTTTGTCAGCTGATCACTACTATATGTGTCTCATGTCTAATCTTGCATAATAGCACAAAAGACTACAACAAGACTATATGCATGGATTATGTTATGGCCTACAGGTTTTGGAACATGTGTGCATGTTTACTGCATCTCCTAGGTTTCATTATTATCTTGCTTTATAGGTTCTGTAGCTGTTTGCATGGCACAAAGATTGAATGTTTCAACTCAATTCTTTCTACTCCAACTCAAGCAGAAATGATTCCTATTGTCATTTTATAGTTACACTGTTCTAGAATGTATTAAAGTTTTATGATATAAAATGATAGGGAGTGAGAAAACATAATTGAGATTTTGAAATTTTGATTTGTTTATTTGTACAGGTCAGTGATTACATCAACTGTGGAGTTTATATTTTTACTCCAGATATATTTCTTACAATGCAGAATCTGACACCTACTCCTAAACAACGAGGTTTGTTTTTTAACTTGACTTTTTAAACTGATTTGTAGCAGTCACGAAACTCTGTATTGTTCCATTCCTGTCATGCACAGTGAAATGAATTCTAAAAAAATTTCATGTTGATGAAATCAAATATATTGATAAGAGTTACAGATATGACCACACCATAGACTGATCACCTGGATCAAACTTCTGGGCTGTGTATAAATGTTCATGTAGACAAGAAGAGGATACTAAGAAGATATGTAATGACAAAAATAAGAAGCCATAGACCAGCAAAGTGCAAAAATATTAGCTGATTTCCCATATTTTTTTTGATTGGTACCTTGGGAATTTTTAGCCTGGCTCGAGCCAGATGATGCCACAAATGGGGGACCTCATCCCCGGCATGAATCCACTGCATTAACGCGAAGGGAATGAACACCCACAACTTTAATGCTATGATTCAAGCCTGCAAGCACATTGAATTAGTGAGGGCATGATACCCCCAATCATAATTGCCCAGTGGAGGTTTGAACCTTGGTGGCAACAACAACAATGCCATGGAAAGCAACTGATTTCCCATCTTAGGAATGTAACATTTGATCAATTTTGTAAGTTAATTACATTAAACTTACAAGTTGCATACTAGTTTTGAGAGAGATTGTCCATTTGTTTAGTTGAAGCCCTAGAAGTGGTTGTGCAGTGTGGCAAATCATACAAACAATTGAATTTGAAAATCCATAAGGGCTGGAATGAAATCATTTTATAGGGACACCTGAGGCTATTTAACTTAATGTGGCAAATTTTCAGATCAAAACACCTTTCCATTTGAGAGATATTAAACTATCAAGTTTTTGTCAAGTAGTTTGCGAAAATGATTGAATTAGGAATTTCACAAAAGCTGGAGTGGAATGGTTTGATAGGGAGTCTTATGATGCTATAATTGATGATGTTGCAAGTTTTCAAGAGAAAATATTTTCACAGTCAAAAGTTATGGTATTATTCTTCTTCGTCGTGTTTGCAGATTTGTAGGGAAAAAATTATAAGGCTTTTGCAAAGTGAAGTCAGGCACTTTCAAGTTTTTGAATCCATTGGTAGGTTCACAAGTTCAACAGTTTGTTGAAATCCTAGCATTACATTTTTTTTTTTGTTGCACTTTTCTCAGTTCAAAAATCCATAGGATAATCCGAAATCTCATTGTTTGCTAAAGACTTTAAAGGGTTTGTCAAATTTTAATATTCAAAACCACATTAATATTAGAGCTATCTTTGATTCAAGAGTGTTAAAAATCATTGACTTTCCCTTTCCCTCATGTGTCTTTGCAAATTTAGTCGGAGTCTTTTGGCGTTCTAGGAACCCTCAAAACCCCTGATGGTTCCTAATACCTCCTTAAGTTCCGATAGTTTCTAAGTGCCCAAAGTTCTTAAATTACCCATTCATTCAACCTTTTAATAAGATTTATATTGTTTTGTTGGTGTTTTTAATGTTATAGAGGACTAGGAACCAATCAAGGTTCCCAGGGTATAGGGAACCTCCTCAAGCCGTGAAAATTTTAAACAAATGCAATAAACACAATTGAAGAAATGAAGAGTTATGGCTGGGTGTGGAAGGTATATTTCCCATCTGCAAGGCAAGTGAACTGTTTGAAGGAATATGGTCTCATGTAACCATGATTGCAGGTCATTGGGAGCTTTTAAATGAATGCAATTGGTGTGTGTAATGCCAAATCCCACAACTTTTTACCAACATCCTCTTGGCTTGTGCCCAAATGGAAGCTTTGGAACAACAATGGTGTCCTTCAAAGTGTAATGTAAAAGAAATTTTTGCTAGATATTGTGGTTGCAATTCCTTCATAAACATGTTTGTGAAATGTTAATGCATAGACAATGCACGTGAATTGTTGGGGAGAATATTTCAAAGAGATGTCATCTCATGAGCTGCCATGTGTTTGCTGCTCTATCTGATAAATTAAATACATGAATTAATAATGGAGATGACAATGCATACTAGATACATACATAAAATATATCTTTATTCGCACATGAAATTATTACTGAAGAAGACCAGAGATGGTCAGCCAAGGATCAAAGTCGATCTCATAGCTCATATTAATCTCCTTGACGATACACAATGTATATAAAGGACCCGACGATTGCCAAGAAGAACACAACCGTCAACCAACCGATGCTTGTAACTACCCAAATCCGACAACCAATTAATACAAACATTTAATACATAGTCAGATAACAAATATTATCGAAGCATAATAATAGACATTGTACAACAACTACACCATGATCGTAGGGTATGCAGAAAAATGGATTTCTTGAGGAGGCGATAGAAACTTTGAAGCAAAGGAAAATGGTAGGTATAGAGCCAAATCCCATGCCCTTCTCCACCATACACTTAACCTACTCGCAGCTCCCCAAAATAGGTAAGAACATGTTATGAACATCCATTGGAGCATGATAAAATGGGGGATTTGTTAATTATTATAGGTTGAACATGATCATGGTAGATCTGCATGCAAAGCATGGGAGAAAACCAAAGGCGCAAATTGTTTGACAAAATGCCTCAAAGAAAATACATCCTATGAGCCACCAAAATTTGCAAGATATGCACAAAATAAAGGTTTTAGAAGCTTTCAAGAAATGCAATTGTAGGCTATGGGCATCCATTGAAGGGAGGTTTTTGTCAAATATTCTAGCTGATAATGCTTTGGCAAAAATGTTTGCAAAATGCAGAAGCATAGATTTGCACATGAACTATTTGATAGAATGTCTCAAGGAAGTGTGTCTAATGGAATGCATGATTGCAGGGATGCCATGAATGTGAAAGGATGACTGAGTTGTTGGATGTTCAAGATGTTGAGCATGATTCAAATGATGAGATGGAAGAGTGCTTTATTGCTGGGGAAGCCCTTCATTAGACAATTTGTGTATTTTCTTGATTTTTCACAATGGTTAGCAAGGGGTGTTCAAAATTTGAAGATGAAAAGAGTTAAGGGAAATGCTTGATCAAATATTTGGACTAGTGGTTATGATTCGTGGACAAAATAAGGTAGAAATAGAGACAAAAGATAGAGATAAATTTACCATGGTATTGCTCCATATTGGACGACTTACCCAACTTCTGATACCCCTAAATCATCTCATTGAGGGATTGAAAGATGGAAAAGCATCGAAAATTGATAACTTGAGTAAAATTCTTGCCAATGTCCTTGGCATTCATCCTTCAAAGGATGAGGAGATACCAGTGTTGCACGGGGTTTCGGGGATGGGGATGGGGGGACAGTAGGGGATGCGTTTCGAGGACGCAGGGACAGGGGGTCTAAGTTTGGGGGCAACGGGGGGATGGTGGTGGGGGGGCTGTAGGGTGCTGAAATACATACAGTACTTGAAAAAATAGGTATGAAAAGATGTATAAGTATAAGTATTATACATCTTGGAGACAACTAGGAGTCCCTTAGACGTCTTGAGGACACCCCCACATCCTTGAAGTCCTAGCGGCATCTTGGAGACAGCAACACTAGTGGTGGGATGGTGGCACTGGTGGTGGGGGGACGTCCCCCCCAAGTCCCCAAGTCTCCAAGATGTCCCCGTCTAGGAAACATGGGGTTTTTTGGGGGGGATGCATCCCCGTGGAACACTGGGAGATACTTAAGTCATTCAATAAATAGCTAGAGTCAGAGGACATAAGAATTGAATTTCTCGAATCAATCTTAGTGAGCTACATAAAGTACTTGAAGAACATAAAGTGTTTTTCCATGATCTATTATGTATTTACACTAATGGTGTGATACTAACAAGTCAAAATGTTGAGAAAGTGATTGGCTGGGATCAAAATTATTATCTATCCATCTATGGCACAAAACTTGCACTGAGTGGTGAATTCTTTTATCTTCCTCAGGAGAGTCCAGAAATTTCTCTCTCAAGGTTAAAAGAGGAGGAGAGTTATAATAAAAATCCATCTCAAGATCTTAAGAAATTAGCACAGGATGAGTATGAGAGTAATCTTCTTTTTTCTGTTGTTCCGCCAAATGAAGTTGGTGTAAAATTTTATGATAATGGGGGACTTGAAGATGTGAAAAGTACATTGCAAGAACTAATTATACTTCCAATGCAGAAGCTAGAGATTTTCCATGATGGAAATATTTTGAGGCCATATAAAGGACTATTGTTGTTTGATACTCCTGGAACTAGGAAGATGTGATGTACCCATCACAAAAGGATATTTAAGAAAGTATATGTTTAATATATTTATAATTTTAATAGATATACAATAACACGTTTCTATTATATACATTTAGATAATCGAATTTACACAAATTAGAATATTTTTCTTGACTAACTCGGATGCTATAGTGGCTGCTTAAGCAGGATCAACTAACAACCAGTTCTCTACACAAATGAAGAATAAGGAGATCAACATATGAAAAAGAAAACATAGAGATAATAAAGCAAACATATGATGAATAAGGTATTAGTTTACAAACAAACAAACAAACACATCGAAATGCAAATAAATGAAAAAAATAACAAAACACATATTAGCGATTTAATGCTATGAAGTATTGAAATACAAATAACAAAACCAAATAAATATCAATATATAAATATAAGCAATTTAAATATTATTATTATTATTATAATTATCATAGATAATATTATAATCATAATACAAAATAGAATAATAGATATTATTTGTAAATATCATAATAATAATAACATTCACAAAAAATAATATTATTTGAAAGTGACTAAACCTAGTCAAATAAATAAAGAATAATCCTAAGGGCACCGATTCTAATAAAGAGACATATTAAATACCCTAAACAGCAGCGATCATGTTAATAAAGGAAAAAATATGCAGCAATTATTATTTATACAAAGTTTGGGATTAACAAACAAGGATTATTATATAACAAGAGGTGCGATTAATGCAAAAGACATGGAATATAAGAAAAGCCATGTCTCTTAACCAATAGCAATGTCCTTTGGGAAGATTGGGTTATATATAAAGGCAGGTAATTGCAAACAAGGAGGGCATGGAAGGGAATAGGAATAAGTCTAGGAAAGAAGGCACAATAAAATCAGCAATCAGAAATAAAGGAATAGGCAGTATTAGTTATTTTATGAATCAGAAATAAGGGAATAAATTGTGTAAGTAAATACTATGGCTGCAGAATATTAGGGAGAGTTATATCTTTTGAATATTGAATCATCAATCAGACCTACATATTCTATGAAGGGAAGAATGTCATCAGATCAGAATCAGGAATAAGGATCAAAGAGGTCTATTAACTCAATATATTTAAATACAATTATATATATGTGTGTGTGTGTGTGTGTGTGTGTGTGTGTATACATGCAAAGGACCTAAAGCCGAGATCCATCTTGTTTGAAGCATTAAGTGGTAAGTTACAGCCCTAACTACATTAAGCTTTTGATTCTAAGACAAGATTTAGGGTCATCCCAAAAGGGGACATTATAGAAGACCTTTCTAACAAAAGCACTTGCCACTCAAGCTGGTGTAAATTTTATAATTATTACAGGTTGAACACTTACTTTAAACTGGTTTGGGGATATAGAGGAAGCTTATATTAATATTATGGAAGTTGTGGATATGAAGATACCACTTGGAGATCCTAAACAAGTGACTCGAGGTGCTTTGGTTGGTTATGGACACATCTACAGTCAATAAATGCAAAGTGTTTAACAAAATGCCATGGCAGGCATTAGCTCATCAAATTTATACAAGGGATCCTTTTTATTAATGTTTATAAATCATTTCTTTTAATGAGTCGAAAATATTTGTTCATTAGAATGATTTTGTAATAATTTCTCAAATACTTCATAAAGTCTAAAGGTAGTTATGAATTGCTTATGGGCTGAAAAGCTATAAATGCAATGATTTTCAAGGTAAAAAGGGGTTTTCAGTTCTGGTTCTTTCTAGTTTAGCTAAGAGCTCGAGGAAAGCTAAGGGGATTCTTCCATAATGTACAGAAGAAAAGAGTCATAGAGCTCTTCATTTTGAATGAAATAAAGAATGATAAGGCTGGTCATACACCAGTAGGTAATTTCTTTGTGCTGTTTGTTATTCATATGTTTAATTTGCAGCCTCTCTCAAATATTTTCTATCATGTATGGAATTCACTTGTGTTCCTTATGCAATTGGGATAAGATTTTAGGTAGTTATCTGATTGTAGAATCATGAAACTCCTACATAAATGCATCTCTTGTATGTCTGATTGCATTTCTTATTAAAACCCCAGTTGTATGCATTATTTCCATATAATCTTTCTCAAAAATGGATCTTAGTACTAGTTTCATTCCCGTGTGAAGTTTTTAATCATCTTTTCATTTCAACTTTAGTTTAGTTTTCTTTCTTTCGAGTCAAAAGCATACCCCAAAAGTTCCAATTTTTATCATATGAGGGAGATGCCTCTCTCAAATGCAGAGGAACATCACTAGCCCAATAAGTAACTCTCCAACTATTGGTATGTTTTTTGCTGCCTCTTGGGAAAAGCAGAGTTATTTTCAAGGTTATAACTACAGTGACAAATCTGTTTACCAATAAGACCATATAATGTTGTTTATGTTGGACAACTCAGTCTAATGTAGTATGCTTTGGCATCATTAGCTTAACATTATGAGGCATTCTTCTTTCTTGTTTGGATATCTGATGATGACCATTTGGTTGTCTTTGAGTCCTTGAACATTGTTAATCAGAAGATTAACACTTTTGTTGGTAAGTTTGTTTTGTACTTTTATATTCTAGCATAATTGTAAGTCAATGAAGAGTGTCATTGATATTAGCCAAAGTAATATGGATTGAAGTCTCATAGTGGGAGTTTATTGTTGGAGTGGCCTTGTTGTCTTGAACTTGATTGTTTGTTTGTCTATTAGATGGAGGGATTTCAGACTGACTTTTCTCGTCATAAATTTTGAAAACATGGCCACAAGTGTGCTAAGAACTAGTTTTAGGACATTGTTCATCAGCCTCATGAACATGCTTGGGGCATTTATCAGTAAAAATGGCATCACCATCCACTTGTACAAACTACAAACCATCCTTTGTCCTAAATGCAATCTTTCACTCATCTTCTTCTTTGATCCAGGTTTGATGATAATTGCTCTTGATGTCATCTTTGAAAAGTATTTGGTTCCACTCAAACAATCCAAGAGATCATCCATTTGTGATGCATGATGCTAATCTTGTTTATTTACCTAGAGTCTATGTACAAATCTGACTTTCTCATGTATTTCCATATGTGAGATTTTGTACGGAACAGGGATGGGATCATGGGTCCACTTGGAAGCTCATGACAATTTTTAAATTTTTGTTTGAGACTGGCATTTTGATGGGGCAAGAATGTACTTGTCTTGACGGTTGGAATGTCAATATAGGAAAGTTTGTCCTCCTTAACTTCCTGAAGTGATATTTTTCTTGGAGAGGAGAGGGCAAAGGGATAGGTTTATCAATGTTGTCTTTATGCCCAATAAACAGCCATTTAAAATACAAGAGATTCTTTTGTTGGGCTATTTTTTGCTGTTGCTGCCAACTTAGGGCCATGTCACTTAGCTCTTGTTTAGAGAGCTGAACACCAAGAGCCTGCAATATTTTGACAATTGCTTCTTTCATATTTGAGCTTGATAAAAGGCTTTGAGAAAAATGCAATGTCTTCCATTGACAACCCATTAAATCCTAGTTCCTCTGCTTCAATGTTTTCAGTGTCTTATCCTCAGGTTATGTGATTGAATTCAAGTTATTAGAATCCATGCTGGAATGCTCTGAAGGTTAAACTCAAGGGCTTGCATAATTTCCAGAACTTATGCAACTAAAAGGCAAGATCAACAAGGAATCTCTACTTTGCATGCATTATATACAATAGCTTTTCAAAGACAGAGGTGGAGCAAGCTTTTGGCCTGGTTAGATTTTTGGATTCTTTTTTACAGAAGTCCAAGAAAAATCCCATCCAAAAACTGAGATGCCAGGAAAAATAAACCCAAACATGCCTTGAAAGATGTTTCTTGAAGAGAATTTGAAGTAATCGATCCCTTGAGTATGGAAGGAAAACTAGATTGAAGTCCTCCACAATCTCAGACACAGGTTGAAATTCTTTTGAAAAACACAAACAATCTGAGGGCTTAGAAATGTGATCTTGATCTCGATCTGAGGGCTTAGAAATGTGATCTTGATCTCAATCTGAGGGTTTTGTGTATGCCAAGGTAATGAAGGTATCCCTTGTTAGGTAATTTGGCACTTGAAAGCTAATAAGCATCATGTAAAGACAAAATATAAAGGTGTTTGAAGGAAGAACAGGCCGGTGCAGTATGTTTGCAATTTGACTGATCTTCTTGTTGGTGCAAATTATTGTTCACTAACTCATCCTTGTAAATTCAATTATTTTCATAGGAAATAAATTTTTTATTCCTGTATTAGACATGCTTAAAATTTGAGGTTTTCATTTAATCATATCTATTGTGATTATCAGGATATTTCCGTCGTCTATCAAGCTTTGAATCCCTGGAGTTTTCATCACAGTAAGTTGATTTTAATTCTTTCTTGTCTGATAGGATACCTTATAGTTAAGTTTATTTGATATTCTTTTCATTCCTATCTAGATCCATTCCAGTTTGATATGTCAATATAAGATTGGGCAGCTACAAATTGTTGAGTGTATTTGTGAACTTGTCCTATATGAAGATATTATTAGCACTTGTTAAATCTAAGTATCAGAGCTTAAATTCCAAATTTAGGGAAGACAAACATTTTAAAGAGGCAAGGATTTTATGAGTCGGTCTTTTGACTTGTATAAGTGTTTAAAGTAGCAAAAAAAGTGGGACAAATATCGCTCTTTACACAATCATCTTCTGATCGTGCAGTTTTCTATTATTACTTCTTGACTTGACATTCTAGGAATTAATATAAAACTTCCTTCAAAAATTAAAATTTTCCCACATAGTCTGTCATTTTAGCCCCTCAAAAGAATAAGTTTTATAACATTTTATTTGAATTTTGTTTCTATCCATAAGTGCTTTCCAAACTCCTCTAGCAGCAAATTTATAGTCAGAAATTATAACTTGCTGAGGTTAAGGGTCTAATATTGCTTAGATATTGGAACACACAGTATAAAACTAAGTAGCCGGTTCCGGTTCTGGTACTGGTTCGGGTATAGGCTCAGGGGTTCGGCTCGTTTTGGGTTCGTTAGTACAAAAAACATGTATATATATGCAGCCTAGAAGCATGAATTAGGATTAGAATATCACATAACATCATATAAACATAGAATGCTTAGTTTCTAGATTCAACTGTGTATTTTTTAGTTGACGTTTCGGATCACACTCAGTGATCCATCATCAAGAAGAGGAAAAATGATATAGGAAAAATGATTCCTCTTCCTGATGATGGATCACTGAGTGTGATCTGAAACGTCGACTAAAAAATACACACAGTTGAATCCAAAAACTAAGCATTCTATCGTTATGGATTGTGGAAAACTCATACCATCTATCATATAAACAAAAAAACCACCATAAACTTGAATGTCACTTAAACATGCATGATAAATATTCATCGTTCAAACTTCAAGTTCAATATTACAACACTTTTAAAGTTTTAATCATCATATGGATTCTTTAAATCATCAATATCAATGTCAACATTGACATTAGATGAAGTAGGAAGACTAGATGAATCACAAGTAGTGCCAATGGCACTATCACTAGCACTACTATTGTGCCCATGCTGGATATCGGACTCCTCATATGCAATATGGTGGGAAGTGGAAGCATCCAAGTCAGTATCCTCTAGCTCTATATCCCACAACTTCGTCTCCCCTTCCTTGTAGTCACATTTGTGTGAAAGGAGACACAAGTTGGAATGCATATATACTAAGTTCCCCACTCTTTTTGAGAGCAATTTATTGTGCTTTACTGAGTGGATGAAAGAATATGTGCTCCAATTCCTCTTAGATGTAGATGAAATAGCAACCTATGAAGACACAATAAACAATTAAAGTTATATATTATAAAAATTTTAAAAATTATAAATTATAAAACTTTTAAAATTAAAATATGAAAATTTATTAAACTTGTAATAAAACTTTGATTGCAAGGGGCTGCAAATGTTGAAAGTATTGTCCATGGAAGTACCACCAACTATGAGCATCCTTTAAGAACCTATCACGAAGAGCATCAACACCTAGACCATTTGAGTGCACAAAATCAATGAACTCATTCGTGACTACACTTCGCAAATCAGGATCAGGGAAGAGTCTTATGAATGCTGCCTTGTAGCCTTTAGCCACTTCAAAATATCTATATGGAGGAAGCCTTCCTGGAACTAAAAGAACTTGACTATTGTAGTATTTTGGAGTCAATGAAAAGGCAAGGTGGTGTAATGGAGTTGTCATTTTGTTCCATCTTTCTTCAACAATTGTTTGCACTTGTTTGAAGAAAGTCTCTTCAAGGTCTTGCTCTTTCCCATTTATGGTGAACTTGATCTTCTCAAGCATTGATTCTATACCATCATATATCTTTCCAATGCATGGCTTGTCCATGTTAGTGTAGTGAATCATACTCAAAATGGGCTCGGTGAAACTAAGGAGATACTCCACACGATCCCACCATGAGTCATCTAATATCATGTTCTTAATTTTTGTTGCTCTTTCAGTGCTGTTTTGCCTCCATATAGACCCAATTGTTGCTAGTCACCATGCTAGAAAGTGCCTCTCTAACTTTCACAAGTTGTCTCAAGACGATTGAAGCAAGTCTCTACAACCTATTGCAAATTAAAAAAAATAATTAAAATTTAAAAATAAACTTTAAAGAAGAATTTAAATTAGAATACACAATCAAATTATGAAAAAAATAAAATGTAAATATTACTTCACTTACCTTCAATAGCTTCAATTTTGAAAATGATCTAAATATCCCTTGAGACAAGTGGTGGTTGGTGATGAACATCTTAATGTCCTCAGCCTCTGCATACAATTCTTTGATCCATGCAATTTTATTCCCAATCTTTTGCAGCATAAGATTGAGTGAATGGACTGCACAAGGTGTCCAAAAGATAAGTGAATATTTTTCTTCAACCAACAACCCTGCAGCTCTACAATTCTTGGCGTTGTCCATTACACTTTGAACAATGTTGTGGGGTCCCACTTCTTCAATGGCTCCAATGAGAATATTAGCAATAAATTGTCCATCTTTTACTTGCCCCTCACAATCCATGGCTTTCAAAAAAATTTCCCCTTTAGGGGACACCACTATGACATTGATCAAAGGCCGATTTTTTGAGTCCTTCCAACCATCCGAAACAATGGACACACCTGTCTCAACCCATGAATCCCTTATGGGCTTCAATGAATCTTCAACCAACGAAACCTCCTTTTCCAATAAGGTGCCACACACCTTCTCATAAGCCAGGCCCTTGTACCCTTTTGGAGCTTCATTAACCGTTCTCAACATCTCTTTCCAATATGGAGAATGAACAACATTTAAAGCTATTCCATTGGCATATATGCATCTTGCTACATTTTGGTTGGGAATGGCTCTACTCTCATTTTGAAATGCAAGTTCCAAAGGCCCCTTTGTTCTCTTGTTTGCAATATGTTGTGCACTTTGTGCTTGAGAATCCGGAGTTGCCATAAATGGGTAGTCTTCTACCACAATATTGGGATTAGATGGGGGCTGCATTCCCTTCGATTTTTTTTTTTAATAAAGGGTGATTTCCTTTTGGGGCTTCATTTTCATCTACTGCTTGTTGCTCCATAATGTATTTTGCAACTGTCTCAGGTGGAATAGGTACATTGTCCTTTCCAGGGCGAGGCTTGATGCCTTTTCCAATTATGCCACACAAATGTGCTTTCACCCTAAAATATGAATTAGAATATTGAACATCACATCCATTGCATTTCCAAACATAACTACCACCACCTGGAACCGATTTTATCATTTCAACATACTTCCATAGAGGACAATTTGGATCTATTTTGAACTTTGATTTAGTTGCGGAGCCGGAGGTAGAACCAATTGACATTGTGATTCCTATGGCAATTTTTTTTTGCAAACAACACATTCAAAATTCAAAATTTCAAAACAAAAACAAAAAAATTGATTTATAAAACCTAGCTCTTTTGAATCTTGCATACATTCATAGAAGAATAGAAAAACATAGATAAATCATAAAATTAAACAAAACAAAGTTTAATGTTTGTAAAACAAAAATATGGATGAAAAAACTAAAAAAAAAAAAGAGAAAAAGTTACCTCTTTTCAAAAATATCCTTCAATAATCTTTGTGGTAGTGAAATATACCCCTTAATTTTTGCCTTTAATTTTCAGTCACAACAATGCAAATCATGCACCCGTTAAGAATTAGCTCTAAACCAAAACACAACTGAAACAAATCTAACCAAGAATGCGCCCTAAAACCATTTAAGGAGGAGGGGCGGGCTTATGGTCAGAGGATCCCTAGGATCTAATAACTCGATAACAACTGAAAATAGAGAGCTAAACTCGACACCAAGAATGTGCACGCAAGATCCTTTTGCAAGGCGAGGTGCTAACATATGGTGGAGTCCTAGATATTAAACTGAAATACAACTTCTTCTGCTGATGCAGGCATCCACCAATGGTGGGAATACTCCACTTATTTTGTGGGTGTGATTATTACAAAAATTTAAAGGCGGCAAACCAGCCAATTAACCTCACTTCCACTTAAATTGTGGGGGGTATACAATCCACACAACCACTTTATTATGTGGGGGGAATTACAACAAAGTAAATTGCAGCAAGTAAACAAATTGTTGTTAGTACTACTAAACAGCTTACAAACAGTCACTAAATAGCTGCAATGAATCAACCACGAATTCCCAAAATAAGCAATGGTTAGAGTAACACTTCCTCTAACATTTACAATGCCAAAATGATATAGAAAGAAACTTAGAACAACATTATAACAATTTCAAACTAATCTGATTAGAAATAGGAAATATAGAAAATTAGATCAGCAAAGAGAGAATTCACCAAATTGGACGTATCTTCTTCAATTCAGCTCGAAAAGCTTTCAAACCATAGCTAATCAATAGCTAAGAGCTAGGCATCTAATCTCCATAGAGAAAATGAGCCCAAAATAGAGAGAAACATCTTGCTCGATTCCCAAGGCAATCAAGAGGGAAGGTACGACATTCAGGAAGGGTCGACCTTCTCCCAAAAATCCGAAACTCAATGATAAAATCTGCAAACTTGCAAAAAGGGGCGCCCTCCACAGTAGAACAGCATGAGCTCACACCCAGAATGAAACCAAAATCTGAATTGAAGCTTTGAATAGAAAATAGCTTCAGCCAGGCCAAATCAGCAACTTGCAAAAACAGATTTTACATCAACAACCTGTTCGATTCAAACAATTGAAGCTCCATCTGTATTTCAAAGTGAAATACAACCATGATGATCCACCTAGGAAGCCATAGTTTCAAGCCCGAAGGATGGAGTGAATTCGCTAAGCTTCCCCTTAGCCAGGTTTTGGATTCAAACTAGCAGCATAACTCTACTTTCCAATTTCCAAGATGAGATACAAAGAGAAAAGCGCCAATATATAAGCTTTCATTAAGAGAAGATGAAACATTTGAACTTCCAAAGAAACTCTTCATTTTCCCAAAAGGGACGCCACTCTCCAAAAAGGCTTCATTTAAAATATCAAATTAACTCTTTATTCCACCCTTCAAGTCGTCCCACTTTAGATAATGAATAAAAATTTAATAAAATATTAAATGTATCTTACTTTATGGCCCCAACTTAAAAACAACTTAAAGTCATTAAGCTAGGCGTGGGGTGCAACTCCAAAACACATTTTTAACTAAGTATGAAACTTAGTCCAAGGCACAAACCACCATCAAACTGGAAACTGAGATATTACCAAAATCTGGATAATGAACTGCACAACACTGTTGATGAAGATACTGCCAAAAATAGACTTACTAAAAATAGCCACTGCTAAAAATAGTAAGAACACGACAAAACCACAGTAAACCAAGTTGAGCAGGAAACATTGGAAATCCTAATTTGCTTAACTGAATAGCCTACAAATTTTCGGAAATAGGCTAACCATTTATAACAAGGTCATCACTGAAAAGGGGACATTACAGTCCGCCCTCCCCAAAATTGCTTGTCCCCAAGCAATTGCAAATCAGGATGCTGCAAAATCTGCTCATTTTCCCATGTAGCATCCTCTATAGGCAAATTCTTCCACTTAACCAAATACTCTTTGATTGACCTCTTCCTCAAAGAGTGTTCTCTAAACTCAATAATTGCCACAAGAATCAAAACAAGTTGTCCTTCCTCATCCAATGGAGGCAATTCTGTCGCTGCAACACATTTATGACCAATAGCTTTCTTGAGTCTGGAAACATGAAACACATTGTGCACCTTGCTGCTTGACGGTAATTCTAACTCATAAGCCACTTTTGCCACTGTTCTGATGACCTTGAAAGACCCATAAAAACGTGGCTTAAGTTTTTCAGCCCCACCTTTCTTGAGAGTAGACTATCTGTAAGGTTGGAGTCTCAAATATACCAAATCACCAACCTCAAAAGATCGCTCAGTATGCTGCTGGTCAGCATATAATTTTTGTTGATTCTGAGCATGCTGGATATTGTCCCTCAATGACTTGATAATGTCTTGACTTTGTTGCAACTTTTCCTTTGCCAAAGGAGCTCTACAATCGCCAAAAACAAGATCAACAAAGCTTGGAGCTTCATACCCATACAAAGCCATGAAAGGAGACATTCTGATAGACACATGAT
>CM021103.1:5036908-5105192 GCA_007115665.2 Sequoiadendron giganteum
GAGCTGCCAACCAAACACCAAGATTCCAGAAGCACACTCCAACAAGAGCTGAAACATCCTCTTAGAATAAAGGAAACCCTAATTTCCGCTTCCGAGTAGTCTACGGGTCACCAGGATAGACTAATGGTCAATTGTTAGATCACTGTTGAGAAGGGGACATTACAGTCCGCCCTTCCCAAATTTGCTTGCCCACAAGCAACTGTAAACTAGGATGTTGCAAGATCTCCTCATTCTCCCACGTGGCATCCTCCAACGGCAAGTTCTTCCATTTCACCAAATATTCTTTGATTGTCCTTCTCCTCAAAGAATGTTCCCTGGAATTGATAATTTCTTCAGGGACTAGCACCAACAACCCTTCCTCATCCAATGGGGGAAGATCGGATGAAACAATAATGTTATGTCCTAATGCCTTTTTGAGGTGAGACACATGGAAGACATTGTGTACTTTACTGCTAGGCGGTAATTCTAGCTCATATGCTACTGCCCCCACCTTTCTGATAACTCTGAAAGGCCCATAGAAACGGGGTTTTAGCTTCTCAGCCCCACTCTTCTTGAGAGTAGACTGTCGGTATGGCTGTAGGCGAAGGTAAACCATGTCTCTTACCTCGAAGGAGCGCTCAACACGCCGCTGATCAGCGTACAATTTCTGCTGATTCTGTGCAATCTGAATGTTGTTCCTCAATGCTTTCAGAATATCCTGACTTTGCTGTAACATATCTTTGGCCTGTGGTGCCTTGCTATTCCCAAACACCAAATCTGCAAAGCTGATAGCCTCATAGCCATAGAGGGCTTTGAATGGGGACATCCTAATGGACATGTGATAGGATGAATTGTAGCAGTATTCTCCCAAATGAAGCCATCTGACCCAAGCCTTTTGCTGTTCTGAAACATAGTTTCGGAGATAACCCTCTAACCACTTGTTCACAATTTCTGTTTGACCATCGGTTTGGGGGTGATAACTGGTACTCGGAGTAAGTTGCATACCACTCATCTGAAAAATTTCCTGCCAAAAAGTGCTTAGGAACTTGCTATCCCTATCACTCACAATGTTCTTTGGCAAACCGTGCAACTTGAACACCTCATGAAAGAACAACTCAGCTACTTGAGCTGCTGTAAATGAACTGGTGATAGCGAAGAAATGAACAAACTTTGTTAATCTGTCTACTACCATGAAGATGCAATCCTTCCCTTGTATCTTAGGCAACCCCGTGATGAAGTCCATAGAGATGCTTTCCCATTTTTGATTGGGAATGGGTAGGGGCTGCAACAGTGCGGCGGGGTATGTGTGCTCATTCTTGTTCATTTGGCAAGTATGGCATTCCTTGATGTAGTTCAAAACCTCATTCTTCAACCCCTTCCATGTGAATCTTTTATGGATCTGCCGGTAAGTTTTAAAATAACCTTGGTGACCAGCAAGTGGAATGTCATGAAAAGTTTGCAAAACCTTCTTTTTGAGCTTAGATTTGGGTACCAAAAAGACCCTATCCTTGTAATGTATCAGCCCATCAACCACTTTGTACTTTTCGTCCTGACAAGTACCTTCAATAATGCTGGTTGCAAACTGATTTTTGGCATAATCAGCAAGCAGCAACTCTCTCCAATCAGCTGTAAGCTCGCATAATGAGCTCAAATGTGGCTTCCGTGACAAGACATCTGCCACCACATTATTCTTCCCCTTGACATACTCAATGTCGAAATCATAAGCCTGTAGCTTACTCACCCACTTCTGCTGTCTTTCGTTCAAGTCCTTCTGATGCATGAAGTGTTTGAGACTGTTGTGATCAGTCTTGACAACAAACTTACTCCCCACCAAGTATTGTCTGAACTTGGCTAATGCATGCATGATTGCAAGCATTTCCTTGTCATAAATTGAGTAGGTTCTCTCAATGCCTCTTAATTTTCTGCTTTCGAACACAATGGGGTGCTTTTCTTGCATCAAAACAGCACCAATTCCTCCCGAAGCATCGCATTGCAGCTCAAAAGGTTTGGAGAAATCTGGTATGGCCAAAACCGGACAAGAGCTCATGATCCTCTTGAATTTATCAAAGACAACTTGTGCCTTTTCTGTCCACAAGAATGCTCCTTTCTTGGTTAGATCTGTAAGAGGAGCAACACTTTGTGAATAACCCTTCACAAATCTTCTATAAAAACCACATAGACCCAAGAATCCTCTCAAATGGGTTAGAGTTTCCGGGGTTGGCCAATCCATGATAGCCCTGATCTTTTCTGGATCAACTCTGACTCCCTCTGCACTGATGATGTGGCCCAAGTAGAGTAGCTCTCCCATACCAAACTCACACTTTGATTCTTTTGCAAAGAAACTTTCTGTCTCCAAGATACTAAGCACTTCCTCCAAGTGCTTGAGGTGTTCTTCCCACGTCTTGCTGTAAACGAGGATATCATCAAAGAATACCAACACAAACTTCCTCAACTGTCTCTGGAAAGTTCTGTTCATGCAAGATTGGAAAGTGGCCGGAGCATTAGTTAGCGCAAATGGCATAACTAAGAATTCGAAGTGACCATAGTGGCACCTGAATGCTGTCTTCTCAACATCAGATCCCCTCATTCGAATTTGATAGTATCCTGATCTTAAGTCAATCTTTTAGAAAAAACTTAGCACCGTGCAGCTCATCAATGAGTTCATCGATTCGGGGAATGGGATACCGATTCTTGATGGTGCTTTGGTTCAAGGCATCCACACACATGCGGATGTTGCCATCCTTGTTCTTCACAAGAACCATTGCTGAGGCGAAGGGACTTTTACTTGGGCGAATGAAGCCCATCTCCAAAAGCTCCCTTATGTTTTTCTCGATTTCATCTTTTTGTTTCTTAGGATATCGGTATGGTGTTGTGATTACCGGTTTAGCTCCTTCCTTCTGCTCAATGACATGCTCAAACCCTCTATCTGGAGGTGGCCTTGGTGGTAAATCAGCAAACACTTTACTTTTATTTGTAAGCACGGATTGAATATCTGGTGGATATTCCATCTTTGTTTCAACTAGGCTAGTTGGAAGAATCATACATTTTGCAGCCCACTCAACTGCATCATGTCGGATCAACCTTTCCATCCTTTTGAAAGAGACAATCCGGGGACCTCCATTTGACATCCCTCTTAGCACTACTTTCTTCCCAACGGAGTGAAATTTAATTTCCATGGTTTGCAGATTTAGGGAGATCTCTCCAAGAGATCGAAGCCATTGGATGCCAAGAATTGCATCAGTATCTCCAATGTTAACAACATAGAAGTCGTCTTTGACTTCATGGTTACCTAACTGCAAGGACATGTTGGTAACTTTGTGAGTGCAAGCAATGTGGAACCCATCGGCCACCATCACTTTGAAGCCTTGAAATTCTTCCGTCTTGAGGTTCTTTTTTGCAACTAATCCCTCATCAATGAAATTGTGTGTTGCTCCAATATCAATTAAGGCAATCACATGATGCTTCCCAATTGAGCCATGAAGCTTGAAGGACTCGTTCTTTTGAAAACTTGAGAGTTGGGCAAAGGTGCCCTCACCCCCCTGGTTCTTCTTCAATCTCCTCGAGTTCACGTTCTTCATCACTTTCAGCTAACTTTGAATGCTGCTCCAAGTGATCAGATTCTGATCCATAATCAGAATAGGCCTCCATATGGTTAGAATGGCCTCTTCCATAGCATCTGTGCTCCCTTGTCCAAGGTTCTTTGCACGTGTAACACTTCCCTTCTTTCCTTAGCTTCTCTCTAGCATCATCATCCAATCGAGGAGGAAATTTCTTGTGCTGATTTGGAGGATGTCTTTTGTCTTGTCTATGGGGAAAAGGCTTGGATGGAAATTTGGGCCTTGGTGCGGACAGCTCCATGTTTCTAGCCTTTTTGATAGACTCTTCAAGATTGGGCGGGTCAAAAGCCTTTACCCATCCTTTCAAAGGCTCCATTAGACCTTCTGAAAACAGCACCACTAATCTTCTTTCGGTGATGTTGGGCACCATCACGGAAAGCCTTTGGAAATCCCCAATGTATGATTCCAAGGAACCATGTTGTTTCAACTGAGCAAGTTCCCTGAATTTCACTTCAGGATCCTTAGTGTCAAATTTGTCAATCAGCTTGTCAGTGAACTCTTCATATGTTCTGATTAGGTTGTGGCCAAGGGTGACCAAACCATGATACCACCACCCATGGGCAGCACCTTCCAAGTGTAGGGTGGCAAATTTGATTGCGTCTTCTTCTGCCATAGGTCTCAAGGATAAGTAATTATCCAGTTTTTGCACCCATGCTCTAGCTGTGCATGCATCACTTCCATCGAAGTGGGCCAAGGACACCTTCCCAAGAGCTTGTTGGTAATCCGTTCTAGGACCCATAGGACCTCTGAATTCATTTCTTCCACCATTTCTCCGGTTCCTCTGATTCATGAATTGGTCAAAAGACCACAGCTCCTTAAGACCAGGAGGGAAAGAGTCATACTCCAGGAAAGTCTGTCTGGCGTCATCGGCATAATTCATTGCAGCTTCAACTTGGGGTTCTTCTCTTTGAGTGAATGTGGGAAAAAGGGGCCTAGAGGCCGATCCTCTAGACGTGGCATCATGCTGTCCAATGGTTCTATCTCTCCCATTGCCATTGTTCCCATTGACTCCATTGTTTTCACCGTTGGATTTGTTTTGATTAAGGGGGGAATTGTTTGTGGCTTGCTGATCCATTTTGGAAAGTAAGCGTCCCAGCATGTCAATCATCCCGTCAAACTTCTTCTCCATTCTGTCACCTCTGTCATCCGTGGGCTGTTGGTTAATCTCTGCCATCTCTGCAACTGCTTTACCTCTGTCAACTGTGTGCCCTATTTCTCTGAGTACCTCAGAAAAAGTATCTGCTTCTGGTGTTTGTGGAAACTGATATGGCGGATTTCCCGCTTGACTTCTGGTGTAGTATCTGCGGGCTCTGTCACTCGTTGGAAACTAACTTCACTAGACCACAGGCTGACAGAATCATGACTCTGATACCATTGAAATATCCCAACCAATTTTTTCATTTTGTTACACAACTAAGTACACCCATTAGTGTTAGTGTAATCATAAACTAGCTGAAAGGAACCCTTGACTTTCTGATCAACCCAGATCCCAGTAAGGGCAAGGTGAGAGCATACTCGAAGGGGGTCGTTAGCAATACTGAAAAACTGGTAGAATTGATAACTCTACCCAAGAATGCGCCCTAAGACCCGAGATGGGAGGAGGGGCGAGCATATGGTCAGAGGATCCATGACTTTGTGACGGCTCAGCCGATCAGCACAATGTAACAATGCATTACTGAAATCAAATAGGCGGCAAGCCAGCCTCTTCCACTTTTCAGCGGGTGATACAAGAATTGAAACTAGGACTGAAACATGCCAGTCTCTTCCACAGCCGTGGGAAAGTACAAGAGTTAGATCAAAAAATAGAAGAGTTGCTGATAGTACTACTGTCCAGCTTACAATAACATAAAGAGCCTGCTAAGCATATGTGATCAGAAGATATATCATGCTGCAATAATGTAAATAAACTCTCTCAAACTCATCCTAGACTTCCTAGACCCCAGCCCATTCAAAAGTGACTTCTCTCAATCTGCTGTGACTGAAACAGGGACTGAAATGGCGCAGTCCAGCAACCTGCAACATCACTAAATCACTCATATCTCCCTCAAATCCCAACCAAATGACATGACGTAAAATGCATTATGCTCTAACATGATGGGCAACCAAGATCAAGTGTTAAAACCCACCCAAAACTCCATTATTTTGGCACGGAAAACAATGCATAAACAGAAATGTACGACCCTATGAGAGGGGCGATTTTGTCTTTTAAAAATCCACACATAACATTAAAATCTAAGATTTTGCAAGAAGGGTCGCCCCTAGCAAGGAAATCAATAGACAAAGTACCCAGAACCACTCTATTTTTATTTTGCAAGATATGAATGAAAACTACAATCAATTGACAGCTTCAGCAACTCAGCAAAAACTGGTAAAATGCAAAAACAGCAATAGCAGTACACTCAAACTCAAATTCAAAGACAATAACTCAACCTATCTTAACTAGTTGCTATCTCTCAAGCAAGAAGCCAAGCCTAGCTAGGGGAGCATTCCCTGAAGCACTCAGTCACCAAACCGGCAGCATAAGTTTGCAATAAACTCAAGATGGAAAACATGAAGATGAGCACTCCATTATATAACCTCTGAAGAACATCCTAGAAGCTTCCAGAAGGTGCGCCAAAACTCATGAGTCAACCAATTTCGAATTTCCAAGTTGACTTACCCTTTCCTCAAGTTGGCGTCCCTTTTTCACTCAATGAAAAATCTCATTAAAATAAAAGTTACTCTTCTTTTCTTAAGTTGGCGTCCTTTTTTCTCTTTGATAAATCATAAAAACTCACATAATTCCTTGATGGGGCGCCCACTCTTAATTTCCCCCTTTTTAAAACAACTTAAGTTATGAAGCTAGACCAAGGGGTTATAATTAAAATAAAACATTATTTTAATTAAAATAACTTATCTCTCCAAGAACTGTACCCAGGTGCTAATTCAGATGCAACCAACTGCACCATCTGAAGAGGAAAGCCAAATGCACTGAAGCAAACAGGACCATTGCCAGAAATAAGACTTACTAAAAATAGTAAATCCATGAATTTGCTTGGATCATCATGTAAGTCATATCAACGCGAAGCTCTCTGAAAACTCAGAAAAGAGCTGCCAACCAAACACCAAGATTCCAGAAGCACACTCCAACAAGAGCTGAAACATCCTCCTAGAATAAAGGAAACTCTAATTTCCGCTTCCGAGTAGTCTACGGGTCACCAGGATAGACTAACGGTCAACTGCCAGATTACTGTTGAGAAGGGGACATTACATCTCCTTGATGACGAGCACACCTTCCTTCCCCTCAGCGAAATAATTTAAGTGTATAAAGAGGCCTTCATGAAGTTGGTGGATGACAAAGGTTTTACCAAAAACACCATGCACATTGTATGTGATCTGCGGCTTTCACTTGATTGTTTCAAGGCTCATCTTGAAAGGTGTAAAAAGGTTTCTTCGTCTGTAAAGAAGTTGAATACCAAAATACACACACTGGTGGATTATACAGTCGGGCCAGACGAAAAGTTCATGAGAGAGACAGCAAAGAAATATGAAGACTTCCGCGCCCAGTGCAAAGAACAATAGTCTTCTTTTCGTCTCCAGTGTTCGCCATTTTTGGTATCCCCTACTTTGCACATTGTAAATAGTTTTTGACACTTTACGTGTCTTTTTGTAAAACGTAATTACAACAAAATATGAGGTGCAATTACGTAGAAATAAATTACACTCAGTTAGATTAGGGTTTCCTATTTTTACTCATCTGATTCCCTAATTTTTCTTTTCGCTCCTTTCTATAAATAAGAGGGATTTCCTTTGTAATATTTACCTTTTGAGATTTTGCAACGAAGTGTTGCTCTTTTGGAACAAGCATTGAGACTTTGTGTTCAATATTGTGAATTCAGATCTAATCAATAAAGAAGAGGATTGCATGCCAGACTTTGTGTTGGAATCGATTGTCTTGTGTGCTGATTATATCAGTAGTGATTTGTGTATGAGATTGAAAGGGCTTCAAGTGGTTGATGTAAACTTTGTGTTACATTTATCGTTTGGATTTGTTTACGTTTGAAGGTTTTTGTTGAGGGATCTACAAGACTTTGTGCTTGTAATCATTCATGTTGTTCAAGGAATCGCTGTGTCTAAGAAGACTTTATGCTTCTAATACAACAAACAATATCATTACAGGATCCAACATTGAAAAGGCTACGAAACGACTTTGTGCCTTCGTGAGCCTTCCCTTTTCTTTTTATCTTTTATTATTATAAATCATACCTGGTATTTCTAAGCTGTGCTTTGTCAAGATAGGAATATTGGCATTACTGCTGTTGTTTAAGTTTAAGTTGTTCAGATCTAAAGCTTTTCATCGTGAAGCATTGTAAACATCTTCTCTGAAAAAAGAGAGAAGTATGAATGTTACACGCCCCCCCCATTTCATGAGTATAGTGTACATTTTGTAAGTATTCTTTTAAGTTTACTATAGCTTCTAATTAGCAGTAAGAAGGGCGCCTCCCCTTTCTGAGAGGAGAGATCATATCTCACATAGCTGTGGTTGAAGTCTAGATGGCGTAATCTGTTGAAAAGTTGATTACACTATTTTCACCCAACATAGAAGAGAAGTTCTAAATTGCTGAAAGTGTGAATTTGAGAAGAGGAGTTTGAGTTGCTAAATGCAAAATATTCTCAAAGGCTGAAAATGCGAATTTCAGAGAAACTTCTCAAGTGCTGGAAGTGCGAATTTGAGAAGAGGAGAAATTTCTAAGTTGCTGCGAGCAAATCTTTCTAGGTGTTGGGCATTGTGTTGCTGCAAGTTGAAACTTCTAAGTGTTGAAGTGAGCAAGGTATTGAGGTTTGCAATTGAAAATGTCAAAGTGTTGCAGCCTTTTTATTTTGAAAATCAGCTGACACCCTCGAAATGTTATTGTTTTTTAAAATCTTATTTTCTAATGATTGCCTTTTATTTTTGCAGAATGGCTGAAACAAGCAGAAGAGCTGCAGGAAGAGGAAATCATGCTGAGTCCAGCAGAGCGAGCACATCAAGGCAGACTGTAATAAAGAAGTTGAGCAAATCCTTCGTGCCAGAGTCAAAGTTTTCATCGAAACTAGGCAAGTTAAGTGACACAAATCTTGGCTCATTCAACTTGGAGACTTTCAAAAGACAAATAATGGGAATTGGAGGTCATCCTCCATCAATCACTTCTCACAACATTGTCAGAAGTGGACTTTATGCAGCTGCTGGTTTTCCACCAGCAATCCGGTGCCCAGAGCTGATTATGGAATGTGCCAATTGCTACAACACAGAGTGGAGGACTATCATTTCACCGGATGGCAAGTTGTTGGCCAATCTTACGCCTGAAGCAATTGGGGAGGCATTTGGAATCCCAACTCATGAAAATATGATTTACAAAATGAGGGAGAGGGCTGAAAGAATGTACTCATCCACATTTGATCAATGTGCTGACTTGATAAACTCCTGGTGGATGAACAAGCCTAAGCCAGCTCGCACAAAGCTGCCGAAGCAGATAATTTCAGAAGATTTGAGGCAGGAATCTTGTGATTTAATCATGATGCTGAGCAGAGTTGGAGGGTGCCCCCAAGCGTTCATCTTTGAACCTTGGATGTTCTACTATATCAACCTTGTGCTGGAAGGCAAAGAGCACATGGACTGGGCGTTGATGATCAATGATAATCTACATGAGCAACTCAGAAGTCTAAGGAGAACGAAAACATTTTACATGAGCTCTTATATTGAACACATGCTGGTCCAGATGACAAAATATAGAGGGATATCATACAAAGAGCCGATTGGGTGTGGCTCTTAGCAGTTTAAAATTCACGAAGCTTGTCCACAGTTACATTTGACAAGCACCTCTAATTACAAGAGGGTCAATGATGCCTTCACAATGCATATAACGAGGACCTTGCAGCAAAGGACTCATCACAAAATATCTAAAGAGGCACAAGAGTTGATTGAAAAATTCGGATGTTGGTTCATCCAGTTTCCAAAGTTTACTTACATTAGGTTGCAAAGGTTTTCCTCTTAGCCATACATATTGCCCCGGTATCCCATGAACAGGATTGTGATGCTGGAAATATCTAGGCAACTCATTGCCTATGATAAGATTCAAAAGAAGAAGAAGAAGGGTGGACTTGGATTCCCTATCACCATGGGGAATTCAGATGAAATTTGTCCATCACTGCAGGCGGCTAGGGAAGCAGAGAATGAGCTCCAGTTCTTCCACCTCTCCTACCACACCAGCAAACAACACTATGATCCCCACAGGAATATTAGATGGATACTGTCTGAGGAGTTCAGGCATAAGGCACAAATTGAAGACTTTTGGGCGAGTGCAGTGGATGAGGCTGAAGTTAGGAAGAGGATGTTTTCGCGGATACCATTGGAGATGATTAGGGAGTGCGAGATTGTCCCAATGCGAGACCAGATTGAGGAGGATATAAATGTGATACAGACTGATTATGAAACAATGAGGGATACGCCACTCCCACTCCCAGATTGGTCAGAGCCAGAGATTACAGACTTGGATACACTTTGCATCCCAGTCTTGACATTCACATGGAGTTGGGTGGAGAGGCGTTTAAACCGACTTAAAGGTAGATCAATCCCCTTACTTACAATTTGGTGGGAGATCACAGATCACCAACTAGGTAGAGAGGGCAGGTTGCTCAAGCTTTAGAGCCACGAGGGAAAGAACCAGTCCAGCCAGAGCCTTAAAGAATTGAAGAGTCCACAAATACGCCATCACAGGGACATTCTCCGAGTATGTAGGAAGTTTCGTTGTTTTCCAATCAAAGAGAAAGATTGAATGCAGAGCAGGTATTACGAGAAGCAAGTCAGCCACCTCGTAGAGAATCAATTGGCCAAACCATCAAAATGCCTAGAGAGGAAAATCAGCAGGAGACAAAGGAAGGAACGGCCACTGATACTCAATTTCAGCATGAGATTGAGGCAGCTCTTGAAGATGATGCTACTTCGGATCAAGATGCCCAAAGCTTTGGAGATACCGAGCCTATAGAGAATGATGAGCCTCGTCAGCACGAAGGCATAGAAGAAGTTCATGAGGTAGAGGCCAGAGTTGAGTAGCCCTTCGTTATTTCTGACTTACAGCAGGAAGTGCCGGAATGGCTAAGGGATAGGATGAGACATGATCCTGTTGATGAGACTAATCCAGCGGCTGAGATGGAGGAATTGTTGAGTAGGATTAGTGCACCTCCAACGAAGAAGAAGGCCAAAAGGTTTTCTAAAATTTCAACGGATGAGGATGGCTCTCGGACGTTGCATGTGGCGGTGCCTAGGATAGAATGTGATCGGGACGAGGCTATTCCGGAGAATTATGTGATCACTACTATGGAACTTGGCCGCCCTATTGGAGAACAGGTGATTGAGGAGTGCAACAATTCATATCAGGCACTCAAGGACAGATTGCTCCGTATCGAGGGCAAATACAAAAGATTGAAGGTGGAGCACAAAACATTGATTGGCTATGTACAACACTTGTCCCATCCTTATGGGCAAGAAAATCCGGCAATTGAGCTCCCAGCCGAATTTCCTAGAGAGTCAATCAGTGGCTTAGAAGATTTGAAAAGAATGGCACAAGAGGCAGATAAGTGGGTTGCCAATGTTCGTGTTAAGACAAAAAAGTTTATGGAGGATCTTGCACACGCCTATCGGCAAGCCTCCGACATTACGGCAAGGATGGAGGCAGTTAATCAAACTTGGGGTGAGGCTTGTATCTATCAGATGAGAGTTGTTCTTCGCCTAGGAGCTTTGATGCACACACCTCTACAGACTTTGGTTGAGGGATGCGTGATTCAGGAAGGTGATAGATATGACTTTGTCGACTGGTACTCTTCGGTGGTCATAGGCCCAGGATTCTATGATGCATCACAGGCAGATTCGGTCAGGGTTAGAAAGGCCATGACAAATATTTTTGATGGAGTCCTCAATACGCTAGAGGCTATCTTTGCCAGGAGGCTGACTTCTGAGGAGGCAACTGCAGATGGTTTGAAGAGTAGATTGGCACCATTCTTTTCGGAGGTGAGGGCCTTTGTCTAGGATGATTTCGAGAACACCTCCACCTTCTCCAACATTATTCAGAATACCTAGGATGCTCCAGTTGCCTGGAAGAAATCTTGTGCCCGGCATGGGAAAATAGTTACAGTGTTGGAATTTTAGCTGGATCATATCACTCCCATTTCAGATCAGGAAGTTGAGGCTATGTTGACCAGGTTCGTTGATTTTGCAGCCAGGGAAAAGGAGAAAGGAAACGCCCTTCTGGATGATGATCTTCTGGAAGGGGATGATGTGCATTGATTGCTGGTAATGGTTCCTGCAAAGGAGTGGAGAATCTTCGGTGCATTCATTGCCCCACTCCTCTTAGTGGCGGTTTTTAGGGCAGAAACCCTAATCAGGGCATATGTGGCTCAATCCGAGCCCTTAATTGTATTTGAATCTAAGTCGTCCATTGGACTAAGCTTGATATAAAAGGGGCATCCCCCCTCATTTGTAAGAGTTAGAGACGAAAATCAGAGATAGAGTTGAGCTAGAGAGTAGAGGAGGCATTTAGTGAATACTTAAGAAGTTAGCTTAGATTGAGGAGGAAAGAAAACTTTCCCTTTGAAAGTTTTGCAAACGGTTGTTGTGAACACTTTTCATAATATAAAGAGTTTCATTGCTTGGTGATTTCTTCTTTTGTTATGAGTAGCTAGTGAGGCCTTTTCATCTTTCCGATTCAAAGTAGATAGAGTAAAGTAGATTTTATTTCATGCAAGTAGTTGTTAGTTGTGGAATATGTTGTTTGGCCTAAGCAAGTCTTCATTCATCCATACCACTAGCGGGCTCGCTGACGGTGAGTTCGGCCTGCGTGGTCAACTGGAGTATTTGGCACTTAACTTCAATTGTGGTTCATATGTCTGTATGCATCGTTGTGATGGTATGCGCATGTTGTGTCATAATTTGAACATCTTTCCCATCCTTTGAAGATTGCACCGATTTTGTAGAAGTTGTCCAAAGGGAGGCAAAGCAAAGTTTGGTTCGAAGCTTGTTGAAGTTGATCCTCGTATCCCGCCTTTAGCAGTAGAAAGTAGAATCTCTCCCCCTTTATCCCATTTAATTTCAGCATTTTCGGGTTAGTGTAGGAATTAGAGCATCATTGCCAAATCATTCGCATCTTAACTGCTTCAAAGTTGAACAATTGTGTAAGTCCCCTTGAAATACCCAACATATCACATCAAACCAACTGAGGCTATCCCCTTGCATAAGGAACCTTGCAGTTGAACGCATGATCTTTCACACAATCTTAGCATGCAGGACACTTTGATCAAGAGAGAATAGAGTGACCGTTGGAAACTTTATTCTGTGTTGGTGCGGTCATAAAACACCCGTCAACACTACTCATACTGTAATATCCCCAAATAGAGATACTAGGAAAAAATGCAAATTCTGCAAACTAGGGCACAAAAATATGGAAATTTATTTGCATGGAAACCCCACTATTACAAACCCAGATTTCTAATCAGGTTACAAATATGATCTTTGCAGCTAAAAGAAATAGATTTCAGATTATTTCTGAGCTTATGAAAATACAACCAAAACCCTTTTTCTCTGCCCAGAATTTTCAGAACTGAAATATAACAACTTCTCTTAAAATTTCAGAGTTAAAACAGAGATAAATATGCAGATTTTAATACCCAAATACCTCAGATCGGTTCAGAATTATTTCCAAACCCTAGCCGACCCTAAAAGTGGTGCTAGGCTCCCAAAATGTCAGCGCTAGGTATGTGTTATGTGCTCCTCAGTAGCCATCCACCAAATGTTCAAAAATTGATGATTTGCAATTGTAGATGATTCCAGATCTGAGTCGTCAGCACTGAGATTCTCCTCTAATTTGGCCTCCAAACCTGATGAATACTTGCAGCCCGAAAATAATAATGTGCTAGGGTTTCACAAATTGGAGTTCTGCCACCGAAACACACTCTTCCAACTAGGGAGAGCCCTATGTCTCACCGAAATCAAGGATGCTTAAGGGTTTCAATCCTCAAGCCAAGTTGCAGCAGCAATAAACAAAAAACTTCATCACATAATCCTCCCAAAATGAATCCTCAAGAGCTATATGTAAGAGACTAGGTGTCTCTCAACCCAAACCTCTGATTGAAAACGCTGATTTTTGTTTGTTTTGTATTTTTTTTGTGTTTTGATGGTTTTTTGCAATAAACAATAAATTGCGATTTTGCTCTAAAATCCTCTAAAAATTCATAATAAATTAAATGACAATAAATATGCATCAATATTGCTCAGAAGATGAAGGCGCATACATCTATTGACTTCCAAAATTCATATAATAAATCAAATCAACCACAGAAGGGTAAAACAATATTTTTTTAATTTAAAAAGGAACCTGAATACTTGCAGCCGCCTGAAATAGATGAAGAATGGTACGGCTGAATGAAATAATCAATCCTTAGACCTTGGAATTGATGCTGAAGCTCCAAATACCCTAGGCGCACAAGATCCCATAAACAGAAGCTGAGAAGGGATAGCGTATTCTCCTGTGAAGAAAAGTACGGCCTTGCTGGTACATAAAAGTACGACCCAACAGCAGCATTAAATATGGTACGGCCTCAAGTATGAAGTGCCAGATCTCTGTGAAATGTCCTCTGATAAGTCGCCACCATTAACTGATGAGAAATCTCTGCAAATCCTTCCTGAATCGAATCAATAAGCTCAACTGCAACCTCTGTACGAAGTCACCAAGTTTGACAATCTTTAACTGGTATTTCACAGTCTCAGTATGCCAGATCTTGAAGAGGGAACGTTCTCCAAAATCAATTGTCTGCTGAAACCCTAGGTTCGCAAACTTCAATGCTCAAAGCAAGAATAAGACAAATTGAATAATCATAACATAAGAGTTCGATTTGTCTTGGCAGTGTATAAATAACCCCTTTCAAAAATTCGACCCAAGCTTCTTTTTAATAATCATTTAAATAAATAATTAAATTCGCCCTTTTCTTAACTTAGGAAAATATTAAATAAATGGTGTCCCACTTTAATGAATAAATAATTATTCATTATAATAAATATTTCACTTTATTATAAAGTATTAAAAATACTTTATAATATGCCATTAAATCATTAATATTTAAATATATTAATAAAGTGACTTTATAACATAAAGTCAAAATATCAATTATTTAATAATCATTAAATGCTCCATTATTTTCCATCTGACCATCAAACTGACGAACTGGGTCGACTCTGAGCTAACCAGCTGAACCAGGTGCCCTGCCCAAAATAGCAGCTTCCACCTGCCTGACTTACTATAAATAGTAAGTAACTGAAAAACCTCTCTGAAAGATTCTACGAAGGCCCAACCTGAATCAACTGAAAGAATGATGCTCCTGAACACCAGTTAACTGCCTCAAATGATCCTCTACACACCACTGTCAGCCTACGAGGATCAGAATGATAGGCTAACCTCAAATCCAGCTGCGCTGACTAGGAAGGGGACATCACACTATATAACAACTCCTAAAGGGAAGAAATAATCTCCACCCTTGAAACTCCACCTCGTAATCCAATGGTCCAAGATAAAACCCTAAAGTTTGCAATTATCAGCTCGTAGAAGATGTATGCTCCCTTTTGGCATTTTGTCACATGTTTTAAAAGTCACTTTAAGTACATGAAAAGGGGACAACTTAAAGTCCTCTGACTAGGAAACTCTTAAGTTGCCTAAAAAGACGTGCCCATAACTTAAAATAACTTAAGTTCACTTAAGTTGCATAAAAAGATGTGCACATAACTTAAGAATAGAATTTAGAACAAGACAAAGACTCCATATCTTACCCAATAATGCTCTACGTCCTCTTCCCCTTGGGTAATCCAGGGAAAGGACAGCCAATCTGCTGCTAAACATCTTGATTTGAGCTGGGGACATTACACATACATACTGACATTCATGTTTCTTTTTGTCAACTAAATATATGAATTTATTAGTTATTGAAATATAATATGAAGCTGACAAATCTTTGCCTTTATTGGCCATTTTATCCAAGTACTTGGCCCTCTAGATGTAATGTCCCTAGCTGGAAATCTTAGGAAGTATGTAGTTTTTATTGAAATTTCTGATTGTGCAAATGAAATAAATATGAAATGTAAAGTATAGATACCAAACACTAATATTAGAATATGGATAAGAAGTACTAAAGATCAGAAACTAATATGTGAAACCCTTATGCATCCGAAGAACATGAGTATTGCAGCAGATCCAACAGTATACAAGGCTGATGTAAATATGAAATCTCTCATATGCCAAAAATAACCAATTATGACAGAAGATCTAAACAATAAATGCTGATATAGTTATGGCAACAATTGCAAACAACAAATTAACTTGTATAACAACAACCTGTGGTGAAACCTTTATGTTTCCAATTGTTATAATTGATAGGACAGCAATCCGATACTTACAAATGCTAATGTGAATAGCAGATATGCTTTGTGACAGCAATAACAAACTATTATGAATATTATTCAGTGAATTACCCAAATAATCAACAATAATTAATAATATTTTTGACTCACAAATGCTGTAATTTGCAGCAAACTACAATTGACAAAGGTGTACAATGGTGACAACGGACACCAATAAGGAATATGACCAAGTCCAACAAATGGTTGTTTACTCTTCTACTATCTAATAGAACTAATACTTGAATTAATGACAAAATTAACAATGCATACCAAAAAGAGGAATAAAAGTATATCTTTATTCGCACATGAAGATATTATAGAAGTAGACTAGAGATGGTTAGCCAAGGATTAGGCAACTTTCATTGACTATGCAAATGCTATTTAAAATACCCAACAGTTGCCATGAGAACACAACTGTCTATTAATCGATTCCTGCAACTACTCAAAAGTCAACAAATAATCAATACATAGTCGGATACAACCATATTAACAAAACATAATAAAGGCATTGTATGTGGAATACATTGCCCCTCCCAAAGAAAAAGTTGTCTTCCAGACGACAAAGAAAACAAGTAAGCATCAAGGAACATTAGGTAAGGCTTTCCAAACTTGTGATGGCACTATAGACCAAGGAGAATTTGGTTGTTGATGCTTGCCACTAGTAGCCAAAATAGCCTCATCAAACAGAGAATGATTACCAAGATATTTGATTTTAAATTAAAGAGAAAAAGTTTTCTTAAATAAGAGATACAAAAGATCTATCTATAAAAGATACGATTGACAACTAATAAAGCAAAGGATAAGTACTTAATTGAAAGAATAAAAAAAAATTCCTAAAGCCTATCCTAACAACTTAATTGACTATATAAACTAAATATTACAATACTACTCTAATACCCTCAATGGAAATCTATTAACTACACCAAGTTTATCCTGAAATTTTACAAATTTGTTAGGACTTAAGGACTTGGTAAGAATGTTTGTAGTATGGTCCTCAGTTGGACAATATTGCAACAACATTGATCCATCTTCTACAAGTTGCTTGATGAAATGACAATGAAGCTCCACATGTTTGGTACACCTGTGGAAGATTGGATTCTTGGCAAGCTTTAGCACCCCTTGATTGTCACAAAACAAGGGTGAAAGCCCTACTTGAGGCATTTTTATGTTTGAAAGCATCCTCCGAAGCCATATTGCCGCACATGCTACTTTGACTGTTCCTCAATACTCTGCTTCTATTGAGGAAAGAGCTACTGCTTGCTACTTCTTACTGGTCCATGTGATTGCACTCGTACCAAGACTGAAAACATATCTAGAATTGGATTTCTTGTCGTCAATTGAACCTGCCCAATTTGAATTTTTGAATCCAATCAGCCTAGGGTCTTTGATTCTGCTTTACAAAAGGCCAAAGTCAAGTGTCCCTTTCACATACCTCAGTACCTACTTCGCTACAACCCTATTTTCTGCCTTTGGGGCTGCCATAAAACAGGAAATGTAACTCAGCATAACTTAAATCAGGTCTAGTGGCTATAAGATAGATAAGGTTGCCCACTAGTTGCCTGAATGTTGACTCATTGATCACCTTTGAGTCGGTTTTGGTTGAAAGCTTCAAACCTTTCTCCATTGGTGTAGATGAGATTTTGCAATCTGTCATTTTGAACTTGTCTAGCAAACTCCTGGCATATTTAGATTGAGAAATGAAAACACCACTTGTCTGGAAAACCTCTACACCTAGGCAATAATGTAGGAGGCCTAAGTCTGCCATGTCAAAATCCTTACACAAATTACATTTGATTTCTTCAATCAAATGTACCTCACTACCTATAATGATGATATCATCCACATAAATGACCATAAGGATGATTTCATTGCCTATGCTTTTGATGTATAAATTTGGATCTAAAAGACTTCGTTGGAATTCCTGTTGATCCAAATACTTGCCAATTTTTATGCACCATGCCTTGGATGCCTACTTTAGGCCATAAAAAGAGTTTTTCAATCTGTACCTGATGCTCCTTTCCTGCAACTTGAAAATCCTGAGGTTGAGTCATGTACACTTCTTTCTCTAAGTCACCATTGAGGAAGGCACTCTTCACGTCCATTTGATGGATTTTCCAGCCAAACTATGTTGCCATGGCTAGAACTAATCAAAAGAACCCGTCTTATTTTTCATAAGACTTTGATGTTTGATATCCATTTCCTTTTCCCATTCAGGTTTACCTTTTTCCTCTGCAAAATCTTGTGGTTCATAAATATCTTGAATATTAGCCATAAGAGAAAATTTAATTGTGTTTCGTGTTCTTTTGCCTCTAGACGATCGACCCTCGTCCATTTCATCATCCAAAACATCACCAATGAGTTTTTTCACCACTTAGGTATCTTTGTAGAACCCTCTCCATCCAAATCAGGTTGGTCATCATGACTTGGGTTGCCTGGTACTATATCATCTAGATGCCAATCCAGGTTTTCTTGAAGAAAATCATCTAGTATTGGTACTTGCCTGGGAGATTCCACATGTTCAGAATCATCAAATATCCCCCCTTCAAGTGTAGCTAATGGAAGCTAGACACCCAAATCTTTAGCCTTCAGAGGCTGATCTTCAGTACTCTTGATGTCAAAAGAGATTTGAAAAGGTCCAACATCTTCATCAATCACTACATCCCTATTGAATGTCAAGTGGTTAGTGGCCACATCAATCAACTTGTAGGCTTTATGATTGTCATTGTACCTTGTGAGCATTAACTTCCGACTCTTGGAGTCCAA
This sequence comes from Sequoiadendron giganteum, assembly GCA_007115665.2. Lineage (NCBI taxonomy): Eukaryota > Viridiplantae > Streptophyta > Pinopsida > Cupressales > Cupressaceae > Sequoiadendron > Sequoiadendron giganteum. The sequence goes on from CM021103.1 coordinate 5,055,725, forward strand.
TTTGGTTCTCTTTGCATCTGGAATCCAAACATGTACAATAGAACCAAAAATCTTAAGTTGGTTGATTCTTGGTTTCCTCCCAGACCATGCTTCCTATGGGATCTTCTCCTTCATTTCCCGTGTTGGAGACTTGTTAAGAAGGAGCATTGCAGTGTATACTGCCTCCACCCAAAACTTCTTGGGAACACTTTGGTTCTCCAACATGCATCGGGCCATCTTTGTAATAGTACGATTCCTCCTCTCAACTACACCATTTTGTTGAGGGGTATAGGGTGTTGTGATTGGCATGTAATGTTGTGTTTAGCACAAAAGTTAGTAAATTTGTTGGAACAAAATTCACCCCCATTATTAGACCTAAGAGTTATGATTGCACATCCTGACTCTTTCTCTACTAAGGACTTGAACTTTTGAAATTCTTTAAATAGTTTTGATCTTTCTTTTAGGAAAAACACCCACATTTTCCTACTGTAATCATCTACAAACAAGAGAAAATACTTGACACCAATGATCAATGTAGTATTCATTGGTGCATATACATTTGCACGAACTAGCTAAAGCACCCTCTGCGCTCTCCAAGCCTATCTTTTTGAAAACAGATTTTTGTGTTGCTTCCTTGCTTGGCAAGTTCTGTAGTCGGCCGAGAGCGTACTTGGTCGGTTGTGAGTCATAAGTAAATAAGACATTAGTTAATATTAATAATCCATGTACTTATGTTATGTACGGGTCATGTTAGTTGTCTCGGGAACAGTTCTTGATGAAGTAATTAGTTATAATGAAGGGACGCGACGGTTGGTACCTTAACCACTGCCCGCGTACTATATGTACTTGAGTCATGTAGTCGGGAAGGAGGGGGTTCTACTATGCTATGCTATGTTATGCCTAGAGACATTATGATGTAATTGTCGGATACTTAATAAAGAAGTATATCTATGTTCTGTGCGATTGCCATGTGATTATTATATGCTGTCAATGTTATTTTATATTTCCGTTTACTCTGTACGTCATTGTACTCATAGCGAGTAGACATTTGGTGTCGTTGCCTAAGCGGACCAGGGAAGCACTCATTACAATGACAGCGTAATGGGCCGACCGGCGGAGGAGCCCGTAGAAATTAATGAAGAAAGAGAGGATGACTTGACACGGGATTTGATAAATCTCTGGAACATATCCCTACGAGATCACGTACGGAGGGAAGCCCTCAGGCGAGAAATCCTTGAGGCAGTTGTTTGGGATCGACTTGAAGTGAACGACAAGGTTGATCACCTTCTCCACTGTATGCCAAGATTATTGGCCTGCCATTCAATCATCCTACAAGACCTTCGGGCGGAGGAGGATCAGGAACGCCGAAGGCAACAAATTTTGCAGCGATACAAAGAACGAACCAAACGGGAAGAGGAGGAATGAGACACTAGCCGGAGACGTACCCCTGGCAACCAACAATGATCGCGTGAAAGACCTGTAATGCTCGTACGGCTGAACAAAGACAAGAACCAAATACTATTCGGGCACGAAGCGGAGGAGGAAAGAATTCGGCAATCATTGAGAGTACAGGAGCAAGAAAACCGGCGTCAAAGATTAAGTAGAGCACATCAGAGTTTTGTGGAAGGGAGGGACGACGAACCCTTCATCACCCCATACGTAGAAAAATATAAAAACTGAGAAAATGAAGATGAATTCAACGGAGAACTTGAGAATAGCATCCAACGCATTCGAGAGTTGTCCATATCGGACGACGACGAAGGGTTGAGGATAGGGAGATCGAAGCCCAAGACCCCTTGGCAGAGGGAGCACCGGAGTGGGACCCAGGAAACTCAAGGTGTAGAGCATGCTGACGGAGGACGGGAAAGTGACTCGTACGTGGCCGAGAGTGCAAGTGACGCACCAGAACGTAACGAGGAAACCGGTCTAGTTGGGTCCAATATACAAAGAGGACAGCGGGGAAGGATGGTGACTCCAGAACGGCAAAAGTTGCCGAAGTTTACGAGGAATGGGTCAAAGGATCCAGTTCGACATTGCAAAACATGCGAGACAATCTGGATAGCAAGTGGAGAAGATGACCCAGATCATTGGTTGAAAGCCTTTCCGGCAACACTCAGAGATAGTGCCATTGACTGGTACTCAAAACTGGATCAAGCACAAAGGGCATCTTGGAGATTACTCAAGAAGGCCTTTCAGGATGAATTCAAATTATTGAGGGATGACAGTGAGATTGTAGCAGAAATCTACAGTACGAAGCAAGGGAAGCATGAGATTGTGCGTACCTATAATCGAAAATTGAAGGATCTGTTGGGCAAATTGGAGACACAACCAGTGGATGGCCTAAAGAAGCGATGGTTCATTGAAGGCTTTCTTCCGTTGCTGAGGAAGAAGATGAAAGTCGTGCCTCTGTCGTCGTACACTGAAGCATACAATCGGGCGATGGATATAGAAAGCTAAAACAAAACATCCTCCCGAGGGAAAAAGAAGACGGACGATGAGGAGAGTGCGGACAACAGCGACGGTGAATCCAAGACCATACAAGCACTCAGGAAAGATATGATGTGAATGATGAAAGAATTGAACTGACAAAGAAAGTACGAGGGAAGCATGAGAACTATGGTGTACAAACTGCAATGGGGAAGGTCACACGAAGGTGAACTGTCCGAAGAAGTTATTTTGTGATATCTGCCAAGTGATGGGACATTCCGTCAAGGAATGCCCATACAACTTAAAAGCCAAAAGTGCACAAGTACTCTTTGCTCAAGGAGAACCATCGACGCTGCCGAAGCCCCAGTACAATAGAAATGCATCCCTTGGAGGTTACCGGAGCAACAAGAGTCCGAGGAACAGAATACAGTACGACGGTAAAGGATGGCCCATGATCCAATGCCGAAAGTGCAACGAATGGGGTCACTTCGCCAAGGACTGCCAGAACGGCCAAGGTTTGGGAGGAAGATTGTGTAAGTGGTGTGGACCAGGCGACCATGAAGATAGTGAATTCCGCAAGCAGAAGGGTGTCCATATGCTGGAAGTAGAAGAACGAGAGATATTGGCGATCACCAGAGCGCAAGCAAAGAAGGCAACGTACCCAAATCCACGCACGGAAAAACAAAGGATGAAGGAAGCAAAAGCCGAAGTGGAACTGGCGATGGCGAAGGAGAACAAAATATCTCTGGAAAAGCCAGAAACCTCTCGACAGTCAGAGGCGGAAACCAACATCATACAATAGGTATTACAGACTGCTGTATCGATCAAAGTAACTGACCTTCTCCAAACCTTGCTGCAATTGGGACTAGCAATGGCAAACATCCTCGGGGAAGACACGCAATCGTGAGCGGAGAACGAAAGACAAGAATTGGTACCAGAACTACCACTGTACGGTGAACAAACCATTGATCCCATACTACTCACGGCAAACATCGGGAAGATGCCGGCGGTTGTGCAGATGGAAATAAGAGGAAATATCTATACTTGGCATATGTTGAATAAATAAAGACAACAGTGATGATCTTATGTTTTACTTTCTAGTACATTGTTATGTTCTGTCAACTATTTCCGTTTACTCATTGAATACGTTGAAGTTAGTTACCTGAGTAAACAAGCTCCATAGACACCCTATTTTTTCTGCTGAATTTCAGGTAAACCTTTGACCATATTCTCTCGAGCCAATTGAGAGAGATAAGAAAGGTTGAGTTTCCCATAATGCTAATGCCAAAGAGTATTAATACAAGATGAACTCTTTGTAGCCAAGGCATGCTCTTGAACCTCTCCAGTATCAACAAGCTGATAGAAACCATGATCTTCTATGCCAACTACAATGGTTTTCTTGGACTCCTTGTCAATAATATGGTACTTATGTGTGCTGAAAATGATATCCAACTTGGGACAGTGTCACATAATTTGACTCACTGAGAGAAAATTGAGCTCCATGCCAAGAAAATCGTATACATTGAGGGAAATAAGAGTTTTCTCTCCAGAGGTTATCTAAACATTGCCTTTGTCGACAATTGTATACTCCTCACCACCAGAATGAATCTTCCTAAACATTCACATGATCTTTCCTCAAGGGATTAGGGGTTTGTTTCTTTTGGTATACCTAGTTCTCATGTCTAGGAACCATTTTCTTATCATTTTGTTTAGATCTTTTAGACCAGTCATAATTATATGGCTGCTTGTGCAATCTCTGACCTTCATTCAAGTGTGTGGAAGCATTTTTAGAAAGTACCACATTATTTTTTGCATCTCTGTATGAGAGATCCTTCATAGCCCCCATTAACTTGTCCAATTTTTCCTCAACATTGAAGGGCTTACTAGAAGTTATTGCATCTGGTCTATGAAGCTTTATATCATCTCTTTTAATGCCTTTATTAGATGATTTCATGTTGCTCTGTATATTGCTTTCCATGACATAAGGCTTCCTAATGCTTGAGGGTTCTTATCCTGTAAGCAGTAACCCAACTTGCCATCAAATGCCCCACAACATAAAACAAGGCACATGGATTCATATGGCCTCACATGGGGAGGCACTTTCCTCATTGTCATCACAAACCTGTTATTGAAATCAACAACTGTTTCTTGGCCCCTTTCTTGATAGTAGTTAACTCATTGATTAAATTTTTTGGATCCACTCTTTCTCTATAGTGTAATCTAAAATCCCTCATAAACTCATCCCATGAGTCTATGGTACTATCTAGAAGGCTCTTTCACCACCTTTGCACTTTCTTCCAATGATTGCACAAAGAATTTCATCATAGCATCTTCATCTTCTATTTCATATTCATCTGTTATATTGATGAAACATCTTAAGTGGTCCTTACTAATGATAGCATAATTGTCTTGGGATTTTGGTACCTTTTTCCTAATTTCATTTGGAATTAAATTAGGATATCTTAGAATACCAGAAAATTCAATCTGCTTATACTTTTCCATTCCGAATGGCAATCTTATTAGAGCAAACCTTTGAGCATGTCTTCCAGGGTTGACTCTTATGTTTTTTCTTACATTTTTTTTGTAATGTCCCCGATTTGGAGGTAGAGTAATTTAATTAAATTAATTGATTAAGTTGTCCAAAATAATAATATTTCATAAGGATGACTAATTGATATTTTAATTAAATTAAAGTGGTATTAAATTAATTATTTGTAAGGTTATCAAATAAATAAATATTATAAGGTGACCTTATATTTAATTAATTTAATAAAGTGACTAAAATAAAATATTATATCATAAAGTCACTAAAATAAATCTAAAGTGGGAAATATATCTTTTATCCCACATTGGCAAGAAGTGTCTAAGCTCTCCCTGGAAAAGTATAAAAGGATTTTAAGGGCTCATTTTTGGATATCTAAGAATTGATATGTGTTTTGAAGAATTTGTTTGGTGAAGGAGCCAGCTAGGGTTTCTGCCATTATTGGACCTTTAGGAATGAAACTCTCATTGGTTGAGAAACTTTGAGGCTGTGAAACTATCAGCTGAGATTGTTGCTAAATGTGGACTTCATTTCAGGAGTTCAACTTGTGCTTGTATTGCAAATTTTGTGGCCTTTGGCCAAATTTGGAGATAGAAATAACAAATCAGCTTATTGAAGCAATTGGGAGATTCAATTTGTCATACAGCTGCACTTTCATCACTTGAAGCAAATTGGTTTAGGAGTTTGGAGTATCTTGGCATTACTAGGGCATCCATTAAAGAGGAATTTTTGGAGCTGTCAAGATTTATTTTACAGTCCATTAGTATTTTTGCAGATTGAAGAATAAGCAGAAGTCTGGTATTTTATAACAGTCATCATGGCAGCCATTGCAAGGCCACGATTTTGTTCTTAGAGGCCTCTTCTTGCTACGATTTCATTGGAGACTTGGAGCGCTCCACTCTAGAGGGATAGACAATTATTTTAGATGCAGGTTCGTGGTGTTAAGGGCAGCAAATTAATTAATTCATCAGCAATTAATCCAGAACAGGGGCGGCTAAGAGAAGGCTGCAAATTGAGCTAGGAAGGAGGTCATTTGGTTTGGTATTTGTTGCAATAACTTCCTCTTCATCAAGCTCTGCCATATCCAGGTTCCTCTTGTAATTTGTAGTTGATTGCATTGTCATTTAGTCATTTAATGTTGCTGTTGTAGGTGATTATCATAATCAGACTTTGGCATTGTATTGCATTTCTATTGTGAAGCCAAGAGTCTTGGCTAATGTATCAGCATTGTATTGGAAAGAACATTTGAATAAAGGAGTCATGAGTTGCATACAATATGTTTGATGTAATGTCAATTTTTGAAGTATTCATTTCCAGCATATAAGTTTGTATGCCAAGTGTTTGTTAAAATGTCAGTTGGCTGTAGGAGTATGTTTTTCATGTAGAGGTCATGTATTTGCATCTTAAAAGCCAAAAAGAGATTGCATTTGTATCTAGTTCTTTATATAGACTTTGTAGAGTTAAACTGCAAGCTACTAGATTACAATTAAAGCCATTTGAAAACAAGCAAACAAACTGAAAACTCAGAAACAACTAGTTGAGAGATTGCAAGTGAAGTGTTCAACAATATTCCTTGAAGTGAGCTTAGGCCAGATTGTGTAAGGAATTTCTACAGTGGTTTAAGAAGTGTAAACATTGACATTTTGGTCTATACCCTCTCCTTTAGGTGAGAAATCCTAAAGTGTTAGAAGGTCTTAGTAACCAAGATCTTTGTTTTGCATTTTGGTAACTCTTATGATATTCCTTTAGGGAAAAAATAAGATCAGAAGTAGCAAGGGGTATTAGATTTTTGCTGATGGTTTTGATGATTTGGAATCTATTGATATTGTTGCACATTGTGTGGATGCTGATTTGGAACATTTTGTGTAATGTTTTGATTTCCTATCTGCTGCTGAGAAACATTTTGGTTTTGGTTTATTTGTTGAGCATTTTGAGCATGTTGGTTCTAGTTTAGTAGTTGGGCATTCAAAGCAAGTTGTGCTTACTACAATTCAAGTTGTGCATGTTGCATTGCAAGTTGTCTTTCAAGTTTTTGCTGCCTATGTCTCAAATGATCAATCAAATCTACCTCTTGATTTACAACTCTCTCCCTTCTTTCATCTTTGACTGTATGGCATTGTCAGTGTCATGGAATTGAGTGTTTAGTTCTTGTTCTGTTTCATGAGACGATGTAGGAGAGTTGTGTTACTGAACTCCTCTTGGATTTCTTACATGTGGAGGTGGAGGCACATTTATGTCTACACCCTCGATATGCAATTCTTTGGAAGTAACTCTATCTCTTCTACGAACATTTATTTCATTCCCAAGCATACCATAATTACACCTAAGGGATCTCCTATCAATTTTAACCCTATTATCAACTAAATAATCTAAGGTGTATTGATCTTGATCACTTAATGCACCTCCTCTACTTGATGTACCTACCAATTTAGCATTTTGGGAATAATGGACAAATAACATACTTGGTTTTTTATCTCTCCATTCAGCCTGTCATCTCCTTACTTCAGTTGGAATCACCTCAAGCATTTTTTGACTTCCAAATCTTTGTCCTCTCTTCATAGTTGACCTCTTTTCTATACTAATGATTTATGAGTCTATCCTTGACAGAGCCACCACTCCTCAAAATAGGAGAAATTGACTTTTATACCAGCAAGGTTTTCAGAAGTATCAACCAAAGACCTATTTTCCTGGCTACACAATGGTTATTGATTAGCTTGGGTCTTCCAATTAAATACTGATGATTTTTCCTTGACAACGACACTCTTTTGCTGGTAATTTGAGTTGTAGGTCCCAAATTCCTAAAGTTGGATAGTCTCCTAGGTACTAGGGGTGTCAAACCTAGGAAGAATATCAAAAAGTCTATATTCAAGTTGGGGAACTGAGCACCAATTATTGAGGTGGATAAGACCTTCACTTTTGACTCTACTAAACCAAGGGAGTTTCCTTAAGATGTTGAATTATATGATACTATAAGGATTGAACAATGACCTTGCTACAAACCATACCCACTACACAGCGTACCCTTATTCCAATTGTCACAATGTACCTATGTGTTGGTTTAAATATACAAGACTATGCACTTTTATACAACAAAAAAGGCTTACCAAGTAAAGTGCTTAAAATATGGACAGAACAACTCTAAAATTCAAAAAGTTGGATTTTTGGGGGAAAATGTGACTTTTGAGGAAAGGATGCATGGATGACCAAACCAAGAATCCCAAAATTTAAGGAAAAAGGTGCTTAGAGGGGAAAAGGGGAGTTGGGGGGAAATGCATGCTAGGGATGCAGGTCTAATAAAAATGCCACGATGAGAAACTTTGAAACTCAAAAATTTGAAAAGTTGGATTTTGGGGGAAAATCCAAAAAAGCGACTTTAGAGGGAAGGATGCATGGGTGAACAAACTTAGAATCCCAAAATTTAAGGAAAAGGGGAGTTGAGGGAAAGACATGTTAGGGATGATATGTTTGATAGGTAAGTCGGCGTGAAAAACTCTAAAACTTTGAAATTGCCTAAAAGCGCATGAAGAAAAGGTGAAATTACAAGGCATTGACCACAAAAATACCCTTTAACAAATTTTACCAAGGATATTTGATGAAAACACTTTGAATGAATACCTTTAGACAATTACTCAACATAGGGGACCCAATCAGAGATTTCTCAAATCTGTTATCAACAAATGGTGGATAGGGTCAAATGCACAACTTTGGGGCAAAACAAAGCAAAGATGAAACACATGAAAATGAGGTGCTAATAGTATGAATTTCTCTCTAAATATCTTATATAACTACTAAAAAAATGCATCTAATATAGAGTTGATCCTCCTAAAAATAGATAATGAAAAATAACTAAAGAATCTCCTAAAATAGGATGCCTTTCATGTAGTTCTCCTATCTAAAAACAAAACTAAAATCTGAGTGAATAACTCACCAAATTGTGCCCTCTAAAAATAGTTCCTAAATCTCCTAAAAAATTATCCTAAACATGTTGACTAATTTTCTTCTAAAACATCATCTAATTAATAAATAAATCCCTAAATTTAGTTTCCCAAAAATAATCTTGTGCTTAAAGCAAAATCTTCTTTTATTGATTGTGCCCAAAATTCCGGCAAACAATAAGAATATATTAAAATGTCTTCAGCTGCAACTATTGTTATTTGTTAGTTGTAGTAACAATTGTCTGTCATCTTCAATAACAACTAAGATGTCTTCATCAGCAATAGTTTGACTTCAATAGCATCAGTAGTTTGACTTCATCAACTTTTACTAACTTCATCAGTACTATTTGACATTAGATTTTCCTACAAAGATAACCAATACTAAGAAACATTACATCACTAAGTTTAACAATAACCGAGATATGCAAAAGATAGATGCAGATGAAAGTTGGGCACTCCTAAGAGCCTATGAATCAAATATCTTTATCTCCACAATTTGTTATGGATTTGATGAGGACTTTTCTCTAAGTAGTGGTGTCAAACCTTGTAGCCAAGTATCTCTTCATGATCTTGGTTGCTTCTTTACTTTGAGTCCTTTCTCTATGGGTCACACAGAAATAAAAGATAACTGGGAAAAAATGTCCAATGTGGATGTAGGGAGTAGAGTTCATCTAGGTGGGTATTCAATGGGATTTCTCTTCATTGCATGTAGGTCCCAATCATTTATTTCCTTGTTTCACTTGTGGATTCAAATGGTGGCAGCACTTTGGAGGGTTGATGGGGAGCTCGTGTGTCCTCCTCTCCATTGATCAAGAGATGAGTACTAGATATAAGGATTGTTAATGGGAAAATGACATATATGGTTTGTTTTTGGATTGACTTCACCCATCAAAATCAAGTGATAATTGAGCCAAAGATCTAAAACTATATCCATTAGTTAGTTTTTATCTAGGTGACATTATTCTAAAGCCAAGAAACTCAAAATAATTGAAGGTGCTAAGTGGGATTTCCCCTCTATTCTACTATAGTAGGGGGCATTAATAGTAGTCAAAAATAGAGAAGACCGCAAAAACATTTTTTGTCAATCAACAATCACAATGGAATTGTTCCAAAATGAACAATTGTATCTATCTCATTAGGTCTTCTAGATTGAATGAAAATAGTTCTAGATTTTATTAATGAAATTTTCTACTCCAAGAATTTTTCTCCTCTCTAAACACTCAATTCTTTTGTATGGATCATGCTTTCTTGTATTTTTGTTCAATACATTTTATATTTCTCCTATGTACATAAAGTTAAAAATTATATATCTTTGTTGAAATTATTATAAAAATTATGTATCTCTGTTGAATTTATTATGTAGTTGTTTCTTTGTACATAGAAATTTAAGAAATTCTGGTCATCATAATTTTTTATATTTTGAAAATATGTTTGCTGAACTTTTGCTTATTCATAGAAAGTTGATTATGATTGCATTTCGGCATTGGAGCAGTTTTTCTTGGCATTGTGAAGGGACTATCAAGTTTGTAAGCTGACTAGAAGAGTAAAGAGTGTTAGTGAGAGAGTTGATTCCAGATGAACGAGAAGTTGGATATATATGTGGATGTTGCTACTCACCTTTAATAGAAGAATACACTAGAGATACTAAATTCAAGACTAGATTTACTAGAATGGAAGCTAGAATTTCTTCCCTAATCAAAATACTCATTAAATTTATGTTATTGATGACAAAAAAGGAGAAAAAATCCCCACAAGAGAAAGATGAGAAATATCTCAAGGACATGTTGAGTTTGAGCCCTTCAAAATTTACTTTCCTTTCAAAGTAGAGACCAAGTTGAAACTAATCCAAGGACAATGGATATCTACAAACTTAGTGACTAGTTGAGATGACTTAAGGTGTACTTTTGAATCTATGGGTTCTTTAATGACTAGAGAATTTATTTTTCTTGGTAACAATTGGGCAAGCTTTGCCATGGTGTGAAACCTATATGTAGTCAAAGAAAGAAATAGCAAGGAATCCATTAAAATTGTGGGAGATAGTCAAGAAGTTAAACAAATTTCAATTTTCCCCATCGTCTACATGGAAAAGAAACTCCTCTAAGTTTCAATATTTTTGACAAAGTCAAGGACATGGTGAGCAAGAATACACTTATGATTGATACAAACATTCTCTTGAATAATTCCCAAGATGGTCTAGGAGTATTTGTGAAGTATCTTGGAGGACTATCCAACCCTATTTGGAATGAATTGGGTGGTTTCAATATGAATAGCATTGATGATACTTGCAAGAAGTCTTTGTACATGTTCAAATGTCATGTCCACTTTTTCCACAATCTATTTTGTAGTCCAAAATGTCTATTTCTTATCTCCAGTATTCCCTTTAATCTAAATTAATGTACAAATTCTTCCCCTTTATTCCCCATAAATCTGCTTAAGATCCCCAAAATTTCTAAGTATGGGGGCATGGCCAATTTTCTAAGTTAGAGTAAGCCATCAAAGTTTTGAAGATTCCCTTCCTAGCATGACTTTCTTCCCAAGTCCACTTTCTTCTATACTTCTATCAAGGTTTCAAACTTTCCCATCTAGTCAGGCCCTCTGCTTCTTTCCCCCACCTTCTTTCCCCCTTTTGTCGAGACTTTAGATTTTCCCATATTGTCATTCCTCTCTACCAAACCTCACTCTTTTACAAACCTCCGTCAAAGAGTCAAACTTCCCCTTGCTTGTATGCCTCCTTGCCAAACCCTAATTCCCAACTTATGGTACAAGTCATTGAGTACCCTCGACCCGTGAACCTCAATAGTCTCATCTATTTTGCATCATTCACATCACTTACCTCCTTGCACAATTGGACAACTATTAATGTGTAGGGTGATGATGCATCTTCTAGAAGGGTTCCTATGGGCATAAAAGTATCATTCAATAATGATGGTGTGGATCCACATGTACACTTAGCTATGAAAACAAAGAAGCCAACTTTGGTAGCCATTAATGAGGTAGTTAGGCTTTCAACCCTAAGGGACCCTCGTCATTATGGCTTAGGACAATTGCAGCTCATTGGGGACTCTCCTTCATGCCTCCCAAACACATTTCGATGCACATAAGCATGGTTCTAGGTGCAAATTGAGGGGAAACGATGCTTGATCAGTATGGGCAGTCCCTGCCACGTACCAATCTTGAGATGGAGGCCATTGTTACATATTTCAATGCCCTTTTGGGTGTATAAGGGTCCAAAAGGAAAAATAGAAGGATCATCATGAAAAACCCCAAAACAAACCCTAACCAAAAATTACAATAAGCATGAGTTGTTTAGGCATCCAAATCTGAGGATGAAAACCCACAAATCTATGGAGATCGAAGGACAAAACCCTTGCAGGTCTCGCATTAGAGGATGAAAACCCTATGGCATAAGGAGCTATCTCACCCAGAGGTTGCATTCGAGTATAAATGGTGGTAGCAACAAGTGATACAAAGTTTACCAACATTTGCAGTTGTCTAATGTGAAGCTTGATATTCTCCATCATTTTCGCATGTGATGACAACATGTGGGTTGTCTTCCTAACCCATTTTTGTAAGGGAAGTTTGGAATCCCCATTCTGGCCCTTGATGGCCTTTGTAAATTTCATGTTGACTATTAATATAAAATAATGATTAATCCAGTCTGTTAAATTTGTAAATGCTTTGAAGCTCCAATTTATCTTTCATGGTGAACCCAACCTATAGTATTAGGTTTTAATTGATTTGCATAAATGCAAGGCAATTTTTTTGGGTATCCTCTATTAATGCAAAGTTTTGTATTTTGTCATCTAGGTTTTCTAGAATAAGGCCAAATAATCAATTCTGCAGTTCAACTTTGAGCTGAATGGGTTGCTATGTAAACATTAATGCATTTTAGGGCCCAATAATGAAATCTAAAGAATAGGACCAAAATATTAATTCTGAACTGTAAGCAGTAATATAATTTAGGGTTTTCTTTTGGTCCATATTAAAATACCTTAGCCAAATCCTAAATAGCCAAAATATTTGCCTTATTATGTAGGGTTCATAAAGTTTTCCCTTAAAGTTGCTTTTGACATGTTGAAAACTAATCCAATCCAAGATTAATGATATTTGTTAGTGGCAAATGCCAAAAATAAATGCTGATGCTTTCTATTGACATGGTTCAAGTATCTTGAGAGGTGAAGTCATCCAACATGCCTTATAATAATCAATAACAGTAAATAACATTGTGGGAGGGTGTGACCATGTCATAAACTCCTCCATAATATTTACATATTATCACAATATATAGCATTTGATATCCATTCACACAATGGATTTTGTAGTTTTTTAATTTTCCCCATAATGAGATTTCTAAGAAAGAATAGATACAAGGAGACATATTGCAGGATTCAGTTCCTTCCAGGAAATAAGTTTACCATTTGCCTACAGGTTTAACTTTAATCACCAATACTATTCTTCATTTTCATAATCCTGAAATGTACGCTCTGATTTTATTTCTTCATTATTTGACAGTTGACTAGAAGATAGCTTTGTATCTAATGGCAGTTACCTTAGTTTGATCTGCTAAGATTAAATATTTTATGATGCATCCCATTCAGGTCGATTCAAAAGGAGTTTATCAGATTGGATGAAGATCTTTTCATCCCATTGGTGGGAAAGAAGAAGATATACACATATGAGACCTTAGAATTTTGGGAGCAAATAAAGACTCCAAGGTGCTTTCTTTCTGACCTAGAATCTCTAATTAATTTTATCTTATCATTTAAAATCTTCAAAGGATCTTTCATCTACCAGGGTGTCTTAAATTTGGGGAAGTGTATTTTTTTTATTAGCATGGCAATTTGCAAGATATTCATATCTATTTTCTCAGGATGTCACTGAAGTGCTCTTCTCTGTACCTAAAACAATATCGCTTGAACACACCTGAACTCTTGTCTAATGGTGATGCCTCTGTGACTGCAAATATTATTGGTGATGTTTATGTTCATCCTTGCTCAAAGGTTCATCCAACTGCCAAGGTTACGTGTTTGCCTATTCATAGCCCTTTAAATAACGCAAAGTTGGTTGATTCATCTTTTCTTTTAATATTAATATGTAGCGTATGTTTGTGTTACAGATAGGACCAAATGTCTCAATCTCTGCAAATGCTCGAATTGGTCCTGGAGTTAGGTTGAGCGAGTGCATTATTCTTGATGATGTTGAAATTCAGGTATCACTTTTCTTAGAAACAAACAAAAATATGCTTTCTTTAATCAGAATTGACCAAAGCATGTTTTTATGTTTTATAGGACAATGCTATTGTAATGCATGCAATAATTGGTTGGAAGTCATCTATCGGCAAATGGGCAAGAGTTCAGGTAGGATTTAAACTCGTGTTTTTTTTGTTGTTCTGTGAAAAGAGTCGAAAGAAGCATTCTTAAAAGGTGTGGGTTACATCAAGAAGCTGACCATCCGAAGACAAAATAATTGTCTGTCCAATGTTATCTAATACATCTTCTTGTACTGAGTGCTATGATCCATGACAACAATAGATCCCATAAAGACATAGACTATTACTCCTCTAATTAATACTATCAGAGTCTATGTACATCTATCATATAACAGTATATTAATACTTAGTTACATGCACGCTGTTTTACTCCATCATTCTGGAAATACTCCTTTTGTCATATAGAAAATGAAATATTGAGCCCTTAACAAAAAAGGAAGTGAGAACAGGAAAATATTAGAGGAGCCCTTCATTAGGATGAGGACTCTTCTGTTTTGGATCATGGGAGCTTGGCTTGCATGGGTTGGGCATGAGCCCAGATGTTTGGAATAGGTTGTCTGGCAGCTGGCCTACAGATCGGGAATTGCCGATCCATTCTTTGTGCTTGTGTACCACTACAGATGCCAGCCTATGTTGCTTGTCTATTGCCAAATGAAGTTTGATGATTTCCTCCATTGCTTCAGCTGCCATTCTTTTAATTGGATCATACATAAGGACTTTTTAATGGTCTGAAATTTATGCTGCAAAATACGCAATTTTTTATAAATTCTGTGCCACATGCATGATATTTTCCTTGCAGTTTAGTAAATTGGTGATGCTACCAGGAACTCTATTCCCATGGCCATATGTTGTGAATATGGAACCCCATGATTGAAAGAGATGTTTAGCCTAGTGGTAGCACGATGAGTAGGTTTTTGACAATGCATGGTTAGAACAGTCAAATCTGACATACCATAGACTCTAGTAGGTTGCTGAGGATAGGATGAAAAATATTTGGTTGAAACCTCTTAGCTGAGCAGAATATGTAGGCGAGGAACTGAGAAGAAATAATACTACACTGGAACATGCTGATCTCCACAGCTTCATTTTCTTCATCATCAATTCTGGTAGGTTCATTTTCATGTACCATAGCAGAGAGCTTCTTGACACCATGGAATTGTGGATTAAATTGCATGATAGCCCACAAGTGTTTTTGCCTCTTATAAACTCTTAAGTCTTAAATGCTTGATTTCTTCATATAGAAATATGCATTTTGTGATCTTTCTAGACCTATCAGTGCCATTTGCTATCAAGCTGGGCCTTCTCCTCAGCTTCTCTGTTCTGAAATCTTTGTGAGAGCAGTTGATTAGGTTTTCCTTGACATGATTGAATGCATGCTTCAATTAGTTTGTGAATCCTAGGAGGTGGATGAATTATAATACCCTCTGCCACAGAATGTTCTTGAGATTTATCATCATTGTTAGCACTTGACATCGCCATGAACCAGTTGAGGCTCAATGTAGGAATATTGTTGTTTATCTGTATTTAAAATATGATGATTTATTCAGCAGATTAGTAAACAATATTATATAATAAACTTCTTTTACAGGGTCAAGGAAAAAATGGAGCTAAGAATGGTATTTCAATTCTAGGTAAGTTAATATTATGGTTTCTTGTATGATGGACTGTATTGATGTTATGATGCTCCTGCGTATATTTCTGTTGTCAATAAATTATAATCCTCTGCCTTTCTTGTGTTCTATATTGTTTTTCAGGCGAGGGTGTTGTTGTTGAAGATGAAGTTGTAGTCCTAAGTAGCACAGTTCTTCCTCACAAATCTCTGAATCGGAGTGTCCAAGGGGAAATTATTTTATGATGCAGCACATTCATCATTCTACAAACAGTACTCTGTATACCAGTTATGCTTAATCAGATGTATATGCAACTTCCAAGATTGATATTGTTGGTCCAGATTTCTGTGAGCGTATGTGCCATTTTTATTGTTGAAAGAAATGATAATAATTACAAGTATTAAATTTCAAGATTCACAGATGGCTATTAAGCTTGAATAAATAGCCCTACTTCAAAGGAATCTTTTCTTGTTCTCCATGAACATCCCTATTGTAGGAGATCCATTTATTCTGCAACAAAGTAAGGAAAGCCATTTGTTTCAGTTTAATGAGAAAATACTTAAATAATTTCTGTGCACGTTAGCTAAACTTCATGGGAAAGATCTATCAACCCATTTTTATGGGTGAAAAGAAATAAGACTCCTCCTTTAAAAAAATTAATGAATATAACAAGCAATCCAATCCAATTAATGTAACTAAGAGTTGTGATAAATTATATGATAGAATTTAGAAACCTGAAAATTAAGAGGAGTGAAAGAACACAACCAATAACTTGACGACTATTGTGCCTTGTAGGGTCATGTTCTCATTGTGTTGTGGTTGTTTCCATTTTTTGGGGTCACATTTTTATTTTGTTCCCAGCTTTGCTGTTTTGACTTTGGGGCATCATCCCAAGCCACCTGTATTTTCATCAGAAAAGACAACTGATTTTGACAATTGATAGGTAATTGTGCACAATCACTTAAAATTTGAACTAGGTCATTCTTAAAATCTGTGCAAGGTGATATATAAATAAGATGGTCATACCAAACAATACTATGAGGAAATAGGTATGCTATGCATGAAGAATTCAAAATAAACACAAACTTGCATCTACACTACTCAATGATGGATGTTTCAACACCGTTGATATGTGTAAGTATAATAAATAGAGTTCTTAAACAACTCAAATGCATAATGGACAAAATAAACAAGCTCAAACTAAATGAACTCATAACTGACATGGAGAAAACCCAAATCGGGTGAAAAACTCAAACCTAAGTAGCAACTTACATCTTGTTCCACTATGTTAAAGGAACAGATGGATGATTAATGAAGCCAAATCATCCTAAACAAGCACCAATACAAACTTTAGAGCTCTAGATACACCAACTATATACTCTCATGCTACATACAAACTTGCATTCATTTGCTTAGTCTCAATGGCTTTACATGCCTGAAACATGAGAAATAAGTATAACCCTCTCCCAAGATGTGGAGAAGCCCTTTATCACTTTCCCACATCTCCCGAATTCAAGAAGCTGAAAGATCAAATGTCCAAATTGAAGTTTGAAATGCCAAATGCTTCAAATTCTAACTCACTACATGAACAAAGATTTGTTTCCATTTTACTAATAATTTGTTGGCTGACTAGCTATTTACTCTAGCATTTAGTGAGTTGCCATGGTGTTTGGTGAGTTTGTTCAAGTGAATATGTGTTCATTGCTTGTGCAACTAGTGAACTAATCAAACTCAGCTTTTTAGGTCATTTTTGAGTTTGCAAATTTGAATACATTCATTATAATGGTGTCCAATGCCATCCATGATCCTCCATTGCCAACTTCACATCCATGTGACATTGGTTTGATGATGAATTCTCACTTTTGGATTCTTGGTGATAATCCAACAAGCTAGGACAACTAAGATCCTAGTGGTTTCACATGGTTAAGACATGAATTTTTAGATCACTCATTACCAATTGGGCAATTTTTTTCCTCAAAAGCTCAAGGATTCAATAAAGGGTTAATAACTCATCTATCCCACAAAGTTTCCATCTTGCTTTGCACTACAAGATGAATAACACCCAAGACTCAGTATGTTTTTGCCATACGCTAACCACCCACTATATACACTACTCCTTCCACACATAAAGTTGTTTTCTAGCCTCCACAACTTCATTCTCATAATCAAAGACCACACATTTTCCACTTGCATTGTTCAAACACTTTCCCTTTGATGAACTAGCCAAAACACTTTTGAATTTGCCACAAGGAGCATTCAAGATTACTCTTTTCCCTTCAAGTATTAGAAAATGAGCCACACTCAAACCATATATCGACTAGTCACCAAGTGGGCTAGTAGCTCAATGGTAGAGAACTCCAATAGCAAATGGGTAGTCCTTGGTTCAACTCCTAGTTGTTCCATGAAAAAGTTTATCATTGATATCAAAGTCAATTTATTAGCCTAGACTAGGACCCTCAAGCACAAGCTCCGAGAACTTGTAACGTGGCTCAAGGGGAGGTGTTGGAAAATGAGCCACACTTAAACCATAGATGGATTGGTCACCGAGTAGCCCAATAGCTCAATGGTGGAGCACCCTAGTAGCAAATGGGTGGTTGTAGGTCCAACTCTCAACTAGTCTATGACAAAGCCATCATTAAGACCAATTTATATTGGGCTTTTCTTCATAAATAAAACACCTCTATTATTTTGAAATGGGCTTCAAAAAATCACACTACAAATGTCAATAGGAACTAACATTGAACACAACTTCACCTAGAAAATCTGAACTAAACCCTATTGTAATAATTTTAAATCAAACCTATAAATTTTTATGTTTCCAATTGATGCATAATAGAGTATAAATAAAATATTAAATAGCAACAACATGAAATCAAATGATGAAAGCATCAAATTTATTTTTTATTAGTGATAATTATTGAAAATTTTACAATAATTTGATATACTAAACTAGAAAGCATTTTTTAGAATTTTTAAAGAAATTTCTACTCATAGGCTATTGTATTGTTGTATAGTCTATAGATTTCAAAGATTGGCAATTGTTGAAACAAAATTATATTATTTTTCAAACTATAAAAAATGTAATTTCAATGCAAATGATGGTGGTGGTTGTAGACTTGGGACTATTTGTAGGCTAGGTGGAATAGTGGAAGTGGTATGGTTGTCTCTAGAAATGGTACAACCACTACATATTTATTTTGGTTGATGGCAATGGGCTTTGATGAGGTGTGACAATCTTTGGAAGTCACACAACACCCCTTTTAGGTTGTACAGTAAGTTGTAGGTGTGTATAGCTAGAAAAACCTCCAATTTTGCTTGTGATTTATTGCACAATAGCAAATAGAATATAGTCCAAAATCCTTCACAAATTCTAAAATTTGATTGCAATCTTCAACACCACTAAAAATTTCAGTAACTATATTAAAATATAAATTTTTCTTCAATCTTTTAGTACAACTGTGGTCCTTGACTAGAATAACCTCACTTGGATAAGAGGGTTTTTGTCCTCCAATCCCAATTGAAACCAATGGGGGTTTTGTCCTAAAAAAATCCAAACACCAAGGGTTTACGTCATTGGGTGGGGAGATGAATACAAGTGTTCAAGCTCCAAAAAATATTTGATTACATGGAAAAATAGATGATGAATTTGATCACTTCACCCTCCTTTCATAAATTCCTTTTGGGCCTTCAATTTGAAATTTTATTTTCCCTCCTAAAACTCCCTCCAAAGTGTTCAAAAACACTTTTAAAAAAATAAAATAATAATAATGTTTAAGTTGTCTTTTTAAAAAAACAAAGTGACTATGTCCAACTTAAAATATTATTATTTATTTCTCACTTTATCTTTAGCCTATGGGACATGAAGAAATAGGCTATGAGTTCTCCCAATTAATTTAATTTTCAAAAGGGGACATGCCACCAACCCAAAGCTTAAATTGCTTTGTAACTTTCAACTTCATATTATCTTTCAACCAACCCAAGGAATAAGGATGGGGATGGTGAGAGCACAAATCAAAGTAAGTACTCTATAATTTACCCTTTTCTTGAAGCTTGATGTGGGATAATTTTGTAAGTTCTTCACTTGAATTCCCTTCACACACCAAAACAACAATGTTGTTTAATGTGGCACAAGAAATATAATCATCAACATATAAATCACACTTGATTTATTTTCCCTTATTCACAAAAGCTACATTCATATATTTCACATTCAACCAAGAAGGTGCTAATTCAAGATGCAAATTCTAACTTTTCATGTGTGCATGTCCATCTTTATCACAATGAAACAAATGGAATTTTCTCTTACCTTTACAATTTTCTTTTTTTCATTGAAGTAGCATTCTTTTTACCTTTTCCCTTTAAATTATTCTTACCATAGTGTTGTTCACTACCCATGTTGCAAGTGGAAGAGACCCCATTCTTTTAAACTCTAGGTAGTGTGCTTGGGTACATTTCTCATCTAGGTTTTATGTTTTGACTATGGGGGAGTGCCCTCTTTAGTTGATCAAAGAAACCTTCCACACACTTGATCAACACCTCATGTTTCATGATGTCTTTCTCAAGTTGAACTGCTCTTTTTTTAAACTTGCTTGCATACACTTGCATGCTTTGCCCTTTTCTTGCTTCAAATGATGTCATCACATTGCCCTTTCTTCTTCATGGCAAATGGGATAAAATTATTTTCTCAACAACAATTTAAAATATAATCAAACGCTAGTGATAGTTTTCAATTCTAATGAATGTGCATAGCTCTCATACTAAATAAGAGTATGTAGCATAAGTTTCAACTTTCCAAAGAAACATTGTTATGGAGAGCTAGCGTAAATTGAAATAAACCTCCATTTGGGACACCCATTGGTTCAACTTGTATACACGTATCTCTACATCATATAGTTGGATGTCTATTTTATCTTTGAAGAATTTATTAGATTTTTAAGTTTATCTTTCCTCTAGATCCACTTTCTTAGATTCACCCTCTTCATAGTGCACTCTATGAATGCTCGTCTTGGTTATTAAGGTAAACCTCATGTTTTCCAACCTATCAAAATTTCCCTCAATCATAGATAATATAGCCACATACTCTTCTAGCTTTTGGAATCTTACTTTCCCACTTGAACTTGTCAATGGTAGACACTTTCAACCCTAGAAATCAAGCAAATGAGAAAAATCTTGAAGGATTTGACTTCTATGATATCACCTAATTTGTATATAGGGTGGTCATAACACACATTGAGCTATAAGGAAACATACATGTTATGTATGAAGAATTCAAACAATTTTTTTTTGCAAATACACTACTCAAAGATGGATGCTTCAACACCATCAATATATGCAAGTGTAATAAAGAACATTCTTAACAACCACTATTATAAAATGTACACAATAAACAAATTCAAATTGAAAAACCAATTTAGGAAAAAATCTCCAACCTAAGGAGCAACTTACTCCCCATTCCACTATATTAAAGAAAAGTATAGATGGAATATCAAATATCTAGACTAAAGTTAAAACACCAAATGCTCCAAATTCCAACTCACTGATTGCATGGAGACATGTTCATTGCTTTATCAATATTTTATTCACCTCTTCACGACAAATTTATTGGGGAAAATGATGGTTTTCCATGGTGTATTGGAGCAAACAAATTTTCACCACTTGTGTAAACAAAAAAACTACCAAGCTCACCTTTTAGGGTCACTTTTAGGTCTATAATTTTGAATGGAGAAATTCTAGAGGTGCCCCATTCCATTCTTGATGCTTCTTTGTCAATTTCACATCCTTGTTACATTGGTTTGATGATAAATTCTTACTTTTGGCTTCTTGGTGACACTCCAATGATATGGGAAACTAGGATATCAATGGTCTCACACACTTAAGACTCAATTTTTTAGACCATAAGGTCAAGGCCATGACTATGAAATTGACCTTTTTCTATAGTTATGAACTTTTGGTGCAAATTTGACACTGACTCTTAGAACTTTGGTACTTGCAATAAAGTTTTTCCCAATGCCCTTTTTTACAATTAGAAACTTGGTGGTGTTGAAGAACACTATTAAGAATCTCAATAGAAAATATAAAAATATAAAACATGTTTAGAAATGATTTCCCTTAAGGTAGGGCAATACCATACATTGCTTCTTATTGGAAAGAAGCCACTCGACACTATATCTCAATATGAGATCAAAACACAATATTTTGACACATTCATATGAGTCTCTTTCCTTTATTATGTACTGCTCAAATACTTACCACTACCACTTATCCACAAATTTGGGATAATTACTTATATTCCAATTAACTAATGGGGTGATTACAAAGCATATGCACCCCAATACATTATTTATTATTTCCTAATGCACTATAGTACTATACACTTAGGTACATTACATTCTATCTCCCTTAAACATATTTTGTCCTTGAATCATAAACCAAACATTCAATTACATAGCTTGTGACAAGAAATGAGCTTTATAAGAAAATACCTTAGGTACATTGCATAGTAAAAATATGTTTTCTTTAAATATTTTGACGGAAAAATTGAAGCTCACCCATGCATCTTCTTCTTCTTCCTCTTCTTTTTCTTTGCTTGGATATAAGCATGTACACTTACTTGAATATGTAGAAGTTTTGACAACACTTCATTTTGATGAACATAATAAAATAATTCACTGGAATCTAATGTTGATACTCAATAAAAAGATATACATCTATGTATGGATCAAGCAATAAAATATCATCTATTTGAAATATGTGATCAAAATTTTTGAGTGCTATTTGAGATGAAAAATTATTGAAATCCAATGGAAGATGAAAGAAATTATTTCTTGAAATAAAATACCCTTCAATATCAAACTCATTGGTGAACTTAGAAAAAAGAGGAGAATCCTCAAACTTGGGTTGAAACAATTTTCATCATGTAGTGAAGTTTCTTCAAAATTAAGCTCAAATAAATTACTCTCCCAATTGAAAATATCTCATAACATTCTATGCAACTATTCTCCAAATCCATCGATAGATATATTTCCTTTTCATTCACTCATTACACTTTAGAATGGACATAATTTTAATCATTGACATACACAAAATTCTCATAATAATCTTTAATTTCATTCACTATTTGACAAATTTTATCAAGGGCTTCCAAAATATAAAGATTTACCATGAAAACTAGTGTTTTATTTTTTTCAGTAAATCTCATTTTTTATCAATTGGACTTGAAAAGAAAATAATTTAGAAAAGAAATTTGAATATTTTTGTTTGCTTCCAAAAAATAGAATGTGATTTTGTCTCCTAGATTGTAAAATCTGGACTATTCACAAAATGCACATGTAAAATAATTTGAAAACTTTGAATCACATGGTCAAATTTATATCTCTCTTGTTACTTACCCAAATATTTAATGTCACCATTTTTTGGAAAGCTATCAATTTTCTCTTTCTAATGAATATAGAGTCACCATTTTTGAAGACCTATGTGATACACATGATCATCTATAGGAAATTTAGTCTTGAATGGTAATTTTTTTCACTTTTCCCTAAAAAGTGCTTTGATACCAAATGTTAAGAATCTCAATAAAAAAATATAATACAATATATTCATAAATGATCAAACCCTTAAGGCAAGGAAACACCATATAATTATCCTTATTGGTGTCAGAGTAATAAGTTATTTCATTTAATTAATTTAATCATATTGATTAATTAATTAAGTCACTTATCACTTTAGTTTTACTTAAGCTAAACTTAGGCACTTTAATAATTAATTAATTATTAAGTGTGCACACTAGGGTTTCCTATTTTTAGGGTTTTGATATGTTTTTTTAAGGATTGATCTCTTTGTAATTATTCATTCTCTTAATGCGTTTTTCAGCTTGAGGCTTGTAGAGCATCTTTGTTGTTTTGTTCATCTTTCATACTTTGTGATAGGTTATTGCATGCAGGTGATTACTGGGACTTGTGAGGTTGGGTTTATCAACTTCTACATGGTATCAGAGCTTAAGATCTACAGTTGCATATTCGTCTTTTGAAGGATATTGTCTTACAGTGATTTTTAAGTGCAAGGGTTTCAATCAGGCATCTTTTTGCAAGATTTGGGGGTAACCATTTTTGGGCAAAATAGACGTCGCCATTACCTTTAGAGAACCCAAAAACCCTAGAAACGCCTTTCGTTTCATCAAAAAAGGCCTCCGTTTGTCAGATCTGCGAGGGTTTGAAGTTTATGAGGGTTTCCAGATTCAGAGCATACCTGCAATTTTGGAGCATTTTTAGTTCAAACGAACCTCACCATTGTGTTCAGAGCACCCAAAAACCCCTAAATCGACTATCAAATTGTCAAAATCGGACACAGTGACTCTGGGAGGCAAATTTTTCTCATTTCTGGGTCATACGGCCTGGTATGGCACACAATCCGAGATCTAAAAAAAAAATAGTGTTTAATGGCCGCCGCCATCAGTTAACCGCTAGCGGTTAATGCTAGCGGCTAGCCAAACCGCTAGGCTTAACCCCCAAACCCTTTTGGAGTAGTTTTGGTATTTTGGCCATAACTTTTGCATACGAACTCAGTTTTTTAAAAACAAAATATTGTCGAAAAGGTGGTTACGGGCACTATTCAATGGTGTAGGTTTGATTTTATGGTTTTTCCATTTTGATGCCTTTTTTCCAGTCAAATTCATAAGATAGGTTTTGCACTCCTGAGGGCATAACTTTTGCATCCATACTCCATTTTGCACAAATGAATAAGCATTGGAAATCTGGTTCAGTGCTCTACATAGCGATTAGACTTATTTTCCCTGATTTTTCCCCAGGTATATTTTATTCATATTTTTGTGTTTTCACAATTTTCTTAATTACTTGGATGTTTTGGCACTTGGGAACCTCTTGTTTGCGTCATTTGGCTCTATTTCATTTGATCTGCATGCAGTAAGGTTAGTTTTCTCAATTTTTTTAATTTGAAGAGTTATCATGGGTTTTTCTACTCACCCTTCAGTTGTAATCTTGGAATAGGGTAATTATGAGTCATGGGCAAAGGGCATACTTACACATTGTAGGTGGCTTAATATTTTACCTTATTTGTATGATTTCATACCTGAACCAACCACTCCAAGGGGAAAATTAGCTTGGGATATCACTAGAGATCACATAGTAGGACTTATATTGTCTAGTGTTGATAATGACACTGTGTGGGCTATATCAGACATTGATTGTCCCCACCCACTTTGGACACATCTTTGGGAGATCTATGGAGACCCCAATCTCTCTCCATTCCTAGAGGATCCTACTTCAGATTATCTCTTACCCATTGTTTGGAGAGAGAATATACCCTTTGGTCATGATACTTTAGAGGAGCTTGAGTATTTAGATATTCTTGCATGTTTCGATGGATCAGAGGCTTGCCTCATAGTTCCTACTCTTCAGACTGAGATTACACATGTATCATCCGATGTTCCTGATGACATCAGTATCACCACATTGGCCCCTATGGATTCAGTTCAACATCATGACCATATTGGTCATTCATTATCTGCTATATCATGGGATTCTTATCTTGCAGACACATTCTTGTTTGTTGAGTCTCACACTGCAAATCTTGAGGATTATTTTGAGGACATACATCTCCTCTACCTTGACAGTCAGGTTATCACTGTACGCCCACCATTATCAATGCATTAAGAGGTTGAGTTTCAGGATTCTCCACATTAGTTTGGATTTGGCATCATATGTTCCAGTTCAGATAGAAGGATTTTTCAGCATCCTTTCATGGCACACATCTTGAGACAGATTGGTTCATCACTCTTCATAGGGGTTCTTCGACATCGTCCTTTGAATCCATTTCTTCCCAAGGGGAAGAATATCATTTGCTGCTTCAGGATCTCTTTTTGGATTCTACATCAGACATCTACCATTTCAACAGGAGCTTCTGAATTGTGGGGGGCCTTCTTGTCTCTTTCTATCTCTCCTATAGAGACCATTGTATATGTACTTATATGATAGAAGTTGTCTATGGGGGGTATCATGTAATCCACCTTCTATCCTTCTTCTCTTATTGCATTACATTCTTTTCTTTGCATCCTATTTTGGGGAGGAGTTTTGTTCCCATTGGGTTTTCTCCTTTACCCCGTTTGGTTTAGTTTACATTGCATATTGTACATGGGTACTTGATCAGGCCTTTGTTGTCGGGACCCATCTTTGCTTTCATGCATCTTGTCCTTAGTGTTTTAGCTACTCCCTAAGTTCATCTTAAGGGGGGGTGTTAGAGTAATAAGTTATTTCACTTAATTAATTTAATCATATTGGTTAATTAATTAAGTCACTTATCACTTTAATTTTACTTAAGCTAAACTTGGGCACTTTAATAATTAATTAATTATTAATTATTAAGTGTGCACACTAGGGTTTCCTATTTTTAGGGTTTTGATATCCTTTCTTAAGGATTGATCTCTTTGTAATTATTCATTCTCTTAATGCATTTTTCAGCTTGAGGCTTGTAGAGCATCTTTGTTGTTATGTTCATCTTTAATACTTTGTGATAGGTTATTGCATGCAGGTGATTACTAGGGCTTGTGAGGTTGGGTTTTTCAACTTCTACAATTGGAAGGAAGTCACTTCACACTATATCTTAAATATGAAATCCAAACACATGCAATGTTCTTGACATGCTCATATGAGCCCCTTACCTTTATTATTTAATACTCAACTACCTGCCACTACTAGTTATCCACACATATAGAATATTTCCATTCTAATTCACTAATTGGATGACTCACAAAATATATACACCTCAATACATTATTTATTACCACCTAATACACTATAATAATATACCCTTAGGAACATTACGTACCTTGTTAAAACTTTCTATTACAGTGGGGAATTCTTAAGTCATCCTTGATTGGAGTCAAGTTTTGTTGATGAACACAATAATTTTGGTAAAGTTGGAAGATATAGCTAGTAGTAGATGCAACTGATGATGATGTGACTCAAGTAATGATAAGTAATTCTCATTGAAAGATTACAATTAGGTGTTGGGTTGTATTGCTTGCATTTTATGTGGATTCCACACTAACCTAGATTAATTATTTCATACAATAGAAAATGAAAGTAAATATGAAGCATGATTTATATTCAATATAAATATAAATACAATTTTAGATTGTTAACTTAAATTAACTAGTGTTTAAGATATTGGAAATATAACTTATAAATTATTGAAAGATAAATAAAAGTGAAAGATTGCAATCTATAGATGAACACAAGTCTAATGATGATCAACTAGAGTAATTAAGGGTGACAAACAAAAAGAACATACGAAATTTGAGATCTTTGTGAGCAATGTAGAACTCTAATGTTGAACTATGATTCTTTTGTAGGATGTTGGGAATATTGGAGTAACCCTTAAGAATTAGGAGTAGACACTTAGGTCCCATGTAAGACATGCTAACAAAACTTTGTCATTAGTAGAGGGTGCTAGAGTTAGACAAATTTGTAAACAAACACCTATGTTAGACACTATTATAATGGGATGTAGGTGTCCTCTATCTCCAAGGATATTGATCTATCTAAGGGATGTTTTCCTCTGTCTATTGATTTCAAACCTAATTGTAATTCACTTATTATTGTTTCCAAACTCTATACATGCAAAATTTAAGACAAGGATAAGAGGAAAGGGTTAGTATGTATAGGAATTTTCTTCAACTAGTCCTATTGGTGGTATGTTCCAACCTAAACAAAAACATTGCTAAAAATTTTGGTGTGCATGCAACTCTAAATGAAATGGTGATGTGTCATGTGAATATTTGACTTGAAAAGAAAAAAAACTAAGATATTGTTCTATCTAAATTGGTGTATGTATGGTCAAGGGAAGTGGAGGAGATTGGATTGATTAGGGGGGTTTGAAGGCCAAGTTTAAAATAAATGACAATGCAGAATGATAAGGAATAGGATTAGGGAAATTTGAGATATATTAAGATAGAAATTGGGAGGGCACATGGTAAGGGTTAAGAGGAATGAAAACACTCAATGGGAAATATACAAAGGAGAATGGAATAATGTTACTAAGGACAAATATCTATGAATTGTACTTTAAAATTGTTTCAAAGCCTCTTAACAACCTTGTTGAGATGAAAGCTTAGTAAGCCCTATAAATATAAAGGAAAATCCTATCTTGAAGAAGTGTTGTTATCTTCAAAATGAAAGAGATGGTTTTTTCTTTAAAATAAATACTCTTCTCATCTTGATGGTTGATCACTAAACATGATTTGAATTGTTGACACAAAAACTACTCACAATTTTAGTTTCAAAGTTATCAAATTTACTACAATGGACCATGAAAATATCACATCTTTTAATTAAGGGACATTTTTTTGGAATGCACAGAAGTACTAAGAGGGGGGTGAATTAGTACTTAATCAAATTCTTTCCATTCATCAACAGTTAACCCATTAAACCATGCCAAGAAGAACAACACAAAAACATGCAACCATAACACCAAATTTACATGGAAAACCTTACAAGGGAAAAACCATAGTGAGAAAGCTTCTTGGATCCACTATCCAAATCTAGCTTCACAAAAAAAAAATTGCAATAGCTATTTATGGTCTTTAACCAAAGGAAGTTCACTATTCCCTGCTCAATACAACTTTCACAATAGAGGTTCACAACCTCAACATACAATTGGAATATTTTAGTACATATGTTACCTCTAGTTCACTGCCTTTGGTACATACATTTGATTCAATAAGCTATGTTGCCGACAACTCACTGCCTTCAACAAAATTTCTCATTTACTAGCACATATTATTCTTTGTTGTCTTCACATTCACTAATCTATCAATACTGACCTTTGGCACATTTTATTATCAAAAGATATTCCATGGAAATATTTTCATAAATTGTTTGTTCAAAACATTCACAACACACTCACACACCTTCTCAAAAAATTTGATCTTCTATTTATACCTTCTACAACCTTCAAAAGGTTTCTCCATGTCGGCTTCAAAACATGTAAAATAAGATATACAAAAATTACAAGTCGACTTCAAACAAATTTGTAGAAGGAAAACTTATGTGATCCAAACTGAAAGATATCCAAGACCTATCCTTCATGAAACACATCTTCAAATTCGGTGCACACATTTAAGCACTTGGCACAAACAACTAATCTTGTCAAGTCGGCTCGACAAGGAAGAAAATTGACAAACATCAACTCTAGACCAAAGTGGTACTGATGAGACCGGGAAACTCTGTGCAAATCATTTCAAAAAATTGATATGGCTTGTAACAACACTTATGTGCACTCCTTTTGTCATTTCAAATCAATTCATGCGACGTAAACACTTCATACTAAAAAATAATGATTCCAGACATACTGTTGTATAGGAGAAGATCACATACCATCTTATAGAGCAACCGTAGAGCCAAATGAGATTCCATCATGCATCACATAGCCTTTGTACATAGATTTGATCCAATATAATACTGACGTAGATTGATTAGACACCAATAGACCAACCTACTAGGTTGTCGGAACATAGACAACACACTCTCATCTATAGAATTGCCAGTGGTGAACCAAATCAACTTGGATTGAGCAAACTACCACCTTCAAAAGCATAACTTAAAAACTACAAGGTAAGTCAATGTGATGTGGTAGAATGTAGAGACATTCGGTTTACTTCTTATCATACAACACCAAAACACTTTGTGGTAAAACTTATGTATGAAAGCTTGGAATATGTATACCTTACAACTGTGTAGAGCTATTCTTCAAACCATAAGATCATATCTTCATCTACTAAGGAATGTAGAGCATTTGACAGAGCTCCTGTGAAGCTAATCTCATGCCTTAGATAATTTGAGACTTTATCAATCAAGGCATTTTGACATCCAACCATGAACTTCAAATGATAGTGTACAATAGTGTACCAATGATATCATTTTGACATCTAACCATGAACTATCTTTCAACATAAGTGCATATGGTATAAAAAATGGACATCAATGAAAACACCAACAAAGGTTGACATCAATGACAACACACTATCCACACATTTTCCAACAATCTCTCCCTTTGTCATTGATGGCAACACTTACTAGAACTTCCATTATCTCTCCCCCTTTGATATCAAGTGCAAAGGGTAGGTGGTCTTCAAAAATACAAATGAACTACCCCTATCTATACAAACTTTTATAGTTCACTCCTCCTCACTCCAAAAAAGGTTCTTTTAATTTACATGAATTCCTAAATACTTATCTACTCCGCTTATTTACATATCAAAAAGATACCAAAATTATGTCATCAATACATACTTAGCTCTGATCAAATGGAAGAATGTTCTTGTAGATAGACTTTAGTTGAGTCAAGGAGTTGTCCCATTGCATCTTTGCGGAAGTAGTGATCTGGATTTGACTCACCAAATGAGCATGAATGTCTTCTGCTTCTTCCAACGAGGATGGAATATGATTCCTTTGCACAACTCCTTTTGCTCCTGCCAGGAGACCTGCTAAAGATGCTAACTTTAGGTTTACAACCTCCCGCAGCTGTTTCACTTGACTTTTTATCTGCTCCCTTTGGTCTTGCACTTGTTGTAATTGGGAGTGTAACTTCTCAACTTGTGCACTGATGGCACCATCACTATCCTGCACTAGATCATAAGTAGCAACCACATTATCGATCTGCACTTCCATGGCATTGATTTGATCTTTAAGGCTTTTGGTGGTGGCAGACCATTGTAGACAAAAAAGGTATAATACCTTTGCCTCTTCCATACATTTTTGAATTTCTTCTATACATGCTCTTAGCTTCTCATGTGCCTTTGCACATTTATCAAAGGCATCAAACAGTTTTCTGTTGGAAATCTTCAGTTCAACTTGCTTCTCCAGATAAGAAGAATGTTCCTTGAAGGAATCCATCACTTGCTTGATATGATGAGTGAGTGGCAGAGAGGAACTCATTTTTACATTAGGCATTTCAGTTTCCAGGATTTTGGCATCCTCCCGCAATGTCTCAGAACTATCTACCAGCTGCTGCAGGATCTCTTCCCTTGCAAAGGAGTGAAAGATATCACCAAGTTGCAACTTTTGCAACGATGAGATATTTGACATATTAACTTGCCCATCAAATGTAGGCAACTATAGCGATTGTGAAGCAATTATAGGCTGAATTTGTTTATGCTGTACAAGAAATTCTTTGATTGAGTCAATGGGGAATGCCGAGGAGGATGCCTTTGGAGTTTTTTGTGCATGTGCTCCGGAAGTAGATGTATTTCCTTCATTTGTTGACATTGTTGATCAGTGCTCTCCATAGGAGCGCTATCATGCACAACATGCTTAGGAGAAGCATGCTCTTCATCATGTGTTACCTGATTTTCTTCACCTTACCTTTCCCTTCATCATGTTTAGAAGTGCCTTCCTCACCCTTTTCTACTTCTTCCTCTGTCTCTTCTGTCTCAACCTTCTTTGATGCAG
Source organism: Sequoiadendron giganteum (assembly GCA_007115665.2). Classification (NCBI taxonomy): domain Eukaryota; kingdom Viridiplantae; phylum Streptophyta; class Pinopsida; order Cupressales; family Cupressaceae; genus Sequoiadendron; species Sequoiadendron giganteum. The sequence continues at coordinate 5,086,948 of CM021103.1, forward strand.
GAGCATCGACACCTCCAGATTTTGCTTTGCATTATTTTTTTACTTTGATATTTTAGTTTTCCGGTGTTTGGTTTTTGAATTTGAAATTTGGGGTAGTTTTCTTGAAGGTGGTGCTGATATTTTTCACATTTTAAAGTATTAAAACTATTGTTTTTGAAGACCACGTGGGGGAAGGCATATTACATATGAAAAAGAAAAAGAAAGTAAAACTTTTCCCATACCTGCAGTTAGAAAGAGTCTGATGATATATGCTAAAAAGATGAAGCTTCATAGGCCCGCGTAGGAAGGAATCAAAAGAGCATCGAATTCAATTAAAAAAAACAGTTATAGCTTTCAGTTTTAAAGGGAGAAACCAAGAAAAAGAAAGTGGGATCGACAGGGAAAGTGTGTGGAAGGTTGTCGTGGGAATCAGGTAGCTAGAGGGGTCAAAGAGCAGGGAAAATGGTGTACAATAGACGCGATGGAAACAGACATTAGAATCGTCCTTGCCTTGACATTGGCAGTCTCTAGATGAATTCCATACATACGTATCACTGCCTTTTAATTCAATTCCAAACATGGTAATTGGTCATGGTAATGATTTTTGTTGTGCATCCCTTATTTCAAATGTTGTAGAAGACTGTATAAGTTTTTGAATTTCCAAATTCCCTTGCATGAGGAAGAGTGTTGACTATGTATTTGAAAATCTCAGTGTTTAAGTTTTTGTTTTGGCACAACTTGATTTTCCTATATGTCCATAGTTGAAGACAATAATAAAATAATAGAGAGACAGATTGGTGTTGTTACACAACTTCTACTGTTAGCTATAATGGAAAGGAAAATTTGTATTTGATTTGTGTCTACAATCATCACTTTGGTAGATTTTGTATTTGAATTTGTATTCCCAACTATCATTCTTCCTCTTGGCTTGTTGCTTAAACCTTGGATGCTTCTTCTCAGTAACTTTAGTATCAGATGCAACTCTTTTCTCAGTAGTAGTTTGTCTAGATTTAGAGTGTTGTAGAGGAGTAGTAGTAGCCGAGGCTGATCAGCTTGACCTTCTAGGAAATTTTTTGGATAGCGTCCTCAAGGTCTGAGGGAATGTTTTGTGGAGCTTGGGCAGAGGTTTGAGGTGTCATCTTGGTGTACCGCGAAATGCCCATTTTTTGGAATATCTTATCTACCCATTTCTCACTGGTCTCTTCCACCTTCTTTTGGATAACCTTATACATGATCTCTCTAGAGGTACCAAATCTTTCTGCTGCATGATCCTTGGGCTTTTTCAATAGATTTTCAACATATGATTTTACTTCAGCAAGGGAGACCTCATAAGGCGATTTAGGAATCTAGGATGTCCTAGGTTCCATAACTTCAATGTAACAATAATCTTTATCAACCAAAAATGTTATCTCATTCTTGTACTTTCTCACCAGATGTAGGTTTGTTTATCATTGAATCCTCTTATGTGATTCCTTATCTGTGTGGCAACCAAAAGGATTTGTTGCTAGATCTTTCCTTTAAAACCAAGAAATTCATTCAAAAAGTAAAATGCAAGGAAAATGATTAGAGACCCAAACTTGAAGTTGTATCTGGTCTCCTTGGTTCTCTTTAGATTATCAAAAATTTCTCTCTCATCAATTGACACAGGTCAAAGTCCTTTCCTTAACCATTTGGTATGCGGTATGAATTGCAGTACCGGTTATGGAGCCTTCCCTATTAGTGAAATGCACTTTGTATGATATTCGCATTGAAGCATACTTAACACCTAGATCATTGATATCCTTTATTCTTAGTGTTCTTTTGTCAAACTTTTCTTTGGTTAACTCTGTAACCTTCTCATTCTTCACAAATTTCATCATCAGAACAAGTTCGGTTTCACATAACCCCATTATTGCCTTAATTGCATATTTGGTGATTCTATATGGTTTGTCCATATACATAAACTCATCACGAATTATGCTCAAAATGATCCTTACCCATTTAATGTTGTCACAAAAACTAGGAAAATCCTTCCACACATCCAACCCTTTAGCTGACACATTTGCATACTCAGGTTTGTACTTGACATAGTCATCATCCAATAGAGTGTGCCTCAGCTCCTCAAACTTTGTGTGATCAATTTCATTTATAGGAGCATGAATATAGATACTTACATCTTTAGTATGCACAACATCAACTATAACTTTTGAAAATGCACCATCCTTATCTACCTCCATAGCCTTGAAGGATATCTCTTATACTTTGGCCTAGGTTTCTCATAAACATCTACCAATTTTGGAGTAGCCATTGCAATTCCTTTTCAAAATTTAATACAAGGGTTTAAGAGCAACTTTAAAATACCTTTGTGAACTGTCACTAGGGTTTCACCACAATTCCACTTGAATTCACAAGATGCCTTTGATGTCTTCTTCTTTTGAATTAACAAACCTTGTACTTGTTAGGTAAGTGACAACCATATTGCTCTATGACTTCACAAGGATGCACATCCATTCCACAGACCTCCGCAAGCAAGGATTTTGCTCCAAATATTTTTTCTACAGAATCCATCTTATTCATCAATCAAATTCTTCAGACCATGTTATTTTAGATCACCTTTCATGTTGTAATGAACACCATTTTACTCTCTTTAGGGGGTTGAGATCTACTTTGCGGAAGAAAGCTTCCCCTAAGATAATGTTCTATCTCAATCAAGCATGAAATATTGTGCACAATGCACAAGTGTTGTGCCATTCTTCACTTCATTATCTTGCTCTTGTTTCTTTCTCCAAACCTTTGCAACTTCATTATTTTCCTCTATCTTCTTATGCTTAGCACATGGCTTCACAAAACCACTCTTGTAGAATATTGCTTTATGCCCAAAGTTATTGCACTTGTAGAAAGCAATATTATATTTAGGGGCTAAACTATTTCTCCTTATCTTAGCATGCATAGTAGTAGCCATAAAAAGAATGTGAAACTACAACATTGTGTCTTGGATGCACAAAAGAGTTTTTCCTCATGTAATCATTCCTTCTTTCCTTACTTCTACAATCATTAGCCTTATGACCAAACTTATTGCAAGAATAACAATAGCCATGAAAGGAATGAGAGAACCTAGAATTAATTGTCTTCTTAGGAGGAGATCTCTTGAAGCATTTCTTTTGATTGTTGAACTTTATGAAGCCATCAACCAATTTCTTTCTTTCTTCTTTGAACTTCTTAGAGTTTTCAACAAAGCTCTTATCCTTTTTCATTTTAAGGATATCAACTTTTGAGTTCTGACATTTTTCATATCCAAGACCACCCTTGTCCTTTACAGATTTTTGAGTACTGATTATCTCATAAAATGTTGGTGCTTTTCTTGAGCTATAGACCTTTGTCTTTTCCAATTCTTTCCTCAGGGAAACAATTTCTTCATGTTTGGAGCATTCCACTAATTTTTCATTCATATTATTGTTCAAATAATCTACAACCCTTTTACCTTCTTCAACTTGAACTTTCAAATTGGTGATTATCTCTTTTGATTCTTTGAGTTTGATCTTAAATTCTCTACTTTCTCTTCTTGCAGTATCTAGATCTTCCAAAGAAAAAATAAGTTCTCCTTCAAAGTCCACTTCACAATCTTCTACATTAATTTCTTCCATATCTTCATGCTTCTTGACTTCTAGAGGTTTCTTCTCATTTGATATTGCATTAGTTCCCATGTGTTCCACTCACAATCTACCTCGGTTGTTAGTCGTATCAAGGCACTTGGCTTTGATACCAATTGTTGAACACATAGAAGTATTGAGAGGGGGTGAATCAATACTTAATCAAGTTCTTTCCATTCATAAGCAATTAACCAATTAAGCCATGTCAAGCAGAAAGACACAAAACTATGCAACCATAACACTAGATTTACATGGAAAACTCTACAAGGGAAAAACCACAGTGAACAAGTTGCTTGGATCTACTATCTAAATCTAGCCTCACAAAAAAATCAACTTTTACAATAGGTATTTATGGTCTTTAACCAAAGGAAGTTCACTACTCCTTGCTCAATACAACTTTCACAACAGAGGTTCACAACCTCAACATACAATTGAAATATTTCAGTACATTTATTACCACCGGCTCACTACCTTTGTTACATACATCTTTTTCAATAAGCTATGTTGCCTACAATTCACTGCCTTCAACAAACTTTCTCATTTACTGGCACATATTCTTCTTCGTAATCTTCACACTCACTGTTGATCTATCAATACCGGTCTTTGACACATTTCATTATCAAAAGATCTTATGTGGAAATCCATTCACACATTTTCTCAAAACATTAACAACACACTCACACACCTTCTCAAAAAATTTGATCTTCTATTTATACCTTCCACAACCTTCAAAAGCTTTCTCCAAGTCAGCTTCAAAACATGTAAAATAAGATATACAATAATTGCAACAAGTCGGATTCAAACACATTTGTAGAAGAAGGAAAACTTATGTGGTCCAAACTAAAAGATATCCAAGACCTATCCTTCATGAAACACATCTTTAAAATTGGTGCACACATTTAAGCACTTGGTGCAAGCAACTCATCTTGTCAAGTCGACCCAGTTAGCAAAAAAACTAGAAAACATCAACTCTAGACCAAGGTAGCACTAGAGAGACCAGGAAACTCTATTCAAATAATTTCAACAAACTAATATGGCTTGTAACAACACTTCTATGCACCCCTTTTGTCATTTCAGATCAATTCATGTTGGCACAAACACTTCATACTCAAAAAGAATAATTTTGGACATACTATTGTACAAGAGAAGATCACATACCATCTTGCAGAGAAACCAAAGAGCCAAATGGGATTCCATCATGTATTAGATAACCTTTGTACACATATTTGATCTAATATATGTTGACACGGAGTGATTAGACACCAACAGGTCAACTTACTAGGTTGTCGGAACATAGACAACACACTGCCATCTACAGAACCGCCAGTGGTGAACCAAATCATTTAAAACTTGGATTGAAAATACATACCACCTTCAAAAGCATAACTTCAAAACCACATGGTAAAGTAATGTGATTCGGTAGATTACAGAGACATTTAGTTAACTCCTTATCATACATTCACTAGAACTTAACAGTTTCATACTCTAACAACACCAAAACACTTTGCATTAAAACTTATGCATGAAAGGTTGGAATATATGTTGTCTTCAATTTGGAATTCTCAAAATTGGATAGCCCATATGAAATTTTGCCTAAAATTTCTTCATAAATCTCTATGGCACGTATTTCAAGGCACAAAAAATCTCCAATTGAATTGTGCAGCCATTGGTATCCATCCTATTTTGCCTTGTGTGAAATTTAGGAACATTTTGACATGTTTTTCCCCTTGTTTTGTCCAATTTTGGGATTTTTGATCACCATTGCAAGTAGGGATCTTTTTGTGTTAAAGCACGTTTTATGAGGTGTTGAGGTTAGAAAACTTTAGATTTCAATTGATGATTCCCTTAGGCATCTTTTCATCAGCTCCCCTTTCCGTTTTTGTAAAATTCTGAGTCATTTTTCTTGTGTTTTTGGTCAAATTCGGGTTTTTAAGACAGCTCAACAAAATAGGAAGTTTTAAGTCTCAAGGCAAAATTGTCAAAGTGCCAAAAAGTTTCTATTGTGCTTTAAGTGAAATTGCTAAAACTCCAAAAAGGTTCGATTTTTGTCAAAGTGTCAAAAAGTTCCTATTGTGCTTTAAGTGAAATTGCTAAAGTTCCAAAAAGTTCCTATTGTGCTTTAAGTGAAATTGTTAAAACATCAAAAGGTTCCTATTTTCACTCATTTGACAAAAATAAAATTGTTAAGTCATCAAAAAGTTCCTATTTTGCTTCTTTGTCAAAAATACATTAGGAGAAATTTACATAAAGAATGGGCCTCCTAAGGATGACATCATTAGCTTTTTAAGTTATCAAAAATCAACTAAAAAGATGACATCAACCTGCACGGTGACATCATCCAAAATAAAAATAAAATTATTTATTTTATAAAATAAAACTTTCTAAAATCTTATGAATTAACTCATGATGGTTAATTTAACTCTACATATCTTATTCTATCTCATTCATCTTTCTAAATATAAAATATTCTTTTTGTTTTTTAGATTTATATTCTTAAGTTCTATTATAGAAATTTTTATATTTTCAAAAAAAAAAATTATTCTTTAAGAAAAAAGCTAATGATAAATTCTTAAAAAAATAGCTAATTTTTATATTTAAAAAAATAAATTATTATTCTATCTCATTCATATTATTAAATTTTTAATATTCTTTTTGTTTTTTAGATTTATATTCTTAAGTTCTATTAAGTTTTATTATAGAAATTTTTTATATTTTCAAAAAAATATTTTTATTCTTTAAGAAAAAAAACTAATGATATTCTTAAAAAAATAAGCTATTTTTTATATTTATAAAAAAATAAAATTATTCTTTAAGAAAAAAGCTAATTTTTATATTTTAAAAAAAATATTTTTATTCTATCTCATTCATCTTTCTAACCTTGAAATGAAATAGGAATGGAGAATGGTGAATGAACAACATGCAATTTTACAACTCACCAAACCATAGCAATAGAGTGTTTCAAACATGTATGAAGTTGCTTCAATGGATGTAGATCTAGACTCTGGCTTGAATGTGACAGATCTTGAGTTGAATGCTAGCTTGAATCATGAAACCCTACATCACAATTGTTAGCTCAAAAACAAACATGATCCATGATGACTTTGACATGATGCTTGATACTTGAATAATTCTCTAAAACACTTGATAATATGCCCTTGAATGCTCTTGTGAACTCAAATTTACTATAAGAATTCTTATTAAACTTGCTAGGTCACTTGATTTCTTGTTAGGAGAAAAATGAGTGAAATAACCTTATATTTATATTTTTTTATGTCTGATTTCTCGAAATTACAACACTATGCACCGACATTAGATTTAGGAGGATAAAATCCTATGAAGAATTTAAATTAAATTTGATTTTGGGCCACACAGGACTCATATGCTAGAAGTGGCATATGAGTCCCATTAGGAATTAATTATGGCGCCATTTTCAAAAATTCTTAGAAAGGCATGAAATTCATATCAAGGCCCCAAACCCTAGGTGGGACTCATATGCCCAAGGTGGTGTATGAGTCCCAGATCAACAAATCTGGTCCACACAATTTAAAAAACTTGAATTATGATTGGATGTTAATCTATGCCAAGATTATCCTCAAAAAGATGCATCAAATGAGGCTTGTAGATGCAAAATAAGGCCAATTAAAGCATAAAGAAGCCCAACAATTTAACAAAAGCCTAGAAAAGTGTGAAAGTATGTTACAACACTTTGCAACACCCTAAATAAGGCACAATTAGGTTCATGCAAGTCAACCTAAGAGGAATTCATCTGCATCCCAATCGTGTTTGTCGTATACATAAGGTGGACAACTAGTCAAAGGGACAATAGCAATTGTCGAACTAGGGTCATTACTAATTTAAACACTCTTCTTATGAGAATTATCATTTAAGCTCATGGAAGAGGGAAAATATGTATTCAACTCATTATGCACCTCCTCATCAATTTGAGTAATCTCTTCATAATCATCTAAATTAATCACAAGAGGAGGTTGAATGATAATGTCCAAACATGGGTTTGGTTCTTGTTTTGATTGAATTATAGGATATTTTTCTTTCGAGAAAGGGGTAGACTCATCATTCATTACTCCAGTCAAGTTTTGATATTGATTTTCTTTATTTATTTCTTCATTTAACTTTCGAGGAAGGGCACGACATCTACGCCTATGCTCTCTAGCACCTCTATTTCTTTTAGTTAGTTTTTCAAGTTGTGTTTGTGTAGGAACGACATGATCAACCATATGTTTATTTTCTTCCCTAAGGGGAGGAACTGAAGGATTCATGTAAGGTTGTTCAACCACATTCTCTTTGACTTTGTAAACTTGTTTTATTCTAGGAAGTAATGGGACTGGTTTTGTTATCTCTTGGTATTTTGTAGGAAATGGGTGAAGGTTTTGTCTTAGGTTGGTCTTGGTTGTTTGGCATGTCTTTTGGTTAAATCATGGTTTCATCAAGGATGGTAGGTTTGGTCATGGGTTGAGGCATGTTTTCAAGGGAAATTTTTTCTATGCATTTCGCCTTGAAATTTTGGTAGGATTTGAAAAAGAAGTATTCGTGAGGTTTAATAGATTCCATAGGCTTGGGCTAGAAGAATTCTAATGAAAAGTTTCCATGGGAAGACAAAGGATTAAAACCACTATGATGCACAATGAAAATTTCATTGTCAAAGGGAAACTTTAAGCATTTATACACAACCGATGGGATGAAATTCATGGAGCATAGCCATGGATAGCCTAGCTTCACACAAAATTGATCTAATATCGATATGATGGAGAATGAGACATCTAGCATTTTCAGTCCTACTTCCAAAGGTAAGGTGATTGATCCCATCATAGGGCAAGTGAAACCATTATGTGTCTTGATCCATGCTTTCGGTTTATCATATGTTTCTTGGTAGAGTTCATGTAGAAGTAAGAATTCCTCAGTGATCACATTCTCTCCATAGATGGGATCTATTAATTGTTGGGTGTTGTGGTTGTGTTTCTGATATGTGATTGTCATTGATGCCAACACTATTAGCTTTAATGTCTCTAAGATTGTATATGTCAAGGATATTGAGAAAATTGTAATAAAATATGTTATAGGTTGTCTATGAAGCAGTGAATATCAGTATAATGGAAATTTTAGTATGTTGATGGTGAGGAATTATGGATTAAAAGGTTTTTTTTCAATTCTATCTAGTTTATCCATCAAAAGTTTCAGAGGTGCGCTTGAAGGTTTGAGCAAGTTATGAGTTTCTATGTTTCGACAAGTTATTTTGTTATTGAAGTTGGTATTCCTGGAAGAAGATAATTTGATTTTGGTAATATGAGTTATTTTTTATGCTGTTGTGGTGTTTATGGATGTTTCTAGATCATTCTCTATCTGTGTTGCACATCTATATTGATCGTTGTGCTCGTAGTCAATGATTTTCTCTCGTGTCTTCATGTTTTTCATGTTCATGGCTGACAGGGTGATTGAAGCATGTTGTGGATCTTTGAGGAAGAATCTTTGAAGGTGTTTTGTGTTCAAGGACATTTTTTTGGGTCTTTACTATGTTGTGGCCCACATTGGTAGATTTGCATTAATAATATTTATTATTTTGGGCCGATAGTTTGCATTCATCTTATTATTTTGTTGAAGTCGACATGAAGTGATGTAATCACTTGTTGCAGATATGTATGAGCAATTGTTTATCTCATTTGATACATTATTTGAAGTGTATGAGTGTTATATGTGAATAAAGATCAGATCATTCAAAGGTAGAGAAGAGTGTGAAGAAGAGTGAAGAAAATTGAAGAATTGTTTATGTGCTTAACCAGAACTGTAATCAAGCATTAACAGATGCTACTTTCTCATTTCAAGATCTCCAAATGGATATAATCTAAATATTTTTGTAAGATATTGAGTCTTCCCTTGGACAATAAGCCTCTTTTATTTGAGTAGTGAACTCTACGTAGTGTGCCTAAATGCATGTGCATTCCCCATTTATTCTTCTTATACTTTTAACAGAGTATAAACTTGTGGATTAACCAACACCATGGTTTTTCCCCTAACAGGGTTTCTACACAAAAATCTTGGTGTCATGTGTATTTCTGATGTGTTGTTGATTTATGTTTTCATGGTTATTAATCAGATCTAGGAATAAGGGTTAATAAAGTTAATAAGTTTGAAATTCTATGACAACTGATTCACCCCCCTCTCAGTTGTCTACCCTTGTGTTGTAAACAATTGGTATCAGAGCAAGTTCCTTGGAAGAATTTTAATAGTTTGAGGTGATCTGGCATGGTGACATATAAGAAGGATAGTCTAGGATTTGATGGAACAAACTATTCTCTATGGAAGAATCGAATGGAGTGTCATCTAAGATGAATTGGTGAATCTTGTTGGAACATTACAAGTAATAGGTATGTTATTCCTCTTAATGGTCCTACTACTACTGCTAATATTAGGGATGTTGAATACAATATCAGGGCTAAGGAAGCATTGTTGAGTGCTTTTGACTAATTTTGAGATGACGATTGTTATGGATCTGAAGAATGCTTATGAGATCTAGGAAAAGTTGGAAACTTGGTATGAAGTTGATGCAAATGTGATGATTTCTAAGCTACAAAGTCTAAAAGGGAAATGTGAGCTATTGAAAATGGGTAATGATGAGAATATTACTACTTTCATGCAAAGAGTGAATGAACTTGTGTATGGTATCAAATGTGTTGGTGCATAGCTGGATGAATCAAATATTGTTGCTAAAGTGCTTAGATCCTTGCCTAATGCATACAAAATCAAAGCTATAGCTGTTGAGGAACTCCGAACTATGACAAATGTAACCAAAGATATGTTGATTGGTAAATTTACTACTTTTGAGTTGAGTGAATTCGGTGATGCCCTTCCTAAGATAGAATTTGCATTCAAAGCTACTACCTTCGGAAGAGACAAGCAATGATATGATCCAAGAAAAATATCTTCTAGAAAGGTATTCAAGTATGAGGAAGAAATGAGATAGATTGAAGAAGAAGAAAGAGAACTGAATGAGCTTGAAGCACTTATTGTCAAAAGAGAAGCCAGAGGAGAAGCTAAGTATAAAGGAAAGTTTCCTATTAAATGTTTTTCTTGCAATAAGATAGGTCATTTTGCATGAAGGTGTCCAGAAAGAGTCCCTAGGCCAAAATATAACAAGCCTAGATTTCAAAATAAGTGTTATTTTGTTGTTGGTGAAGGTGTGACAGATGATGAATCTGATAAAGGGAATGTAAGTGAAGAGGGAGCAACGATCTTCACCCACGACAAATCCACAACCGAAACTCACAACAAGAGATGAAGTGCAGAGGATTTGGGTGGGGATGTTGCTTAGGTGCACCATAAAATAATGACACTAGAATAGAGGGGGTCCGCAAGCCAGCCGTCGTAATAGGAAAATATCCAGTTCCTGAGACAATGGTGCTCACAATATACGCTCTATCGCTTGGTCGAAAATATCCATGTCAGAACAATATTTCATGAGCCACACATAGCAGTCCTTGAAGCTAACAAATTCATGGAATTTACACTTCTAATGGGTAGTAACTGGCATCAAAAGAGTTGATGAACACCAACTTTGTGACGAGTGACCAAGGTGGTGAAGCAATTATATCAAAACATTCAATTCAGTATTGTCACTACAAATTCAATGAGCTCGTCGGGTGTGAAAAGGGTCGATCCTTCAAATGATATATGAAGCGCAATTTGATTACATTAAATTTTTCCATGCACCCAACACCCAACTCCTCTATGCCATTTATTGCGTAATCTTAGGCGAAGAGATGAACACTGTGAAGAATAAATAAGTTGAGGAGAACCCAAGCATGAATAGATATGGCCGATCAGAAGCCAGTTCGTCCACCACAAGTATTGATCCAATGATGAGATATAAATTGCAAAGCTTGTGGGGATGTGAGTGCAGGGTGTTGCTGTAATATGGAAGAGTTACCGAGTCAAAACCATCTGCAGGGATAATATGTGGTAATACCATGCAGACGATGAGGACGCGGGTGGCGGCTTGGAGAAAAGCCATTTAAATGGCCTCGTAGACATCAAACCCTACATGGAAGACCTTCTTTGGGCCAAGGAATGTGGGGTGGTATGGTTCAAACACCGTAAGGATAACATCCAAAGGAAAACAAATGCCTGCAAATTCAGCCCCACAAAATACCAACATCCTACTTTTCTTGGTCTCTTCATTCGATGACGGGGCACACTTCGTTTCCTTTTCTCTTGGTCTATTGTTTCCCCCTGGGATTTCGTTAACTCAGACACATCTAGACAATGCGACCATTTAACGATAATAAGCTATTAGTACCCTTTGGGAAGATTGATGTGATCACGACCCTCATCACATCGGATCAATACCCACCCTTAATCCTAGGTACATCCTCATCGCCCATGCGAGGAATTAATTTTTAAAAAATTCATGCCAAAATGTATCAACATTTACCCTTTGAGTGAGTTCAGGATCTCAAGTTCATTAATCACTAATTGATCACTCTGTGAAAATCTTGTAGAAGCCTTTGAATTAAGCCGGTTATGAAGGTGAACGAGATGCGAGAATGGAAGAGCTTCGAACCACTATAGGGAAATAGTGCAAGTAAGGCATCTCTGAGGGACAGGACGAGTGATGACCACAATGACATGCAAGCCCACAATGAATAGGTGAGTGTGGGCGAATCGTGGTGTTGAAGTGGTCACCTCCCACTAGGTCAAACTTCATCCTACAATCAATCACAAGTGTTATACTTGAAAACACTTCTTCGTTCTTCATAAGATCATTAAACAATTTAGCATGGATAAACCTTATCTCCATGTCAAATCCAACAAGTGCTTGCAACCCATAGTATCCAATTTCCTAGAGCTTCTACATGGGCCTTATATAGAGAGAGAGAGATCCCTGCATTCTACCCTTTGTGGAGCGATGAACAATCCTAGTTGTCTTCAATAAATGTGGGTTTATAAAATGACATTTGATAAATGTTACGCATTTATGCGCCCTCTTCATACTATCTTTGTCTTAGTAGAACAAGCCATTCATCTTCTTGTGAGAACTACCACCTCGAGTACACATTAATATTTGTTACCCTACTTCAAGATGGCCGTCACATGCAATATCCTATTCCAAATTCTTTAACATCTATGCCTCATGCTCAATACTTTTAAATTTGATGAAATTTCACTGTGCACTTACCAACATCGAGCCCTCCACCATGGTTGACCGCAATGAATCACCTAATCCATGACTGTGATAAAGTAGCGAGATACCATTGGAGACCATCATAATTAACGGCTAGGGAGGTAGCGGGCTCCACATTAAAGAAGCTTGCAAGTTAGCAATGAGGGGAACAATGAATTCCACAAATGGAGGTTCTCTGGGAAAAAATGTGCAGGTGGTCATTATAAGAATTCCTTAGAAGTAACGTCATAGCCTGGACGAAGGCCTGTAAGGAGGACCTCCATAGACTTCCTTCAATAAATAATGATGACACTTACAGCCTTTGATGACCACTTAGGTTAAATTAGTGAGCTTGGTCTAAAATGAGAGATAATTTTCTCTACATCAGTCATAAGAAACGTTGTTCCTAGAGTCTGTACTATATCATGACCATGTTCTCTTGATCCTTGTTCACTCCTTGTTGAGCCAACCATCACACTTGATGACACGACTGCTAGTTTGGTAACCACATCCTAACCTGTAGACTTGAATTAGTTCATTCCCTCATTCGGTATAATTTTTTCACACAACCTAGGATGGTCATTTTCATTTTTAATCTAGGTGCAAGTGCATATTAGAACTCCCATATTCCCTCAAAGACCTTGGAACATATGAATGGCCCAAAGGGTAGGATTCATTCACAGTGTGCAAAGCTAAGAAAAACCATGTCATCAAAATCATCATCAGTATCATTGACCGTGAACGGAAACAAGTCTAGCAAAAATGACCGTGGGGTGAGAAGAACAATGCAGGTAAACGATGCAGGTATGCCGCATATGAGTTCCATTTTGTAATAGCGAGATGATGGATGACTCACGCCACAGAAAAACCTACATGAGGAAAATGGTGCTTTGACTACGATGACAAAGGTGGGCTTTGGTTTCACAAAGCTGGGAAGTAGTGAAGCTTTACTATTATGAAACGACATTTATGGTGACAACTTCCCACTAGTGGCAACCCGCATAGGTGGACCCACTGGTGAGCTCTGACCAAGAACTTACCCACAAACTTAAGATTTCATCTTGAGGAAATGACATATGTGGGTCCCATGCAGCTAGGAAATGTGAGAGTTTAGCCATTAAACAAAGGTGATTGTGTAAAGGAAAGCCACACGTAATGACCCACAAGCATTTTGGACTTGGGAAATTTTTCAAAGTGATAGGCCCGAATCTCTTATGATGATGGTGATGAAGGAAAAAATAATGCATAGATCTAGAAACCCAATAGTGTGGAATACATTCCCTTAACACTAATACAATAGAGGAGAAGAGCATAAATAGGTTTCAATAGCATCTAAGACTACTTGAGATGAATACAACAAGTAAAATAGAGATTACACAAAAATTCAGCATTCACAATTGACACAAGATATATGTGGGAAAACATTTTCAGGTAAAAAAACCCACCACACAAAGTCAAGACTGTTTTGTATTACAGTAACAAAAATAGTTACATATAATATTACAGTCTTCTCTGATCAGCTCACAGCAGCACTACTTTAATTCTTCTCACTATCACAATTTTCATCCAACTTACAGTTCTAACAAAAAACTCTCTCATACAATATGTCATCAACTTCCTTAAGTCAAACTTTGCATTCAATTCTTTCAATCAATCGCCGATCACAAGGTACATTAATCTCTGATCCAATCGCACCAATGATCTACCCATGTCAATCTTCCTGCATCGATTCACCCAAGCATCAATGCCATCACCCAAATCGGGTTCAAATTCACCACCCTGTGTGGACCTACACCTGTTGCAATTACTCTTTTGGTTTCCATCCAATCATCATTCAGATACTGAGCCACGTGTCTGCATCTCATTCGCCATCCGCTTCTGCCATCGAGTCCAACTCGGTCAACCCTGGCCCCAAGCTCTCCAAGTCTTTACCGTGCTACCACAGAGCCCATCTGACTAGCTCGCGGTATGGTGGTAAGTCAACCGAGTTCATTCGAGCTCTGTCGCTCCATTCTACTGCGCTACCGGTGCCGGCTCCAAGACTCACCGCGGTACAACGGTAACGGACTTGGCTGACCACTGGCGCTCTTACCGCGGCCACTGCGGTCAATCTCTTGACTAGTCGCGGTATGCCGGTAATCGCTAGCCAAGCCGCTGGCAGTCTTACTACGGCCACCGCGGTTAGTCTCTTCATTGGTTGCAGTATGGCAGTAACCACCAGTCAGACCGCTAGCGTTCTTACCGTGGCCACCGATGTCAGTCTCTTGACTGGCTGTGGTATGGTAGTAACTGCTAGCCAGGCCCCTGGCGGTCTTACCGTGGCCACTGCGGTCATTCTCTTGATTGGTCGTGGTGTGGCAGTAACTGCCAGCTAGGCCACTGGCGGTCTTACTGTGGCCACCCTGGTCAGTCTCTTGACTGGCCACGATATGGTGGTAACCACTAACTAGGCTACTGGTGGTCTTACCATGGCCACCGCGGTCAATCTCTTGACTGGTCGTGGTAAGGCGGTAACCGCCTGCTAGGCCGTAGAGACCGATATCATGGCCACCGTAGTGAGGAAGGAGACCATGCACAGTATGGCAGTAAAGGTAGAAATGAACAATTTTAATGCCAAGTATGTAAAGATGGGGCTTCAAGTTGGAAGTTGAGACATAGTTTCTCAATAGGTGAGGGCAGAGAAACCAACTACAAAGCTTGTCATGCAGTCATAAATTAAGAGTTGGTCACTTCCTAGCTGTGAAGCACAAATGATAGTCCACATGAGGTGACCGACAGCCATGGGTCCATGAGGCTAGATGAATGCAACGACAAACATTGATGTGGGACTCGCCATGTGGGTGAACGTCAGAAGCCAAATATTAGTTGAACGTCGAAGAGATGGAGGCATTGTGTAAAGGGAAACCCGCAACCGTGGGTCAACAGAGCCAGGAGGACTCCAAGGCAGCGGACCAAGGGAAACCCTCAAGGGCATTTGTGCAAAATTAAAAGACATAACAAAGTTCAGGTGGGTAAATTTGGTCAAGGGGAATTTGATCATTTTTAGGGCACGTGACCAACTTAGGCTCAAGAGTAGTGGTATACAAAGTGGGGTGAGAGTAAAATAGCCCGTTGGGAGAAAAAATGAGCTAGTAGGAGTAAAAAGAGAGTGGGTCCCTGCCTTCGGTAGGGTGTGTGTGCAAAACATGCATAACAAATAGTGACTTGGCTAGGGAAATGCTCACATTTTGATGAAAAAAAAGTATCACGAACCCTAAATCTCTAGTTCTGACCTTCACACTAGGACAAACAAAATGAACACTCGACCAAATTATCAAAACCACTAGTCAACCCAACCTTCAGTATGCTAAAAATCCAAGTGTGTGCAAATACATTCATTCCCATCCTTAAGCCACTATAGGAACCCAAGCTCTATCAAGTTAAGCTACATAGTTTATTCTAACTCCAAAATCATTCGATACATTTCCTCGTTTCTAGTTAGGCATCCATAGCCCTGATGAGGTTGTCACTGTGATTCTCTCAAACATTGCTTTATTGCTAGCCCAACATCCATAGCCTTGGTAGAGTTATCTGTATGCTTCTAAAAGTTGATTTTTCTTTTGGTTTTCATTTTTTCTTTTGATTTTTCTCATTTCTTTTGATTTTTATTTTCTCTTCTTTTCATTTCAACCCGCAAGTAGTGAAGCTCACACTCAGTGTTGAGAATCACAGTTGTGCTGAAGTAAAATTTTAGATTTTTCACTTAACCCAACTTCCCAAAGGAGCCTATAGTGACCTTAAGATCCTTAAAGTGTGTGAGAGATATAAGATTCTAGAATACATATGAATTAGATCAAACTAGTAACTCATCCTCTTTGAATCAAATATCTAGGTTACTTGATACTAACAAAACACACTTACCATCCACTCTGACAACTTGATTAAAGTTTATCAAAGAAATAATTAGAGCAACCCCAGGTAATAAAATAGTTGTTGTGCACACAAACATGCTCAATAGAAAACAAGGGGACCCCACAAAGAAGCAAAGAAAAAGAAAAGTGAAAGAAACCTAACCTATGACAAACCAACTAATCTAATGAAAGCAGAAAAGTGGGACTATATACACGAAACTTATACATAAAACAAACTATGTACAAAGATATTTTAAAAAATCACATTCAAGAAAGGAAAACTGATGTTCATGCCTGTAGGATTTTTCAATGCACACACAAGAAGACGAGTGATCGTTACAGTCCTAAGTAATACAAATTCATCCTTATATTCATGAAAATGAAGTTCAATGTTGCAACATTCAAATTCAATAACATATTCAAGAAGGATCATCAGTTGAGGTGATTCATTAAACCCATGGTTAATCCATAGACAAGTTGTCTTCCCTTGTTCCCATAGTTAAAATGATAAATGTAGTTGTGAGTATTCATAGGATAAAGGAAAGATAGAACCTATATGTCATCTTGCAACGAGAATGGTATTTGATGGTTGAGATGGTGCATGGCCTCGTTGGTTGTTACATCGGCAGCCTCAGGTGAGCGCAATAGATGGTGCAACATCGCTCTTGCATTACAAACCTGCAGGTCACAATCAAATTGATCAGGCAGTACACATTGTGAAGAAATTTTTTCAAATTCAACTAACCTTGTACCTAATCTCAGGCCTGCACAAGGTTGGGAGAATAGAATAGAAAACACCCCTTCCAAGCTACCAATGGGACCTACAACCTCCATTGGTTGTTCTTCGAGGAGATACACTTCATCTCATTGATCTTCCATAGTCCAAGACTCTGCTTGATTGTTGTCCTAAAAAGGAAGCATGTTGTCCCATTTCAATTCCCTTGTGTTGATCTCAATTTGTTTATATTTCATGTCATAAAATCATGACATGGACGAATCTATCCTATTGCAGCCCTCATAGTGTGTAGGAGGATCCACAATAAGCAAGGAGGAAA
This sequence comes from Sequoiadendron giganteum, assembly GCA_007115665.2. Classification (NCBI taxonomy): domain Eukaryota; kingdom Viridiplantae; phylum Streptophyta; class Pinopsida; order Cupressales; family Cupressaceae; genus Sequoiadendron; species Sequoiadendron giganteum. Next base: position 5,104,673 of record CM021103.1, read on the forward strand.
GATCCCCAGTTGCAACTTGTAGTTGGTTAGGTATATCATATTTGTGGTTAGCTACCAAGACATCTATGCCTTGGTCCTCTTCTCCTTGCAGTTCATGTGGAAAATCGGGATGTTCACTCATTTCCTCTTGTTCACTGTCACTATAGATGGAAAATGAGTTCCTTTTCCAATCTAGGAACTCTAATGCTTCACCATCTAGACGTTCAAGTGATATATCTACATCATCACCATCTTCTAAAATGTACTCCTCAATGTCGCTATATCCTTGTGGAACAATTCCAAGTGGGAAGAAATCAACAAGTGACACTAGCCCATTAAGAGGATCGATGTATGATGATTGATTTCCCTCTGAAATTCCTCCATAAAGTCTATCATCCATCATGTATAAATTCTCTACAAGACGGGTAGACTCGTGACGATTGATGGAAAACCCTCCCATTTGACCCACTTCATCATCTGGAAGTTTAGGATGATGTTTGTTTTTCTTCTATTGCTACCCCAAGATCCTCAAGGGGGTTGT